>CM053757.1:11569015-11626201 GCA_028658305.1 Pachyuromys duprasi | reverse complement strand
CGTGCGTTCTGGGGCACCGTGAAAATGACCCAGTGCGTTTGTAGCTCTCTGTTGTAATGCCAAAAGTTGTCCTGGCTGTACATGGTGCTGCATACTTGTGATTCTAGCACTTAGGAGGTGAAGGGAGCAGGAGCAGAAATTCAAGGCCACATTTTTTAAATTAGCATTTCATCCAGGGCAGGACACCAGGTGATTTCCACTCTGGGGCTATTATGAGTAATATTGCCTGGAGCGTTCTCATCCAAGGTTACATACACAGATCTTCATTCTCTTTTCAGAAGAGACAGAGTCTCATATAGACCATGATTGCCTTGAACTCACTAGGTAGCTCAGGCTGTCCTTAAACTCCTGACCCCCCATAATCCCATACAGGTGTGTATGTGAAGGGTGTGTTGGGATGCACACATGTCATGGCTCACTGAAGAGGCCTGAGACCAACTTTTTGGACTCACTTCTCTCCTACCTTGATGTGAGTTCCAGGAATTGAACTCAGGTCGTCAGGCTTGTAAGTCACTTTTACCCAATGAGGAATCTTCTCAACCTCCTCTGTACTTTTCTTTCTTAGTGCAGGGATTGAACCGGGCCTGCACATATGCTATGCAGATGCTCTGTCACTGAGCAATAGCCTTGCCTTTTTGTATATTTTAAGGAACTTCCAGACTGTCCTCCAAAGCTGTCCTGAATTTTCTTCTCCAGGATAGACAGCCTTTGTAGCTGAGGATGACCTTGAACTCCTGTTCTTTCTGCCTCTACCTCCCACACTCTGGGATTAAAGGCATGCACTACCATGCCTAGGGCTGAATCGAGAGAGCTTCATTCACTTTGGTAACCACTCTGCCAATTGAGTTACATCCCAGTCCCTTACTAAATGTGTGTGTGTTCTCTGGCTATTTCCATACCCAAAGAAGTATATAAACATACAAATACATACCCAATGAAGCTCAAAATTCTGCTGGAGGTGGCGCCTGGCTGCAGTCCCAGCACTGAGAAGACTGAAGCAGCTCAAGCCCAGCCTGGGCTATATATTAAGACCCTGTCTCAAGGGGAGAAACACAGAATCATAGACCCAGTATCCAGCAAAACAAACCAGGACACTGCCAGTCTCCAGAAGCTCCTGCACACCTGTGCATGTGTCTGTCTGTCTCTATCCCATCCACCTCCCATCCTGTGCATTGCCAGCCCTCTCCAGGACCCTAGTGTTACCTTCCAACTGCATAGGCTCATTTTCCTCTGGACACTGAGTATCTTCCACCTCCATCAACCACAGCTGACTCTGCAGCCCTTCCAGTACTGGGTTCCTTCAGTGGAAGGGGGTTCAGAGAAAGCCTGCCACAGCTTCAGGTGTGAACCCTACTTCCTTCTGCTTCTCAGCTTCTCTCCAACAGCACTAACCAGAGATGCCTTCAAAGGGAAGTGAAATGAATCCTGGTCTCCCAGGATCTGTTCCTGCCTCTCTGCCCTGTGGGAGAAGGTCAAGGAGGCTGGCACACAAGCTGACAGAGAGAAGTCTCACGTGGGACCTGGACTAGAAGGAGGAGGTGTTGCAGAGGCCCAGGGCCTCCAGCCAGCAGCTCCTTGAGCCTTCCCATCTGCTGGGGTTTTCCAGAGGTGGTCAAGCAGGAAAGAAGTATTTGCCAGAGTCTTTGGTTTCAGCACAGGCTTTAATTTCCTACCCTCACCTTGAAATGGAAAGCTGGGCCTCCTGTCTGGGCAGTGGCTTTCCTCACGGGGATTTGAGCCAGGACCACAGAGACTACAATCACATGGCCCTGAAGACTGCCATGTGGAGGAATACTAATTACTTAGGTGTAACCTGAGGCATGACGGGCAGAGTGCCTCTCTCTCAGGGTGGTTATGGGGCACAGGGGAGCATGGACCAGCTTCCTTGCCCTCCAGAGGGGATCTTTCTTCTTCTCCAAACTCTTTCCTCACATGCTGTCTGCAACAGAGTGGGACAAGTGGATACCCCCATGCCCATCGTCCAGAAGGGAACTAGTAGGTTGAGGACAGTGGACAGCGATGGGCACAGTGATACTGGCTTCCCTGTCAAAGGACAGATGACTGACACTAAAAACAGACACCAACCCATTAACTACTGCTATCCAGAAAAGGATCTAGCATGTGTCAATTCAGTTCTTTTAAAGTCAAAGGCTGAGCCAAAACTGGTGGCCTATAGTCAAAGCTATTCATGAGACCAAGGCTCTATTCATCAGGACTCTCTAGAGGAACAGAACTTGAAAGAGTGGATCTGTGTACATATTAGAATAGTTTGCAGGTGGTGGTCCAGCAAGTCCAACAATGGCTGTCTGTTGTGGAAGTTTTTGTTTCTGATATATAAACACGTTTTTGTTTTAATCCCAGGTGTGGAATATGGGATTGATTCAGATTGTCCACAGTAGCAAACTTTGCCAGCTACAGATAGTTTAAACCTGAGGACTCTGGAGAGGGAATAAACGCCAGAGCCCGGGGAAAGAAAGGGAGCTTGGAAAAGAGGGCTGCTGTGCTCCTGCGCTGCAGGGTAAGGAGAAGTTGGAGCTGTCCTGGAACGAAAATTGGACTTTCCCCAAAGAACCCAACAACCCTAACTAGCAGGAAGTAGCTAAGAAAAACTATGCCCCTTCTCTCCACTTTTTTCCCTCCTACCAGGTTTTGGAGTGTTGGAAAGGATTGGGGTACAGTAGGGAAAAAGATATTAAGAAACATAAATAAGATGGATTTTAGAAGTATGCCAACACAAACCAAATGCTGTCACCTGGCTTCCCCAGCTGTCACAGCCCCTGATCACTTAGCTTAACTAAGTGCACAGGTATCCCTGACTTCTAGAAGAGTCACAGGTGGTAGCAAGACTTCATATGTACTTGAGGTGTGACACACCTTGCTCTTAGCACCTCACTGCCCTGATGTTGGTATTTGACAAAAACAACCAAACCAAAACAAAACAAAACCAAAAAAACGGGCTCACTATGTAGCCTAGGCTTGTCTCGAACTCTCAACCCTCCTTCCTTGGCTTCCTGAGTGTTCATTACAGGTATGCCTGTAACATCATGCCTGTAGATGCAGTGCATGAAGCCCTCATGCTGGAAACTTGAGGAGAGCATTTCAGCCTAAGCATTCTCTTGCTTAAAAGAGTTCCAGAGCTGGTGATGCCAAGTCATCTCCCAAGTGCGTGAGGCCCCACATGCAGCACCAGCGCCTGCCCAACTCACCCAGATCACTATCGGTAGCTCTAACTTCACCACCCACAGAAAACACTGGCGAATCTTCAAGAACTGGTGCATGTGGGCTGTCTATGTGGTGTATATGTGTATGTCCACATGTATGTGCAGATATGAGCATGCAGAGGCCATATATGCATCATTCCTGCTGTATCTGGAAGGCACTGTTTTCTTGGAGTCTTCCATCCCTCTGGCTCTTACAATATTTCCACCTCCTCTTCTGCTTAGTCCCCTGAACCCTGAGGGAAGGGATTTGACTAAGACATACCATTAGGACTGAGTGTTCCAAGGTCTTTAGCTCTCTGCACATTGTCCATTTGTGGAGTCTCTGCATTAGTTCTATCTACTGGCAGAGGAAGCTTTTCTAATAACGGCTGAGCAAGGCACTGATCTATGAGTATAGCAGAACGTCATTAAGGGTTGTTTTATTGCTACATTCCTTTAGCAGAACAGTAGTATTTCATTTTTCCCTAGGTCCGTGGCCTATCTACTCTGAGGTTCTTGGTCACCCAGACAGTGCCAGGCATGGGTTCCACCTCGTGGAGTGGGCCCTTAAGTCCAATGAGATAGCTGTTGGTGGCTCTCACATTTGTACCTCTGTTATACCAGTATGTCATGCAGGAAGTTCACCACTGCAGATAAAAGGTTTTGTAGCCAAGTCAGTGTTGGAATTTCTTCCCTATTAGTGTGCAGCGTATCTGACATGAGCAGCAGTCAGCAGGGATGCAGGCTCTCAGTAGGTACCAGCCAGACTTCTCCATGTCAGTGAGACACTTAGGTGTTGTCTTCAGTAAGAGAGCCTTACCATCAGTTCATGGGCAGCAACTGTTGTTTGAGGGTTCACTTGGAAGATTTCTAAGGGTAAAAATGTGTTGCAGGTGACTGTACAATACCCTGAACGGTGACTTAATCGCTTTGGGGTGGGACTGCTAGATCTACCAAATAAAGACACAGATGCCTTTTGCTGGCATGGGACACACCTGCACTAGGTAACTCTTCATCTCTCTGAATAACTATCCTGTACCTGATCTGCTCCTGATCTGACTGCTTCAGTCCCAGGTGTCTGGAGCATGTAGGCAGGGGCCACTGATGATGGTAACACCATCCAGCTTTTAAGACACACCCACTTGTATGTCTGGAAATTTCCAGTGATCTGGTGTAATAGCTGCTCTTGGTTGTCAACTTGACCATATCTGAAATTAACCATACCCAAGCTGCTTGGTATACCTGTGAGGGATTTTTCTTGATTGGATCTTTCAAGGTAGGAAGACCTGCCCTAAATCCAGATCATATGAGATGGATGGGAAGATCCATCTTTGCTCTGCGCCACACCTTCTGGTGGCAGCCTATAGGACAACATGGAAGAAGGAAGCTCTTGCTCCTTGTCTGTTTGACCTCACTACTGCTGGCAAGTCCATTCCTTCACTGGCATTAGAGCATACTTCTTTTGGATTCTGAGACATACTGAAGACCAAATGGGACACCGAACCTAGTGGACAAAACAACTATTGGATTCTTGGGCTGTCTCTCTGCAGACAGCAATTGTTGTCTCCTGTACAATGAGATCACTGACTGTAAATGGCTCTAATAAATCCTTCTATTAATTCTGTTGCTCTAGAGAACCCTTTACCCAAGTCTGAGGAGGTAAACATTTTAGGTTGAATCTGAAATGTCTTGAGTATTCATTTCTTATCTAGTAAATGTTTCAGGAGAATGTGGATCTGCTCAGGGGAAGTAGAGTGTGAGGGAATAGGTCTTGATTCCTGGCTTTTTTATTATTGTAAGCCACAGTGTGATCAGCTTTTGTGTCCTGCAGCTGCGTGCTCAACCTGGACTTCCCTATGGGGCTGGACTGAGACCCTCTGAAATGAAGAGCCAACTAAAGCTTTCCTCTCATACACTGTTCATCCGGATTTCCTGTCACAGTGACACAAAAGTAACTATCACCGGCAAGGTACAGGCTGGCAGAAGGGCCTTGGAAGCTTTTCAGATTCCCTCATATGGACATACACAGACATCTATGTTAAACCGTGTTTTCCAGCCTTTGTACTTTTCCATGTCTCAGCCAAATGCTATGTTGTTCTAAGGAACATGTTGTACACCAAGGCTGCTTAGCAGCACCCCCAGCCTGACCTGTGGGAGCCCCCTTGGTCTCAGTGGCATTAACTGAAATGTCTCCAGGCAGTTCCAGTATCCCCCAGGATGCACAGTCACTGTGATTGATCCACTATCCTAGCAGAGCACTTGCCTAGAAACCTGGCATCTTGCACAAAACCCTACCTTTCTGCCCAGTGCTGCATAAACAAGACATGATGACCTACTCCTGTTATCCTAGCTTCTGGGAGATGGGCAAGAAGATTTTTGTGAAATTGAAGCCAGCACAGGCCACATAGTGAGTTCTAGGCCAACCTGGGATACAGTGTAAAAAAAAAAAATTCCTGTTTCATGGCAGCAGGAACTGAAAGACTACGTTTTCATGGTGTCATGAATGAACTCAACTGTGTGAATCCTCAGGACTGTAGTGATGGAGAACTGTATGACACACAATGACATACATACATTCACCATTCTGGAAATGAAGATGTCAATAGGACTGTGTGCCCCTCACCCTACAAACCATGCAAGATTTCCCCTGGCCTCTAAGTCTGCTGGAGCCTGCAAGCCTAGCTCTCAGTGTGTAGACACAGGACTCCCAACCTGGCCTCTGCCCCCATTTGGCCTCCTCTTCTATCCCCACAGTCTGTGTCTTAAACCTCTCTGACTTTTAAAGACACCGGTCATTGCACATAGAACCTAACAAACTTTCTGGATGCTTCCCTAAGTCTACACAATTTAATTGGACTATACTTCCAGGGCACTTGCTGCTGATGCAGGAGTTTGAGTCTAGTTACATAGCAAGACCCTGTCTCCTGTCTTCAATTAATCAGTCATCAATTAATCACATAAACATTTGATTTCCTGGCCGATCATGCTTATTTTCCCCCCAAAAGCAAATTTGCAAACTCTCCTGATGTTTGTTGATTGAAAAACTTCTGTCAGTGACTAAAGCCAGCACCTAGCTGGGCTTCACACATCTTCTGCTCTGCTCAAATTTGGAGAAGTGGATGAATGTGTTTATTTGGAAAGGAGAACTTACCCCTGTGGTTTCTCCATCTTGGGAGGAAGTTCTATGAAAAAAAAAACTTTTTGAAATACTTTTTCCCAAAAATTTTTGGATACTTAGAATTAGCCTCTATCTGATGCCCCAATGGTGCTTAACACAGGGACAGTTGAAAGCTGAGTCAGCCTGAGTATGCGGTTGGCCCTCGCCCACTGGTCTTCCTCTGTGGTTCTGTAGATGATCACACATGTGTATCCTCAGGCTCTCTGGACACAGCAGCTCAGATAGGCACAAACCAAATGTCTACTGAATACAAAATGCCCAGCTCTGGGAAAGACTGACCAACAGGCTTCCGACACAGCTTACAGAGAGTACTAGGTGGGCCAGCTCCAGGCCCTGCAGCTGAGTATAAGGATACTAGGTGATTGCCTGTAGATGAACCAGTTCAGGGCCAGAAACGGAAGTAAGGGACAAGGCAGGACAGTGGTTCACACTAGCTAAGCCAGATTCTAGAAACTTCAGGACTTGCTCTCCAGGAGAGCATGCACAAAGTGCCATTACTGTTTCCCTAAGCAAAGTTTTAACCTATACATATTCTTATAGATCTATATGTAACAGATTGAATTCTGGGTAATATGTTTTTGGTTTTTTGGTTTGTTTGTTTCTTTGTTTGTTTGGTTGTTTGTTTGTTTGTTTTGAGACAAGGTTTCTCTGTGAGGCTTTGGCTGTCCTGGACTCGCTTTGTAGACCAGGCTGACCTTGAATTCACAGCAATCTACCTGCCTCTGCCTCCTTGAGTGCCAGGATTAAAGGCAGGTGCCACCACAACCAGCTTCTTTTAAAAATAAACAAACAAACAAACAAACCAGTTTTCTAGAAGTATCTACTCCAAGAGAGGCAAGGAGAGGGGACAAAAGGGAGAAGAGAAGTTTAAGCCCTTGACCTCCAAGATGGTGTCATTGCTTTGCTTGACCCTGCCCCCTCTTCTAAGAATATACTTATTCTATTGTTGTTTGCCCTGTTTAACCTCTTTACTGATTGTTTTACTATAGTATTCCTTCTGAAGCTTTCTCTTTTGGACATTAAAGAGCTGAGATGCATCTGGGGAGACCTCCCTGTCCCAGGACCATCTTGTGGTAGGAGGAAGAGGTGAAGGTCCTAGATTTTTCAAGGGTGGATGTTCAGTTAGCACATGGCTTATTTTATTTTGAGACAAGCTCTCTCATGTAGCCCAAGATAACCTCAAACTCACAAAGATGACATTGAATTTCTGTTCCTCATGCCTCTGTCTCCCCAAGGCTAGATTATAGTCTTGAGCACTATACCCCATTCAGCACAGGCACTCTGATGGTGACTTTTGTCACTGCCTGCTAAGGGATCAGTCATTGGGACTCTTAGTTCTCTCTGGGAGATGACTAGAAATACCTTTGCCACGCTGTGAGGTAGCCACATGAGAATGCCTACAGAGACATACTTCCTCAGGCTGTGGTGGAACAGGATCATCGTGACTGTGGGCGAGGCTGAAAACCTGAGGACTTCGGATTCACCCATGAGATGGGTGTGGGTGACTGCTCTTTGAAATAGCAGACTTGAAATCCCTAAAGATGTGAGGAAGTAGAGAGGAGGTGTGGGAAGGACGATATTCCAAAGTCTAGAGGAGTTTCTGTTTGCTGTATACAGCTATGTATAATGGCTATGTAGATTGCTCCACCTTGGCCAAGCGTGGCAATGTATCCATGCATCTCTGCACTCAGACAGGCCAAAGCAGCAGGATGGCGAGCTTGAGGCCAGCCTAGGTGTTGATACCCTGTCTCAACAAACAAACAAACAAGCAAACCAACAAACTCCCTCAGTGTGTGCCTGGAGATCCTCATTAATGAAAGTAGATGTCGCAGTAGCCTTGGAGACCATGAGGTTTTGAAGCCCACATCCTGTTTCCTCGGTATCCCTAGCTTTGCCTCTAAAACTTAGCTGCCATATAAAAGGGCAGAGGCTACCTGAGCAGCTTTGATGAGACCCATTAAATCAAAGCTACTTCTGGTCAAAAGGACAGAATCTAAGTTCTACCTCCAGCCTGGATAGAGACCTGACCGTACTACCCAAACATCCTGTACTACTGCCTCATCTTTTGAAGAATTAATTCAGCCAGGTCTGCCCATCTGCCCCAAGAAACCTGAGCACTCCAAGACTGGATAAAGAGAAGGGAAGATTAATTATCCTCTGATGAGAAAACATACTTTTCCCAGCCCTGGCGGCAGCCATCTGCATAGCTTCCTTCCATTCCACAGCACTTTGGAGACCTAACTTTTTTCTTTTCCTCCTTTTCTTATTTGGATACTGCATTAGCTCCTTTTCTAATGCTGTGATAAGACAAGACAGCATGCCCAAGGTAATTTATAAAAGATGTTTAAATGTGCCATGGTGGTGGAGCAAAGGCACTAGGAACGGCAGAGCCACATACCGAACTGCAAGTAGAGAGCAGAGAGCACATCGGGAATGGCACCCGTCTTTGGAAACCTCAAAACTGTTCTCTCCCCATCCCAGTGATAAACTTTCTCCAAGAAGGCCACACCTCCCAATTTTTCCCAAATTGTCCACCAACTGGGGACTAAGCGTTCAAACATATGAGCCTGTAGGGGACACTCTCATTCAGACCAGCACAGCTACTGTCCGAAGCCTAGGCATGCTGTCCCCTAAGGCTCTGGGCTTTCTTGCTTGTCCCTGAGGCTCATCTCATTCCCCTGCCTTTCTGCTTACCAGCCTCCATCGCAAAGGCATAACTGCTTCTCTTCCCTTTTTCACCTTTCTGGGCCGCTGCTGAGATGTAGCTATCTTGCTCTATCAATTTTTTTTTCTCTTGAATGCTAACAAAGTTCTCCTCAGGCTTCCCTTCAAGTCTTTTTCTAACTTGTTTTATTAACAGAACTAACAGCGATGAAAGGAGACCCCCCATTCTCCCGTAACATAAAGACTGGAAGATCTAATGTGGGGTTGGAGCTATGGCTCAGTTGGTAGACTGCTTGAAGTCCTGGATTTGATTCCCAGCTCTGGACAAAGCCAGACACATACTTGTAACTTTAACATTTAGGGGGTGTCGACAGGAAGAGCTGGCGTTCAGGGTCAACCTCAGCTACACGGTGAATTCAAGGAAAAATTTTACTCCATCGTAAGTTTACAGTGTACGTAATGTAGCACATAGCAGTGGCAGAGTACCATGCAGATCAGGACCCAAAGGAACATATCTTGTCCATGAGGGTGAGTGGAGTCTACTTCTCTCACGTTTAAGGTTAGCTGTAGTGATGTTGAAGAAACTCAAAGAAATAGAGTTGTTGTTAAAAATGAGTCACTAATAGATCTTCTCAGGAGACATTACACCGTACACAGTAGACTAAGGGAACACTGCCTCCAAAGTACCCAAAGAAAAGTAGTATGCTAGCCAGGCTTGACAGAGGGAAGCAAAATTTGTGAGAGAGATTCACTAAGGCTGACCAGACATTAGGCCCATCCCCAAAGAACATGTGTCTAACAGCCAGCGTAAGGGGGCAGCACAAAACCACAACCACCACCAAGTTCTGGTTTACCTTTAAGTCCCATTCCTACCCTCCCGTCCAACTCTTATCAGGAAAAGCATAATTCTGCCAGGTGGGCAAGATGAACCTGGGTAACAACTATTTGAAAAGAACAACACTGGTATACTTAAAATAATTCTGGCAGTATACAATATCTTTGCTGTGTCCATCTCCCATCTACCTAAAGTGGCCAGACCTGCAGTCTCCTGTTCTAAGTGTAACATGGGGCCAGGACTTAAAGAGATTTAAGGATGGTGTCTTGTGTGGGATACATAAACATAAGCTGTATGTAAGTTAGTGAAATTTTCTATGCTGGCTCTTCCTTGGGCATTAGCCACAGTCTGCTGTGCTCATTTTTTTTCCAATAAATATTTCTAAGTGTGCTAAGTGATTTTTCACTGGGAAGGGCGTATCTCTATTAGAGTAAGGGAAGGAAACAACATTGCCTGGGAATCTGCCACCATATGCAACTTGTCATTCTGGATTGTGGCTGGAACTCACACTACTTATGTAGAGAAAGAAAGCCTTATATGCATTATTTAAAGATGCTACAGTTGGAAACAGTATCCAAGGATAGAAAGAAGTGATGTCAACTATTCTCTGATGTCTTGATGGTGCTAACTTGTACAGTCTCAGAAACCCAGAGACTGAGGCAGGATGGTTTAAGGTCAGCCTGGGCTCTGTAATGAGACTGTTTCAAAAGCAATGTTGAAGATGATGACTTACACTTGAAATCCCAGTACTTGGAAGACCAAGACAGAAAGATTACAATTATTTCAAAGTAAACCTGATTTACTCTGCCCCCCAAAATAAATAAAAGCAAAGACACACAAAGAGACAGAAAGGAGGAAAATGCACTTCAAATGAAGTTAGTAGAGATACAGCCAAGGATGACCTTGGACTCCTGATCCTCCTACTTGTACTCCCAAGTGCTGTGATTACAAGCATATGTCAACATTTTATGGTTATATAGCACTGGGGATCAAACCCAGGCCTTCACAAATGTTAGCAAATGCTCTACCAACCAAACCACATGCCCAGCCTGGTTCACTAAGTAAAAATATGAAAGTTGGGGCTGGAGAAATGGCTCAGAGGTTAAGAGCACTGCTGTTCTTCCAAAGATCCTGAGTTCAATTCCCAGCAACCACATGGAAGCTCATAACCATCTATAATGTGATATGATGCCCTCTTCTGGCCTGCTGGCTCACATGTAGGCAGAATACTGTATAAATAATAAATAAATAAATCATTTTAAAACTATGAATCTTGTGTTAAAAGGTCTAGAAGGATAAGAATAACAACGCATTCCAGAAACTATGATATGGTATGATAGGTTAGGCTATGGTGCAATGTGATATGATGTGGATGACATGAAATGTGAAGTTGATCCCGGTGAATGACATTCATACACATTCAATACAATATTTATTGTTCTAGATCACAAAATAAAAGAATGTGATAAGAAAAGGGAAAGTGTCCTCTGATCTAGAAACATTGCCCTTCCCTTACTAAGTCCAAACTAGGTGCTTTGATTGTTTAATTTAGGCCCCATTAACATTCTTGAGAAGAGCGTCACTGGGAGCTGCTGTCAAGCACCCTCACTGAGTTCCCTGGTTTGCCTTTGACTAGAGCTGCTGCTGTCTTCAGGGCCGCTTGTATGTGGTTCTGGTCACCTGTATTTCCCTGTCTCAAAGGATACTTACCTTGTTTGGTTTGCCTCCAGCAGGAAATCTTTAAGAGACTTCCACTTTAGCTTTAACTAACGATGTAAGTTTCACATGGGCAAGGATTTTGTCTTCTGTTTACACATACTTCCCCCATGCCCATAGCCAGCACATTTGAATTGGAAACCGCATAAATATGCCAATGCTTACTATGTACTGAGTCTTGGGGGCATGGTGTGTGTGTGTGTGTGTGTGTGTGTGTGAGAGAGAGAGAGAGAGAGAGAGAGAGAGAGAGAGAGAGAGAGAGAGAATGTATATGCTGTATGCAGTTATGTGCACATACATGGAGGCCATAGGGAAATGCTGTTGTCCTGTTCTACCATTCTTTATTTTATTCCTTTGAGATAGGGTCTCTCACTGAACCAGAAGCTAGGCTCGTGGCCAGCAGTTACCCTCCTTTCTCCACCCCCAACAACTTTGGTTGTAGGTAGATGCAATCACACCCGGAGTTTTACATGGGTTCTGGGGACTTGCACTCAGATCCCCATGTGCTCAGCAAGGACTCTTACCACCAAACCATCATTCTGACTCTGGTTGTTCTTAAATGATCAATAACCATTTCTTAGATGCAGATACTGAGGCACAGAGGCATTTAAAGTCAAACTTGTTCATGATAAGTAATAGATCAGATCTGTATTCATAAACAGAGTTCAGTGGAAAAGGCCTGTTATTCCAGATCCTAGGGAGGCAGGAGGGTGGAAAGTTCAAGGTCGTCCTTGTTTGCAGGATGAGTTCTAGACCAGTCTAGACAACTAAGTGAAAGTCTCTCAAAACCAAACGTACAAAGAGAGTAGGTGGGTGGTATAGCACAGTGGTGGGCAGTTGCTTGACAGGTCCAGGCCCCGGGTTCTGTTTTCATTACTATAAGCAAGAAAAGTAAGGATGCTGGAAGAAGGCTCAATCTTATGGTCAAGTGTTTGCCTTTCACACATGAGAACCTGAGTTTGTTCTCCAGAACCAATGTAAAGAAGGTCAGTGTGGTGGCACCCAGTGCTGGGAGATGGGGACAGGTAGATCCCTGAGGCCGAAGTCCTCAGGTCAGTGAGAGCTCTTGTTTTAGAAAACCTGAGGAAGACATTCAAAGCTAACTTCTGGCCTACACACATACACACACACACACACACGAAAGCATGCAAGCACATGCTTATGCATACACATACATGCACAGTCACGCAGAACTTCAGAAATTCTAGGAACAAAGCCCATCTCTCCTTCCTCATCACGGCTACATTCTGGTGTGAGGCATTGCAGCACCGCAGTCCACTTACAGTAGTTTATAGTTGCAATAAGGTACCAATGTTTTGCAGGATCATTTTGGTTGGCTGAAGATTGTCTGGCAAAAGTCCACACTGGTGACCGAGGGAAAACAGTTCCTTGGCTTCAGTGAAAACTTGTACTTTTGCGTCATTTAAGAGCCTCTAGGAAGCAAACACCTAGACACAATCGGGGTACCACAGGGCTTCAGGCACAATGCCTCTGATGGGCAGTGGGATTGGGGACAAACACCCCAGGACAGTGGGTAGGTCTGACATAGGAAAAAGAGGGAAGAAGGGATCTATAGGAAAAGCTGGTTGGCCATGGAGAGTGCCACACTGTTAAGACATGTCCAGCCCTGTGTCATTGCACTTCTCACTGTCCAAAGCTGCTGGGGAAGCACCTGGTGTCTACTTACAAGCTGAGGAAGAGTTTGTGTGCACCCTCAGCTAGTGAACCATGGCAGGTTCTCTCCAACAGACTAGTGAGTCACATCTCAGAGACCATAGCCTTGATTGTCTGAAAATGTGTGTATGTGTGTACTTGTTCCTGTGTGTGAGTCCCTATGCATACGGGAAAAGGCCAGAGGTCAACTTCAGTATCTGAGTTTTTACCTGGAGCTCACAGAGCTGGCTAGGCTAGCCAGCCAGCGACAGAGGTCTACCTGTCTCTACCTCACAATGCTGTGATCACCAGTGCATGCCACTACACTGAGATTTTGTTCACGAATTCTGAGAGTCCAACTCAGACCTTCATTGCTTGAGAAATAAACATTTGCCAACTGAGCCATCTCCCCAGCCCACACAGCCTTGATGTTTCACAAAGGACTTGAAGTCTGGCAGGCTTGGAACTTTTGAGATTCGGGTTCCTATAATGCCCAGGTTGCTTTCCTATCTTTAGGCTTCTTGTAGAGAAAACTGATTGGTGAGTTCTGTGTCCCCAAACCTGAATCACACACACACACACACACACACACACACAAAGTGGTAATAAGTGGTCCCCATACCTTCATGTGTAGGGGCATCTAGAGGGAACACACTGACTCATTCGGACTTTGAATCTTGCTTACATTTCTTCTATCACAGTGGAAGCAGGACTACAAGGTCCTTGGCAATGGTAGAGGTTATGTAACAGAGGATCATGGGGCCAGAGGCCACTGCAGGACTTGCGGTGAGGTCAGCATTGAACATGACAGGATCTGGAGCTAGGGAGGCCATGGCCGCCAAGAAGGCGGAGGGGATGAGGGTAGGGGTAGTGTGATTGGCAAGGCTGTGATGGGGCCATCAGAAATGACAGCAGTGGTGGGAACGGCGGCGCGGTGACAATGGAGAGCAGAGGTAGAAATGGTCTAGAAGATGAGAGCAGGGGCAAGGGCGGGGGCAGGGTGGGGATGCTGGAAGGGCAGGGGACATGCTGGTGGTAACAATGGCACTGGAGGAGAAGCAGATGGTGGTGGAGGGGTGAAGGTGCTAGAAGGGAAAGCGGTCATGGATATGCCAGTAGTGGTGATGGATGTGGTGGTGAGGATGGTGGCAAGAGAGGAATGGCAGTGGTGAGGTTGACTCTGACACCCCAGAGGAGTTCTGTCCCCTGGCTGCCACATCTGCTTCACACACTCTCACATATCGCGCTATCTTTCTGTGGTATACCAGTCTGTTCGTGCCCAGTCTTCCTGTATCTCTTCAGTTCTAAGCCAGGAGTGCCATGGGATATAGAATCCAAGAAGTACAGGTGGCTGCAGCCAAGCAGCGGCCAAGATGACTCAGGCTGAGGTGAGCAAAGTATTGCTCTGGCCTGTGGGCAGACATGCAGCAGCCACACGGACCTGCCCAGCCATGCCCATAGACCCGGAGAGTTGGCCTCCTGGCCTCTCAGAAGGAAGCAGCCACTCTGCTGAATGCTAACTTCCTGACATTCTTCTCCTTTGCAAACCCACAGCTGGCTCTCCTTTGTGTCTCGAAACCAGGTTCTGTGACTACACACCTCTGCCCATGGCCTGGTGACTGTCATCCTTGAGTCATTGTAGCAGATGACAGGACCACAGAGACAAACTGTCCAACCCCTCCCCACCCCCACACTCTTCTCACTGGGGGAATCATCTGGATTTTGTCATCATCTTTGACTCTCCCAAGCCACAGCAGGAAGTAGAGAAGAACAATTGTCTCTCATTCAACAGGTAGGACAGCCCTGGCCCTGGAAGCTACAGCATGAGCATGTGGTGGCCACATTGTCTCCTCTAGAGCACCCCTCAGCACCACTTGTCTCTGAAGCCACCAAGCTCCTCCTCCCAAAGTCTCTTAACAGTCTATGGATCAAGATCCAGGTCTCATTTGATGGTACAATTATGATGACAGGCCCCACAGCAGGGTCTCCTCAAGGCAGAGTTCTGGCGCCATTCTTCTGGGAAAGAGATAACTGGGGGGGGGGGGAAGGAATCACCTGTGGGTGTTAATTAGCCAACCACCCCAACAAGAAAGAGAGCCAACCACCTTCCAAACCACTACCACCATCATCATCCCCGACACCACTGCCACCACTTTAGGTTTCATAGTACAGAACGACAATTTTAAACAAATGTTTATTTTTTTTCACTTTTATTGATGTGTATGTGTGTATCTATGGGTATGTGCACATGAGTGTAGGTGTCTGTAGAGGTCAGAAGAAGGCATCAGATCCCTAGGGGCTGGAACAATTGTGAGTTGCGTGCCTAATGTGAATGCTGGGTCTTCTGCAAGAGCAGTACATGCTATTAACTGTCAAGCCATCCCTCCAACCCCTGGAAAGCCATTTTTATAAATCAGGACAAATATCAGCAATTTTATGTGACTCAAATGACTAGTATGGCTTTAGGCATAGAAGAAGTTATAGAACTAGTTCTACAGTCTCAACTCAGCTAATGAGGTAACCATGAACATTCTCTCCACACCCGGGGACTCCCTTCCCAAGACCATCCTCTCTGGAAGGATTTTCACATGTAATGTCCTATTTCCATTTGCAGCTACCATAACTTTCCCCTTGTCTGGACATTTCAATACTTTGGTTATTATGGGTCTGTATTGGTTGCCTTTTCATTGCAGTCATGAAATACTAGACAAAAGTCATTTAAGGAACAAAGGGACTTTTTGGCTCACACTTTGACAGCAGAAGCTAGAGACACAATTCCCATTGCCTTCTTGGGGAGGGAGAGAGAGAGAGAGAGAGAGAGAGAGAGAGAGAGAGAGAGAGAGAGAGAGAGAGAGAGAGAGAGAGCAGTGGTCAGCTCCCTTGTGCTTGTTTATTCAGTCCAGGGTCCTGGCCCATGGGCTGTGCTGCCCACCTTCAGTGTGGATTGTGGATCTCCCCCTCAGTTAAATCTCTCTGGGATTTTGACTGAGGTTCTTAGATGCTGCTCTGCAATATACATGTGTATCTGCCTGCTAGACGTCTGAGAAATTTATCTACAAAATTTGGGGCCTTTCAGATGTTACTGTTCTCTATGTCCAACCCTCTTCCCACCTACTTGTTTTTAAGACAGTGTCCCAGGCAGAAGGTGAACTCATTGGGAAGCTGAGGCTAGCCCTGGTTACCCTGTGCCCTTCTCCCAGCAACCGGGATCACAGAACTATGGGCTTATACCACCACATGCAGTTTATGTGGTTGGTGATCGAACCCAAAGTGTTGTAGAGGCAAAGCCATCACTCCACAAGTGTGTGAGCTACATCTTCCTTCCTTCCTTCTTTCCTTCCTTCCTTCCTTCCTTCCTTCCTTCCTTCCTTCCTTCCTTCCTTCCTTCCTTTCTTTTTAATTTAGGTTCCCTTTAACAACACTGGCTGGGATCTGCCTTTAGGTTGACCTCACAGAATTCACCGGTGATATTTGCACCGTCGACCGACATGTGGCCAATACCTGCTCCTTGGTGTCTCTCCCCTGCTGCAGAAATCTGTTCTCTCTGTTTTCCCGAGTTTAGATTTAGTCTCATAGGAGTTACACAGCATCTTAGAACCATGCAAACAGTCTCACTAGTGAGATGTCAAGGCTGAGGCTGGCAAAAAATATACAGTGAGCTCCAGCATGATAGGAGGGGCAATCTGCTGGGATTTAAAAGCTAGACTGGGGGGGGGGTGGCTTACAAAATGCCTCGGGTGGTAAAGATGCCTGCCACCAAGGCTGATAGTGAGTTTAGTCTCTGCACCCACAGGGGTGGGAGGAAAGAACCAGCTCTCAGAAGTTATCTTCTGACCTCAGATGGAGGCCAAGGAAGATTTAAATCAGAGAACAGGCTGGCTGTCAGGCAAATTCCCAGTTTAGCATGTTAGCAATGTGGTGATATTAAAGAATGACCAGTGCCCCCGAGGGCTTCCCAGTACATTTTGAGATAGGGGTGTTTAACGGAGAGTTTTTGCAGCTTCGAATGAGTTTAACTGGGTTAAACCTCAAGGTGACAGAGTAATATTATGGTTAATCAACAACTGAACTGTTGTCATCCCGCAGATAGCCCAGACCATTTCATGCGAACCCCCCACCCAGTGCTAAGCACTGTGACTATCATGTCACCTTTTCAGATAGAAACGGTCTAGTTAACTCATCTTAGGTTAGATCTTAGATACACCTAAGATCTTATATTCATATGTAGAAGGCTGAGGACCTGAGCCCTCCTTGCTTAGCTCTAAAGTCAGCCTTGATGGCACAGGACGTTCACTTCATAACGAAATGGTGACAAGACCCATCAGTTTATGGGATGTCACAGAGTCAGGTTCTTTTTAGTGTGTCCTGGCTTGGCTCACGTGAAATCCCCAGGCTGTGGGCTTCTTGAGCATCTGCACATGGTGGTGGGTACCCAGTGTCGCAGGAGTGTGACAGCCTGTTATTGGTAGGCTTAACCCAAAGAACTAGCGTCTCAGAAACTCAGTAGCTGCTCAAGTCACTGGGCTGGTGGTTCCCAGTTTTGTTGTCTCAATGGAGTGAGGACAGCAGAAGGCAAGGAGGCTTTATTGAAGTAGAGAGGCAGCTCCCTATAAGGATGGTACTGAAGAGGTCTCCTCTAGGGTCATTTTTATGCCTGTTACCAGAACCTGATTGACTAGAGCCTGTATATACACTGAGGATTGAGCTCAGAAGCTTCGGGCTGGTAGAATTGGATGGATGTTGGGGACTCTAGTTGAGTGGGAGAAAAGGTGGGACGGTGCAGATTCAGGAGAAAGCCTTCTGGCAGGAGGAAGACCATCAAAAGTTTCAAAATGGAGGAAGAAGCAGGAAGTGAGGAGAGCAAGACCTGGTGGTCAGCCATTATCAGAACAAAGGCTGGTGGTCAGTGATGATAGCAACAAGTTGAGTCCTTTTAAAATCCACAGCCTGTGAGCTGAAATGACAGAGCAGACTTGTCAAACAGACGCTGCCTTCTGCGCTCACCCCCATGCTCACACACAGAAGGAGGGCTTCTAAGCTAAGTTCATACTTTCTGAGGTCCACTCTCCCACTGCTCTCTACAGAGTTATCAGGAAGCATTATGCTGGTTTACAGATAAACCTAAGACTTCTGCTTCCATGGCATGTACAGAGAAATTAACTGCCCATCTGAAGTAGTCTTTCCCTGCGCAGCCTTTGGAGTGCTTCTTCTCTATTTATAAAAAAGAAAAAAATTAATTTTAAAGGCAGAAAGGAAAGCAGAAATTCCCTTACTCTTATTGCTATCTGAATCACCCCGAACCCATTTCGTTCATCGGACACCCTGGCCTGCACACGAATGAGGAAACATTCCTAAGAAGGAATAGGCTGCTCTGACGCAGAGGTTCCTTCATCCTGGGTCTCACTTCATGTTTTGGATGCTGTAAGGCTGAGTGAGAGGAGACTCCAGGCAGCTGGCCTGCCGCAGAACGCTGCCATGAACCACTTCCAGGCCATCCTGGCCCAGGTGCGGACACTACTCTCCAGCCAGCAGCCCAGGCAGGTGCAGGCCCTCCTGGATGGCCTCCTGGAAGAAGAGCTGCTCTCACGGGAATACCACTGTGCCCTGCTCCATGAACCTGACGGTGAGGCTCTGGCCAGGAAGATTTCCCTGACTCTGCTGGAGAAAGGGGACTTAGACTCAGCTTTCTTGAGCTGGGACTGCAGCAGGCTACAGGCCCCAGCGGTAGAGAGAGACACCAGCTACTGGGACCATGCAGGTAAGCTGGCATTGCTTTGCATCAAGGGCAGCAACATGTAGCCAGCCCTAAGATGTTCTCTCCTTTCTAAAAGGAACATTTAGAGGATACAGGGTGAGCTCTCAGAAAACCTGGTGTCTGGGTGCTGCAAGCATGCAGCACGCTTCCCACACTGAGCAGAGCATCCTCAGGGCATACTGCTGACTGCCTGCTTGGTCCATGCCTAAGCTCCATCAACAATGGGCTCCAAGGCGGAATTCCTGCTTCCAACAGACACACCATCTAGTGGGAAGACAGAAAGAGCTACAATTAGTCAGGTCAAAAATAGAGAAACTACCTGGGAATATAGTTGAGTTAGCACAGTGCTTTTCTATCAGCCACAAAGCACTAGGTTTGATCCCAGCACTGCTTAAATGGGAAGTAATAGCGAACATTTGTAATCTCAGCACTTGGGAGGCAGAATCAGGAAAATTACAAATTCAAGCTCATCCTTGGCTGTGTAGTGAGAACAGCCTGGGCTACATGATACCTTGTCTCAAAAAATATATAAAATGTAGAGAAAGGGGGAGTCATGGAAATGAGGGGCAAAAGAGCTGGAGATCAGAGGGCAATGCATGTGTGTGTACAACTATGTTTGTGTACATACATCTGCATGTTCGTGTGGTGAGAGAGAGACTGACAAAGAGATAGAGAAAAAGAAAGCCAGAGGTGGCCAGATGGGCCATGAGGGAAAAGGGAAGGAGAGAGGAAATAAAAGAGAACTGGAGGAAAAAGAAATGAAAAGATGGCAGGAAGCAGATAGAGACAGAGATGTAGAGAAACAGAGCCAGCCCACGAGGAGAGAAAACAAGCGTCTTTTTAAAATTACATTTATCTCTGTGTGAAGGAGTCAAGGCATACGTGTGGAAGTCAGAGGACAGCTTGTGGGACCTGGCTCTCTCCTTCCAGGCAGATTCCAGGGGCTGAACTCAGGCAGTCAGCACCCTTACCCACTGGGCCATCTCACCTGTCCTAGTGTTTTGGTTTTGAGGAGACAGCTAACAATTGAACGTGTTGTTTTGTTCACTTACCCTCGTGCTGAGGATGGAACCCGGGGCTTTGTGTGTGGCAAGCATGTGCCCCATATCACTCAGCTCCATCCTGGCCTGCTTCTGCCCTCTCGAGTCAGGAGCTGGCTGCCCCTGTTCTGTCTTCTATGTGTGTTGTTCTGGTATTAGGATCAGGTACCATCATGTTTCCAACTTGGAAACATTAGCTGCAATTCCTGTAGTTGGTCCCTATAGAGTCTTTGCAGTGTACAGGGCACAGCCGGAGCACAATGCCACCATCCCCAGCCTAGCTCTCCCACCATCCCCAGCCCTCCAAAAGCATTTGCCCCTCATCTAACGCACAAAGCGGGGACTAGCTAGATGCCTTGGGGCAGAAAGTGGCAGAGACCAGTTTGGAAGGCAGACAAGCTGTCTCCTCAATCTGGCAGGGTGGGGAGTGTTCGGTGTTCCTGATGACCATGCACTGGACAATGCTGGACCCTTCCATGTTTCTGCTAAGACATGTGCATTGATTATATCAGTTGGGGTTGGCTGCTCTTGTGTATAAACTCCCAGGCTGGTAGTGTCTTTTCTTTCCTGAATACAGCTTTCATTCTGTCCCTCCTAACATGGACACAGTGGGGACACTTTAGTCCCTGTCATCGCCCTGGGTTCCCATCATGGTGCCAGCAGCCAGTGTGGTTCTACCCGGGGCAGCTGCGAGAGCCTTCCTCTTTCTTCAGACAGCCCCCAGGGGTGGCAGCTCCCCCCACGGCTGCTGCCCATGTCTCAGGCCCTGCTGTCCCCTCTTTGTTCTGAGTACAATAGTTCCTGTTTTGTTTTGTTTTGTTTATTTATTTTTTTATTTTTTAACACCATTTCCTCCCTGGGGGCATAATATTTTGTTCTGGATCTCACGTGACTTCAGAAAGTGGAAGTAGGTTCAGGGTGTGATTATCAGAGGCTGGGAGACAGAGGGGCATAGTGCCTGCTCCCTCCGCCTGCCCTCCTGCTGGGGCTTGACCCTTGCACACACACACACACACACACACACACACACATACACGGCAGGCAGAGATGGAGATTGGGGGAGGGAGGCTCCACCGGGGAGGCTTGGAAATGAAGAGCACCAGCTGAATCCAACAACGGACCCCTTCCTGCAGGGTTTGCACTTGCTCAGGGATGGTCTGGGCTCCAGAGTCTGTCTGGAGACCACATGCCTCCCTGTGTCACTCGGAGGAAATACTGAATCTGGATGCTCAACAGCCCACAAGGCCTGCCACATTCTGGTTCTCATCTTCTCTCTGGCTCATCCCAGGCTGCTGTCCACTGCATCCTCCCATTGCCCTCAGTGTCCCCAGACACACCTGCTCACCGCTGCCTCAGGACCTTGGCATGTCCTCTCCTCTGCCTGGGGTACTCTCCCCTGCGTATCCTCTTGGCCAGTCTCTTGAAATGTCTTTTAACTCTTGCTTCAAATATCAGGTATCATCAGTTATTCCTGGATATCCCAAGTCAAAAAAAAAAAAAAAAAAATCCCTACCTGCCTGCCTGCCATTACCTGGTGCTGAGAGGGCAGAGACAAGAGGATCTGTCACCACAGTGACAGGTTCAGTGAGAGGCTGACTCAGCGGAGTGAAGTGAGAGCAGGTCAGCGAACGTCTTCCTCAGCCTCTGAGTCTGCTGCATACATGTATACACCACACATATGTCCATACACACACATGTACACACACACATGCCCCTTGCCCAGACTAACATTTTTTTATCATCTATATAATTTATTTGTGTATGTTGTTTATTGTTTGTGAAGAAGCTCCACACAGACACACACCTATGTTTTAATCATGATATGTCTCAAATGGCCAACACGTAGATTCACAAAGTACCAACAAAAGAAGTAGACTGGACTTTTAGTGGTATACAAAATATCATACAGGCACATCAGCAAATTATCAATTTGTATGAACATAAAATTATTAACATGGATCTGAAGTAGCATTTAAAATTTTCTTTTTTTAGATAATTTTTATTCTGTTTTACTAATTTTATTATTATTATTTATTACAATGTATTCACTTTGTATCCCAACCCCCTCCTTCATCTCCTCCTGGTGCCACCCTCCTTCCTTCTTCCCTCCCTATATCTCTCCCCTACTATCTGACCCTAGCCTATCAGGTCTCATCAGGACTGTCTGGATCCTCAAGTGGCCTAGTAAGGCCACCTCCCCGTGTGTGTGTGTGTGTGTGTGTGTGTGTGTGTGTGTGTGTGTGTGTGGCGGCAGGTGATTAAAGAGCAGGCAACTGAGTTCATACCAGTGACTGCCACTGCTCCCCTTACTAGGGAACCCACATGGATACTGAACTGCCCATGGGCTACATCTGAGCAGGGAGTCTAGGTCCTCTCCATGCATGGTCCTTGGTTGATTCATCCGTCTCTGCAAGACCCCCTGAGCCCATATTTCTGGCTCTCCTTGTGGAGCTATTATCCCCTCCGGGTCTTTTTATCTCCCCCTTATTCCATAACGTTCCCTATACACATAGGCAAAGTTTAGCTATGAGTCTTAGCATCTGCTTCAATACCCTGCTGGGTGGAGTCTTTCAGAGGCCCTCTGTGGCAGGTTCCTGTCCTGTTCTCTGTCTTCTACTTCCGATGTCTATCCTGTTTGCCAGACTAGACCAAAAAAGAAATTCCTCCTGCCACATAATAAACAAAACATCTTAAATTTTCATCTGAACATTTTTGACCTGTGCATGTTTTGCTTTTAGCTATATAGGACTAAGGGAGAATTTTCTTAGTCAAGGAAATAAAAATTGTAGGCAATTAAGTGTTAGGTCTAGAGGTGGTGTTCTTCCTGAGGCATCTGTCTTTGAAGGTTTCTGTTATGGCAGTATCTTCTTTGTATGAAGAAACTAGACTAAGACTCAAATAGTTTTGTGCTTATACAAGTTGGTAACTCACTGGGGTTGGCTCTGATCTTCATAGGGCAGCTATGCACACACAGGCCCAGAGAGCTCCAGGGAGTCTAGAGCTCATAGTCCCATCCTGAGGGGACACAATGGGCTCAGTGGGAACCCAAAGTAGACAGAAGTAGGCCAGCCACAGATGATAGCTCCAGAAAGGCAGACATAGGCCAGGGGAGCGAGAGCTGGGAAGGGTCCTGATGAAGAAGTACTAGCTGTAAAATGGAGGCCCTAGTAGCCCTGGAGCTATCATTCTGTGGGTTTGGTGACAGCATCAGATGTGAGACATGCACATTCTTAGCCGCAGGAAGGTGCTTCTGACTCAGAGGCATCAAGCTGGTGTCTTAGGTGACCATGGTCTGGTGTGAGGGCTGAGACAACTCCAGCTAGTCTTTCCATCTCTTTCCTCTGGGCTGCAGGACGTCCCTTGCAGGCTCCTGGGCTATTTTCTATTGCACTGTTCTCTGTTCTGAGTACTGTATTACTACACAGTTTTCACGTGGATTCTGTTCTGGGAACCCCGGCATAAAGGATCCCTCTAGGATACTGCCTGAGTTACTGGAAAGGGACATCCCCACCAGCTTCCTTCCCCATTTGGAGGTTAGGACAAGGGGACTATAGATCCCAGCTTCCTCCTTCCTTCAGACTCCTCCCTCTCCCAGGAGTCCATCCCAGCTCCTGCCTGCTCCCGCCTCCTGACAGGGGTTAGGCTTCAAGAAAGACTCAGCTTTTCTACTTGGCCAGCCTCCCAGCCGTTAATCTGTGGTCCTTTCACTCCCAGGAGCCACAAAAGGAGAAGTGCCTGTGTCGGAAATTGGTACTTCCCAGAGAATTTTCCCAGCCAGCCTGCCCTGTATCCTCTTGCCTCAGAACTTGGCACCTCACCGGACCAAGGACTATTTCTGATTCTGTTGCTATTGCCTTGAGTGGCTCACCTGGAGCCATATTTATCATCCATGCTTTCTTCTAGTCATCTCCTGGCCACTTCACGTCTCCCTCCAGCACCTACTTCACTCCCACCCACTCCAATCTCTACTACCCACCCACTACTTCTCAATTAATCCGTTTATAACCCACATTGATTTACCAAATTCATTTCTCTATTTGCCTATTCACTCATCTGTGTATATTTATATAGCACTTAGCTATATAAATAGCTATGCAACCTTCCTACCAGTGAATCCATTTACATACCCATCCATCTAGAGGTTGCATTCTCAGGTACCTAATTTCCTAATTTGCAAAATGTCCCCTATTTCCTATCTATTAACTTATCCTCCGTTTTTGTTTCTTTTTCTTATCTCCTCCTCCTTAGTCATTTATGTAACTCCCACTGGGAATCATGTGCTTTACTAACAACTGTAATGCAAAGCACTTACAGCATGCTAAGGGACATCTTTATCCCCTTGGGACTCAAGCCAGCCCCGATCACTAAAATACTGTCATCTGTTCATTCAGACAGTTCCAGAAGTGTGTGTTGGGAAAGCACACATGTGCATGTTTGTACATCTGTACATTTTTGGGGAGCTGTGTGTGCATGCACATGTGTGTGCTCATGTATAGAGACTAGAGATCATCCTTGGTGTCTTCCTCAATCACATCTTACCTTTTGTTTTGAGACAAACTCTCTCACTAAACTTGGAGCTCACTGACTGTTCAAGACTAAGGCCAGCAGATTACAGGTTCAGGGTGCCATGCCAGTTTTTAGCATGAGTGCTGGGATATGAGTTCAGGTCCTCACGCTTGCAGAGCAAACACTCCAAACACGTTGCCGGTGGAGCATCTCTCCGGCTCCAAAAGAGGTGCTTTAAGGAAGAGAATGTTCAGTGTTAGCTTGTCTCCATTCATCTCACCCTGGGAGGCCAGGATTCGCTGTCTAAGCTGTCCTGTTCTAGTCCTCACAGGTCCCAATCTCCGCTGCCCTCTGACGGGTCTGAGCTCTGCATCTTCAGCATTATCCTTCTGGGTAAGTTGCCTCTCGCATTTGCTGAGCAAATGCACCTAGCACCATCCTGCTTGGAAATTGTCCGCACAGACATGCACATGCTTCTACTTAGTTCTTGGGGCATGTGGGTCTGAGATCTACAGGTGTCAGAAAGACATAGGGAGACCAGGTAACAGCACACGTAAGAGGTGGCCAGCCAGGTGTATTCAGGCTGAGCCCCACTGTAGCACAGACCCTCCTTGCTCATATGACTCTGGGACAGTTGGGGGGCATCAGAATTAGCTGCCCCTACAGACAGGAAGGACTCTCCCATGCGTCTTAGAAGAGCAGAGTGTCAGACACCCTTGGAACCCAGTCATGATGATGGGAACAGGGCATAGTGAGATTTCTGCTGCTGTGTTTCCCCCCACCAAACAAAGGCTATTTCAAATTGACTCCTAGCACTTCTCATTTGTCTGTCTACTTCCTTCTTGGGACTTTTGCAAGTAGTGATGATGACTTTAAAAACTGATAGCAAACAAAGACAGTTACTGCATGTTTTACACACACGGAAACAAAGGCTCTCAGATGGGAACTGATGGATCTAAAGTCACACACCTGCCAGAAACAGCCATGCCACCTTTTGTTTCCCAGACTGGCCTCCAGAATTCATCCACTTCTGTGACACCCTCACAGTCCTCACTTTTTTTTTTGTATGCCACCCACACTGGTATTTACTTGACATGTTTTCCCAAAACACTCACACTTGTAACTCCTTTTCAAAAAAACAGTTTTATTTCCTGCCACAAGGAGGGGAGAGACCACAAAGAGCAGTGTTGCTTGCTGCTTGCTTGTCTGTTTTCAGATGCGGTCTTAGGTAGTCAGGTTGGCCTCCAGTTCTCAACAGCATTCAGGGTGACCTTATAGGTTTGATTCTATTGCCTCCACATTCTCAATTCTGGGATTACAGGTATACATGGCCACATCCATGTGTGGTGCTGGAGTTAAACCCAGGGTCCTGTGCATGCTAGACAAGGGCTCTACCAATTGAGCTACAGCCCCAGCCCCAGCAGGTAATTTTTAAAGAAAAATTAGAGCAATATTCTTACATTCAAGCCAGATTCTGCTTCCCAATGAGCAGCTGCAATCTATGGGGAAAGGACGCCTTGTGTTAGAGAGGTGTTAAAAACAGATTAGCCGGGCTGTGAGTATGGCTCATCGGTCAAGAGCACTGGCTGCTCCTCCAGAGATCCTGAGTTCAATTCCCAGCAACCACGTGGTGGCTCACAACCATCTTTAATGAGATCTAGTGCCCCCTTCTGATGTGCATGAAGACAGATCATTCATTTACATAAAATCCATGAATAAATAAATTAAAGAAACAGATTAGTCCCAGACCAACACTTTCTTACTGATGTCACCTGAAGGAGAGGCAGAGTGGAGAGGTACTCACTCTCTCCCTGTGAAAGTCAGTGTTGCTTATCACTGCAGCCTAGTCCCCCTGACCCAGCCAGCTCTCAGGCTACTGTATTAGAGTCAACACTTTGGGTGTTGACTCTTACTTTTAGTTCAACGTGTTAGAATAAAAATGATGGCGTTTCCAGAGAAACGCAGAGCAGTTTACTGTGAGGGAAGCTAACATCCCTAACAGCCCTTTGTTCTCTTGGGGGTATACATGGGGATCTGATGCAGGCTCTGTCCCACACAAGATGGCAGAGATGGTAGCTGGCTCCAGCATGGGTCCATTGCAACCATCATTTCAGAGTCTCTAGTCAAGGTGCAGCCTTCTGTGGTCACCCAGTTTGGCCCACAATAAGGAACTGAAATTAACATAAGAAGCTGTGGGTGGCTAAGGGAGCATGGGCAAATTAGAGAGTATCCAAACAGGATATGAACTGTTTGGGCTACATTGCCACGGGAGACTTTTCAGTTGGTCTCTCGCTTGCTTGCTTTGCATGCTAGCTGAGATTGGTTGGCTCTGGGCTCCTAAGTGCTATAGGGAGGGAGATGACTGAGGCTGCCCGCTTCTCACCTGGGCATCTGAGGACCTTCTTGGAGAATTCTAGCACACCAGGAGAGACAGCCGGACCCTAGACGCTGCATCTGCTCTGCCCTCCACATCATGCGCTGCCTGGTTCCTTGCCCTTCTGGGCCTTACCTGCCGGAGTTGCAAGGTAAAAGGTGGACTGGAGAAAATGGTTAAGCCTAGAGCTTTTATGAGCACAGTAAGGTCTTGGCTGGTTCCACCATGCCAGGCAAAGACCCTGCTATGATTTAGTGATGAAGGTAAGAAAAAGGGTCTGTGTCCCACAGGGGTGGACCTACTGGGAAGCCTTTCCACATGAGAGACAGTGGGGACGGCGAGGCGCCTGACAAGAAGGCTGTTATCAGCACTCAGACTTAGGGGCTGTGCTGGTAACACCCAGCCCGGCCAAGGTTCCAGGGCTACCCAGTCTGTCCTCTCCTCCTCTTCTAATTCCTTCTTCTCCTCCTCCCTAAGGAGATTGAACTAAACCTTGCGCATGCCAAACAAGCTCTCTACCCTTGAGCTACAGCTCATGCCCAGACCTATCCTTGGGTAAACTGAGGCATGCCTCTATAGGAAACCTCTACCCCAGCCTGTGGAACCTTTGACACCCCCAAACTGTAACCAAGCTTGTGGTGTATCTAGGAAGCATAGAGCTTCTGGCAGGTTCTGCTCTCTCTAGTCACCATGTGGTTTTTGAGAAGTGGGTACAGACAGTAAGGATTGACTGTGTGATGTGGCACCTGCTTTGAAGACAGCACACTGGACTCACCACCTAGCTACACTCTTGGCTACCTCTACATTGTGCCTTTGAACCATAGCTAACCTCTGAGTTTCAGTTTTCCTCAGCCTTCATACAGTGGGCTCAGGAGATTGTCTGTGTGGTAGGGTAATGGTGACAAAGAGTTCAGCATAGCATCTGGTTCCCTGTAATAACTGTCATCAGAGGTCTGAAGTGTAATGTTGCTGTTATTGTGCAGTTCAAAGGGCTGGGATCCCTTTTCTCAGACTGCCCTGAAGTGTACTACCTAAATCATGGTGACAAGTGTCCCAGCTCAGTGACATGCAGATGGAGGTTCTGGGTAGGAGAGGGAGAGGCAAGTTTGACTCAGTCCCTCAGTTGCTCAGAAGATGAGGAAATCTAGGTATGAGAAGGGAAGTGACCTCTCCAAGGAGGCATGTCCTGGGAAAGTAGAGGATCTACGAGTGCCTTGCTAGTGGACCTCAGGTCTAAATGTCTCAAGGAGCAGCTTGTCTATCTTTGTGGCTGGGCTGAGCTAGAGAGAAATTGAGGGCCACCAGGGGTGTAGATGAGGTGGCCTGCAAACCAAACATCTGCTTTGGAGCTCAGCTCGGCAGGCTCAAATCTGCAGCCCTCTCTTCCTGATCAGGGCTGGTCTAAGTGAGCTCTGCCCGGGGGTAGGTCCTCTGGGAACACTCAGTCTGAGTAAACTTGGGTTGCATGTGGATGCTTTTGAGAAAGCACGTGGTGTGTGTCGCTTTCGCGGGAGGCGGGGGCGTTCCTGCTTAGCTCTGCCTTTGGCCCAAAGCTGAAGGTGCATATAGAAAGTGAAAGGGGAAAAATAAGCGGTCACAGAGCAGGAGGTGAGGTGACTGCCAGAGACTGCCCGCCCCAAGCTCACAAGAGCCACGCAGCTGGCGGCAAGAAGGGACCTGCAGCAGCACACGAAGAGACCCGAAGAGACCGGCGGCGCGCTGGAGCCCAGCAGGTGACTCCAAGGTCCCCCTTGCAGCCGCTGAAGTTAGGGTGGCAATCCGAGGCTCTGAGGCTGGCGGCAACTGTTTGCCCAAGGTCGGACAGGGTCAGACAGCCTGGCTGGAAAGAGCTAGATGGGAGTGCAGAAGGTACAGAGGCTTCTCGGATCCTGAACCAACTGCGTGCAGGACGTGGGAGCTGGGAGCCAGAGCCCAGTGCCTGTGCGCAGAGCTCCTGGTGGGGTAGGTGGCAGGGACACCCTTGTAGCAAAGGCAGATGGGGGCGGGGGGAGGGGGAGACGGGCAGGCGTGCACTCTGCTAGCCCTTGACATCTATAACACCCAGAGACCGCCCTTCACCGGTCCTTTATTTTGCTTGTTCAGAGAGACCCGTCACCTCTGATTCTGGAGACTGGGTACAGGGTCTTTCTTGGGAGATCTTGGCACAGAAACAGCGTAGGGTGAAGGGGCAATGTGGAGACATCCGCCTTACTTTGCCACATCCTTTCAGGAGAGTTGCTGAGAGGGTGGGTAGTACAGTTCTTTTTGGGGGGGGGGGAGGGCAGATAGTGAGAACTGCAACCACTAAGCCTAGCTTTGAATGGGACCTAAGCACGTACCCTCCTCCTACAGAGTTCCACAACTCCTTTCTCCACCCCAGGCCTCACGCACCCGGTTGCCCACTGTGCGGCTCTCTTCCTATCACCGCTTGGAGTTCCTCACTTTCCAGCAAAGTGTTACATCTGTGTTTCCCAATAAATAAATACAACTTCTCAGGCAGATTAAAGAAAATAGAGTTTTCCTCCTCTGTAGCCTGGTGTAGCCAAAGAGCGTCCCCTTCTGACTGCAGAACCTGTTTTCCTAGAAGCTCAGAATGGCTGAGCCCTTAGAGATGCGGGAACCCGGAACCCGAGGTCCCAGGAGCCCAAGCTTGGGAAATCTTCTGCGAGGCTATTGATTACAGGTCCCAGGGCCACAGGGTCCCTAGCCCCACTCAAGATTTCCAGCTCTGCTCAGGCCCTATTCTGGGGTTCCAAGCTCCTCCCCTAAGGTCTCAGACAGGCCCTGGGGGTACCAAGGCCTGCTTCTGTCCAACCCATGTTCCCTGAGAGCAGAGCCCGGGAACCTGGGTTAAACCACCTCTTCCTGGTGATTCTAGTGACTTCCAAGGAGAGACACTGATTTATGATATCTTTGTGATCTGTGAACACTGAGTCTGGGGAAGTGGTCTTTTGTTGTTGTTTTTAAAGACATGTTAATCTGTTCACATATCTTAAGTTACTTTATAATTATAATCAAGTAATATAAATAATTTATATATACTTATACAGATAACCTATAATGATATATAATAACACTTATTAATTAATGCTTATGTTTGATATTGTTCTGCCAAAGGCTATTTAGCAAGTTGTTGAGAGAGTCAGCATTTTAACCCAGATCTCCTGAGAACCCTGTCTGCTGCCTGGGTAGCAGCTGTGGATTTCCATGAATGCTGGTGGGTTCTGAGCAGGCTGTTAAAGAGAGACCTGGTAGTACAGCAAAGATGGTCTGATGCAGACAGAGATTTTTATCTTGTATACACTCTGGAAATTAACTGGAGGATGCTGTGCCCAGGCCCTGTGGCAGTCTCAGGAAATCAGAGGAGCGGCTGTAGGAAGGAAAGTGTCTAGGTTTAGTGCTCAGGCTTGCTTTTAGTCATCCTGGCTGACAAATGGCTTCCCTTCTCCATCACTCCTCTGAAAAATGGGCAAATCACAAGAGATTGCCAGATAACTGTCTCATGTATGCAGGAGTGCTCTGGAAAATAGCCAGCATGTGTCAGGAGCGAGGGACTCCCAGAAACCTGAGGCACACCAAAGGTGCCTCACAAAGAGGCAGTAGCTGAGGAAGCTTCTCACACAGGGGGAAGACCTCAGCCTCTACCCTTATTCAAGAGAAAGCCTGGACCTCACTGTCAGTGTCTAACAAGACTGGTGATGTTCTCCTCCCTGACCTGCTCTTTCTCCTCCTCTTCTTCCACTTCCACATTCTCTCATCTTTCTTATTCCTTTCCCTCCTTCTTCTCTTACCCCCTCCTCTTAAAAATGAAATTACATTTTGTTTATTTATCTAGTCAGGGTGTGGAAGAAGGCAGTGTGTGTGCCAACATGCACATGTGAAGGTCAGAGGACAACCCTGCAAGAGTTGGCTCTCTCCTTCCACCGTGTCGGGGCTGGGGATTGAATGCAGGTCTTTAGGCTTGGCCGCAGGTACCTTTACCCACTGAGGCATCTCACTAGTTCTCTCTCCCCTGTTTTGAGACAAGGTCTGGCTTGTAGCCCAGCTGGACTCAACCATGCCATCCTCTTGTCCCAGATGTCCTGAGAGCTGGGGGTTCTAGGAGGATGCCACTACTTTAAAACAAGGATAGCGAAGCTGGTGTTGTTGCCATAGTGCTTTTTTGTTTTGGTGGCAAGTGGCAGCACCGTTTCCGGGTTCAAGGAAGTGATAAAAAGCATTTTGTTTTGTTTTGTTTGTAAAATCATGGTGAAATATGCAACATAAGTTTATTACTGAGCATGTTCATAGTGTTCTAGAAGTATCACAACCTCTGTCTCTAGAACTTCTCCATCCCCTGTCCCTCCCAAATGGAAATTCTGGACAATGAAGCAGCAGCTCCCCCTCTCATGGCCCCTGGTGACTTCCATTCTGTCCTCTAGCTCTCTGACTCCTGATTCGGACTGCTGTTTGTGCTTTGTATAAGTGTGGTCATTTCTTGTGTCTGGCTTGCTAACACATCTTTAGGGTTTATTCCTGCTGTCTCCTTGGTCTGAACACAGTGGTAGAAGAACATTCTAAACAGGAAGACCATGTGCTGTGTTCATAGGCAAGGTTGGTGGGAACTCAGCTTGAACTATTTCTTGTTTTGTTTTTTGTTGTGTTTGTAGTTGTTTGGGTTATAATTTTGAGACTTTGGGAAATAAGGTCCTCATTCTGTAATGCAAGCTGACAATCTCCTGCCTCTGCTTACCCAAAGTGCGGATACTACAAGCGTGCACTATCATGCCCAACAGCCTAGAGTCTATTTGTAGCATTGCTAGCTTTAAGTGTTGTTGTCAAGGAATTTATTTGGCTACTTGCTTTTTATTTTAAAAAGCTATTTCTTTCTTTTGAACCCCAAATGACTTCAAGTTCACTATCATCTTCCACTTTAACCTCAAGAATTCTGGGATCACAGCTGTGAGCCACCATACCCAGCTGGATTTCCTTCATTTGTTTATTTTGACATTTATTCATTTATTTGGTTGTGTAGGGTAGGGGAGCTAGACCATGGAATGCCTGTGCGGGTCAGAGGACATCCTGTGGAAGTCACTTCTCTCCTTTCAGTGTGTGGGTCCTGGGGATCCCCTTAACTGGCTGAGTCATCTCTACCACCCAAGTGGCTTTCTTTTAAAATAAGCATATTTAAACCAGACATCACGACACACATCTGCAACCCCACCATGTAGGAGGCCCAGTGAGAACCTTTCTCAAAGAAACAAAGACCTTAGACAACCTGATGTGGTGGAACACGCCTTTAATCCCAGCTCTTGGGTAGCAGAGGCAGGCATATCTCTGAGAGTTCAAGGCCAGCCTGGTCTTCATAGTGAGTTCCAGGCCAGCCAAGGTTAAATAGTGAAACCGTATCTCAAAGTACTACTAATACCAATACTGATAATGATAAATATCCCAAACTGTAAACACCATATTTATATTTCTTCAAAATATTAGTATAAGGAAGATACTAAGGTAACCAAATTGAGTCTTCTCAAAACAATAGTCCAGTCAGGCCAGGTGACACTGAGTTAGAGGAAAAGAAGATGAGGCTGTAGAGAAATCCAGGAAGGGACAGGTCACTACAGGGGGTCAATAGCCAAAGAGGGCAGCTGAGAAACTTTCAAAAAGAAACCTAGAAGGCTGGGAAAGGTGTCCAACCTGCCTCTGAAGTTTCCAGCTGAGGGGAAGGGGTATGGAAAGTACAGCAGAATACAGGGAACACTGCAGGAACAGAACTATGGGGGAGCCAGGCAAGCTAAGGAGTAGAGTCTGCTTGCTAAGGGATAGGCATGTGGCCTTGAAAATAAAGCATTCCTTCTTTTTTAAGTTTTAATTAATTTTAATCACGCATAAGTGTGTGTACATGTAAGCATGAGCATAGCAGTATAGGTGCCCACAGAGGGCAGAGCTGCTTGGTCCTCCGGAGCTGGAGTGACAGAGAGCTGTGAACCATCTGGCATGGGTGCTGGGATCTAAAATGTGAGTTCTCTGCAAAAGGAGCAAGTGTTCTAACCACTAAGCCATGTCTTCAGCCCTAGCCTAACTTATTATTCAGCATCAGTATAGAGAAAGTGTGAGGTGAGGAGCCTAACGGGGGATGCTGGGTTTTAAATGTAGACTGCTTCCAGATATAGTCAGTGCACACTGGTCACCAGCACGTTGAGGGGCTGAGGCAGGGGGACTGAGTCCCAGGCCAGTCTGGGCTGCACAGGGAAACCCTATCTCAGAAGCAAAACAAAAGTTCCCCCCAAGAAAACCAAACACAAAAGCAAGGCCTGGGGACATAGCTCAGCGATGGAGCTCTTGTCTGGTATACACAGGACTCTAGATTCCCCATCCCCACCACAAGGGGAGAGGGTTGGGATCTAGTCGTTACACTCTGAGAGGGAGAGACGCATATTAAATGACAGGAGAACAGTGCCAAACTCTCTGGACGAAGCTTCAGACCTCTCAGGCATCAGAGCCCAGAATATCCCCTAGCCGCCAGAAAGCCCCAGACCAAGTGTCAGGTGTGTCAGTGAACACCTGTAATCTCTGCACTCGGTAGGCAGGAGGATTGCTCTGAGCTCTAGACCAAACTGGCATAGAGCATAGCCTGACCCTCCATTTAAAAACAAAACAAACAGATAAACAACAAAACCCACAAAGAGTTAAGATACTCGGCTCAACTGCAGACCCCATGCTAAGCATGAGACATGTGTGACCCCTGCCCTTGAGCACTTGTGCAAGTCCCAAGGCTCAGACCTAGGATTTGGCACAGAATACACCATATGCCAAATTCTCAGCACAAAGAGATTTAGTTACCCTGGAAGGGACAAGGGGTGGCAGAGGTGAGGGCTGCCTCTGGATCAATAAAGGCAGCAGCAGGTGTCTCTGCAGAAGTAGTTGTCAAGGAGAAAAAAGCAGAAGTCTGTGTTAGGTAAGTCCTGACTGGATGTTAGTCCAAGTAGCCGGATGATGCATTTTTATTGTTGGACCTTGGTGTTCTGATAGCTGGACCTTGATGGTCAACTGCAGGAAGGAGTTAGGCATAAGGAAGTGGGCAAATAAAGGTATGGACCTTGGTGGCTATCTTTAGGAATGTAATCTAATGGATCAACAAGAAAAAATGAGAGGAGGAGGCCACGACCTGCTGGCACCATGTTAGCCTGTTAGAACCCTTCACTGACAACCTTGGGTCTTCACCGACAGCTCCCTGAAAGCATGGACCCTCCTAGTTCACGTCAGGGTTGGGACTGGAGCTTGGGACCCTGCCTTGCTAAACTGTAGTCATAGATAGGCCCCTCTTTCTCCTGCTCAGCATCTGGCTTGGGTTTCTTTCTAGAAAAGTATGCTGAATTTTCTCTCCAAGCCACTGACTGCCCCAGGACTGTTTAGACTTGTTGGGCTGCTTGTAGCTAAGGAGGGGCTCTTGTTATGGAAGGGGTGCCAACACCCCTGGTCCTCTGACCGCAGCTCTCACAGGGTGCCCCCCTTCTCCTGTCCTACACCCCAGATGCCTACCATTTACCAGTACCCGTGAAGGCTCCATTTGTGGATCAAGATCTTCCAAGTTGTGGCTCAGTGGGTGTTTCCATTCAGGGCTCAGAGCGCAGTGGAGGAGTCTTGCCTGTAGCAGCCACAACGGTGTATTGTGTGGGTTTCCGTATGATTTGCTGGTCATATTCAGAAAAAGAACTAAAGAAAAATCATCAGAGGTGAGGCTGTTGCGTCACTCCTCTGAGCTGGAGATGGTCATATCAGAGGCTGCCTGGGCTTAGCGCGAGGCACACTAGGGGACCGAGAGAGGACTCTGCTGCACTGACGAAGTACAAGAGTATGAACGTGGACACCTGTCAGGGGCCTTCTTGTACATCTTAGCCTGACCAGGGTGTCATATGGCAAAATGGAGCCAGGGTACTCCTCGGGGCTCTTTCTCTTTTGAGAAAGTTGCTAGCCCAACCATAAAGATTCTACCCTAGTGACCTCATGTAATCTTCATTTCCCCACCTCTGAGTACCAGCAAGCTAAGGTTAGGACACTGGCACATGAATTCTGAAAGACATCATATGGAGAAGTGGTGTGACCTTGGTTATTCCAGGGGAGTATTGGGAATAACCAACACTATTGGGAACCACAGCTGCTGGTCGACTCAGAGACTACGCTACAGGATGGGTCTGGATGGTGCTTCAGTGTCCACACAGGCTGAAGCTTAAATCAGAGCACATTAGAGCCTGCACTGCAGCTGTGTGTGAAGCGCTTATTGGCCTTTCCTTCCTTCCTTCCTTCCTTCCTTCCTTCCTTCCTTCCTTCCTTCCTTCCTTCCTTCCTTCCTTCCTTCCTTTATTCTTCTTTCCTTCAGTCTCTCCTCTCCTTTTCTCTCCTCTTCCTTTTTCTTTCTCTCCTTTTCTTCTCTCTCCTTTCATTTTTCTTTCTCCTTTCCTTCTTCCCTCCCTGCCTCCCTTCTTTTTCCTTGTTTGCTTTTTTCTCTTTCTTTCTCTTGCTCTCTTTCTTTCTTTCTTTCTTGTGCACGTGGCCAAGATCAACATTGGGTGTCATTCCTCAGGAACTGTCCACCTTCACTTTCGAGATAGTGCCTCTCTGTTGGTAGCTTGAGTGCACTGATTAGGCTCCTTAGCTGACCACTGTCTCCGGGGATCCTTCTGTTTGTGTCTGCCTCCCCAGGGCTGGGACTATAGGCGCTTACCACCATGCCCAGCTTTTGTTGTGGTGGTTGCCCCTCCCCCATGTGTCGGCTACGTTGTTTCTGTGTACACCTGTGCCTGTGGGTCCGAGGTAGCATGTGTATATCTTATTGTTTTAGCAAAGTCTCTCACTGAACCTGGAGGTCATTAATTGGCTATACTGACCGAGCAGTTAGTTCCGGGGATCTGTCTGCACCCCTGCCCAAGCCCACATGACACACATGACCTTGTTTGTTACACAGGTCCTGGGGCCCGGCACTCAGGATTCTCTCTTGTGTGGCAGGTATTTTACTGTCTGAGTCATCTTGTTAGCCTCGGTCTTTAGTTTGCTTGCTGGTTTGCTTTTTCATTTTTTAATTATTTTCAGGGTTTTGGCAATATTTAACAGAAGACGCAGAGATGTTTTTTTCTCATCCACTATGCCCATGAATGCATGGCCTCCCCAACCATCTACCTTTACCTCAGAGCAGTCTATTCTGCCGTCGTTCAGTCTGCAATGGCATCTCATTATCACTTACAATTCAAAGCCAGAGTTGGGCTCAGTCTTGGTAGGATGCATTCCACGGGTGTGGACAAGCGTGTTTCCACGTGTGTCTATAATGGCAGTGTCTTCCAGAGTGGTTTCGGAGCCCTGCAAGCTGCAGCACTCTGCCCATTCGTTCTCCTCTGGCCCCACCCACTCTCTGGCAGCCACAAGCTCCCTTTTGCTATTCCCGAATGATGTGAAGTTGGAACTGTGGAGTTGTGGGGAGTTGTTCTATTTGCTTTTGTCTTGCAGTCCTGGGGATAGAACTCAGGGCCACCCACATGTTGAGCAACTGCTCTGTATACCCTGACCCTGTTTTTACTTTTTGTTATATACCTTCAGACTGGCCTTGAACCTACAACCTTCCTGCTACCGCTTAAAGCTAGTATTACGGTATTCTTCCACCAGGCTTGAATCTCAAAACAACAAAGTCTCTTGTTTTGTGTGATTGAGACAAGGTCTCACTATAAAGCACATATTACACTCAAATTCATGATCCCCCTGCTCCAGCTTCTTGAGCAGCTGAGATTGCAGACCTGCATGATAGCACCCTCTTACAATTGCATTTTTAGACTATTCTGTGAAGCCCCTCTTTGAGAAAAAGAGGTTCTGGGCTCCTCAATGCCCTTTCAGCCAGAAATTTTTTCTCACTTATTAAAGGATCTGGAATCCTGGTAAAATGTCACTTGAAAGCCACTGATCTGCTACAACCCTCCTATTTAACAGATGACAGCCCTGGGAAGTGGAGATGGGAAGGGGCTTTCCCAGGGTAACACACCCTGCCAGAGCAGAGCAGGCTTGGATCTCAAGGTCCATGACTCTTGCACTGATCCTGTGCCGAGGTACTGTTGTGAACCCAGCTGCCCCCATGGCTGGACTACCCCACTTCCTTGGCCACACTTCCACCATGGAAAAGCCCTGTGGCTTGCTGCCAGGGACCAAAGCCAAATCTATTTCTGGGTTTTCTAATCACTGTGTCTTACCACACACTAGGTGGCTTCTCTGAGCCCAGAGGAGTTACGGAGCTGGGACAGAAATACCAAGATGGTTGAGGGTTCTGGGACACAGAGAGCAAGCCTGGCAACAGACTGGGGAGCATCATAAGGCATCTCAGATCCCCTAATCACCTTCCCCTAATGAGCTGGGGGTGGGACTCCAGCACCGCACAGCTGCAGACCTGTGTTCCCTGTGCCATCCCCCGGGGCTCAGGACAGCTGTGGTCCTCAGGCTAGCCCCCTCCCAGCTCCAATCATCCTGCTCCTATTGCCTCTGCACAAGCGACCCTCTAGCCCGAGCCATCATCTACAGCAGGCCAAGCCAGAAGGACCTCAGACAGCCTTCAAGGCAAGAGGCGTAAACCAATAGCTGAGGGAGCCAAAGTGTGAAGAAGAGCAGCCAGCAGAGGACAGTCAGCAACTGGGACTACTGGCAATGGCAGATTATGTGTTCCGTATAAAGACACTGTGATGATCACACGCACATACGTGTGTGCACACACACTCGAGTACACTCAGTAGCCTTGGAAACAGAACCACTGATATCACCGACCTGACTTAAGCCCCAGTTTTGAAGCCATACTTCAACCTACTATTCATAGTGGCAACCTAGAGCCAAAAGAATAGTGGTATTTTCAGATGCTCTTGATGTGAAACTTCTCATACACAGGTCTTCCAATCTTCCTGCTTCCAAAGGAAATGTCAAAGTCCCTCACTGCTTTTTGTGACTTGTGTGTGTTTGTGTGTGAGTATGTGCACACATATGAGCTGGCACAAGCGCACACTGGGGAGGGAACCCAGGATCTCCCACATTCAAGGCAAGATCACCACCACTGAGCTCCACCCCGGCTCAGCCTCTCAATATTGCTTATGTGCCTCAGTTCCTCTTCTATCTTCTGTAATCACTCACCTGAAGCCCCTGAAGGAAGTGAAAGTCTTGACTGAGACTAGCAGTTTCTGTCAGCCTCCTCGGTGTCGTGCTCCTGAGTGCCCACTCTGAAAGGCAAGGCCTGAAAGCCACTTCCTTTTTCGCCCATAGCACTTCTCTCCTCCTGCCCAGTCCTAAGCCCTCATCTTGGACGGAGACCTCGCCCCCACCCTGTCCCCATCTTAGACAGCTTACAGAGTGGCAAAGACAGGATCATTTTGAAAAATTATACTGGATGGGGCTGGAGAGATGTCTTAGGTGCTGATGGTGCTTGCTGCTTCTCCTGGAGACCAGAGCTCAGCTCCCAGCATCCATGCCAGCCTGCTTGCAACTACCTGTACCTCCAGCTGCAGGGGTCACAGCTCCTCCTCTGACATCTATGGGCACTTCACTCACATGCACAGACATAGCACATGAACAGGAAATACCATTACCTCCACAGACTGAAGCACACCACTACCCAGGCAGCACCTTCCTCTGACTTTTATGGTGTCATCTTGTGGACATTTGGGAAACCTTTAAATCTTGAATTGATTGAGTGCTTCAGCTCACAACATGGTCATTAGCCTTCCCAAACCCTCCACTGTTCTGTGTAGGGGGGATAGAAATGTCCCCAGAGGACTGGTGGTGGAAAGCACCAGGCATGTCTCCTAGGATGGTGTAGAAGCCTTGGAAAGGCAGTTTGCAGAAGGCCTAAAAGCGCTGCCCATCCACCAAGAAGGCAGCCTCCCATGTGCCCAGACTTTTACTCAGAAGAGGAAATTGTCTTGCTACCCCCATCTTTCCTTTCCAAGTAACAGCGCCTTCCGTGGTGGCAGCAGAGGATGTGGCCCGCCACTCATTACTCGGATCTGGTTCTTCATCTGAGAGACAGGAACATAATTAGCAAAGGTGTGAGTGAAACCTGAGGTGGCACATGGAAAGCTTGTGATCCAGCTCCAGAAGCTCTGGGTATCTCGGAGTTCCTATGTGTGGGGAGAGCCTGGCGTGTGCTTTGGGCTTGGGGAGGGGCACTGTGTCAGTTACTTGTCTCGTCGCTGTGACAAAATTCAAAGGCAACTTAAGGAAGCATTGATTTTGGCTCACAGTTTGAAAGTACGGTCCATTGCGTAAGGAAGTCATGGTGGCAGGCGTGTGAGGTGGCAGGCATGTGAGGTAGCTACTCACACATCTGCACCCAGGAAGCCCTGAGAGATGAAGGCTGATGCTCAGCTCACATTCTTCTTTTGAAGCCGGTCCCAAACTCCCAGCCATGGAGTGGTGCTCTCACATTTAGGACTGGCCTTCCCACCTCGATCAATACAATCTAGAAACTCCCTCATAGGCATGGCTAGAGGGTGGGGAAGCTGAGCTGACAGGTCTTTGCTCAGTCCCAGATGGCTTGAGCCATCTGCCATGGGCTGGGGCAGCTAAAGAGAACACTTCTTCACACTGGGGAGAGCAAGGTCATCTCTGCCTCCCATCCCTTTTGGAACTGCAGGCAGAGAAAAGGTCTATCTGAGAGACTTTTGAAGCAATGCCTAAGCAAGCAGAAACACAGGAAGCATGGCCCTGGAGACATTGGAAAATCCCAACACCTGAGGAGATCTGGGCATGAGTGAAGCAAGGTCACTGTGGTGAGAAGATCCAGCCTGGAGTGAAGACTCCATTCTTTGATGTCTCCCCAACATGCTGAGCATCCTTTGACTGGAGACATCCATGTGACTGTCATGAGGCACCGAGCCACCCTTGGCCTTTCAAGGTTCGACAGGAGCATTTCTCCCCATGTCTCCAGAAAATGAATACTTAGAGGATAAGGTGCTTGCCTAAGGCCTCATAGATGGGTCTCAAACTCCTCTCTGGTGTCTGGAGCCCTTTGCTCATATCATCTGGCTCCACACATCCCAGCTTTCAATAGTAGTGAGTGCTCATTTTCTGCCTTTCCCTACCATGCAATGAGACATCTGAGTGTGTCTCTCCTCCCAGGCCGTAGTCTGTGTGCCACCATGGAACTGGGGTCCCTGGAGGGCAGCTACCTGGAGCTCCTTAACAGCGATGCAGACCCCGTACACCTCTACCACCTCTGTGAGCAGATGGACCTGGCAGGGGAGGAGGAGATCGAGCTCTGCTCAGGTGGGCCTTGTTCCCGGGCCTCTTCTGGCCTTCTCAGTCCTTCTGCTGGCTCCTGACTGTGAGCAAGCCAAAGAAAGCCACAGGTTGCTTTTCAGAACCACGGACAGCTCCCAGTCCTTGCTAATCACTCTGACCCTCAACTGGAGCTGTCTGCCTCCATCCCCACAACCCTTCCTCCCACACTCCCAGGCTTTATCCTAGGGACTTTCCGCTTGCAGAGCCCGACACAGACACCATCAACTGTGACCAGTTCAGCAAGCTGTTGCAAGATATGGAAGGGGATGAAGAGACCCGGGAGGCCTATGCCAACATCGGTAAGGGGGTAGCAGAGGTCAGAGAAAGGACAGAGGGGAAGAAGTCTCCCTCGCTAATCTCACTAGGTCACTTGAAACAACAAAAAATCCCTCACATCAAAATCACAGCTAGGGACAGCAGCTAGGGCTGGAAAAGATGGTACTTTGGGAGGAAGAAAGCAGGGGACACTGCGGGACACTGGCCTCTTCCCTGATGGCTATCCAGCCAACTACATCCCACTGTGGTACTTCCCTTCCTTTCTTTCCTTTTCTTTCTGCTTTTTGCTTGTTAGGTTTGTTTTATTTTCTTTTTGAGACAGGGTCTTGTGTAGCCCAGGCTGGCCTGGACCTCACTGTGTATCCCAGGCCAGTCTCAAAGGCATGGCAATCTTCCGGCCTCAGCCTTCCAAGCACAGGATCACAGGCACACACTACATCCAGCTCTGTGGCTTCCATGCCCATATTCCTTTCTGCTCCCCTTTCCCACAAAGCCCACAGCACACACCCTTCTCCAACACCTAAGGCTCACTGTTGCTTGTATGACCACACTGAACTAGTGGAGTACAAAGACAGACTTTGAACTCAATCCCAAGGGCACCATTACTGCTCTGCTTTGCAATGCTTTACGATGATAGACATGTTTTCATGAGCACATGCTTTCCCCATTTAATAAGACAAAAAGCACATGAAAGGCAATGGTTGTTCGTTCGTTCATTCATTCATTCAACCTATACTCAACCTTTATAGAGACCCTACTGTGCACCAGGCCCAGAAAGTTGCAGCTTCTAGGTAACTGAGGCTTGAACACACAGTAGGACTTCTGGGAGCCCTTTTTTGTTTGTTTTTGTTTTTGTTTTGTTCTCAAGACACGGTCTCTCTGTAACTTTGGCTGCCTTGGAACTCACACTGCAGACCAGGCTGGCCTCGAACTCACAGAGATCCACCTGCCTCTGCCTCCCAAGCACTGGGATTGCAGGCGTGCACCACCACCGCCCGCATGGGAAACCTTTTTGACTGACTGTATGTCTCCTCACCTGGCAGCGGAACTGGATCAGTACGTGTTCCAGGACACCCAGCTCGAGGGCCTCAGCAAGGACCTCTTCAGTAAGTCTCAGAGCTGATCTTGGCTCAGCCTCAGTTCCTTCCTGACCTAGAGAAATGCCTGACAGCCACACCTCCTCGCTGCGATGGCGATGGCAGAAGTGGCTTTGTGATTGTGGTGTGTGTCTCTGCCGTCTCTCCAAAGCAGAGTACATTGGAGCAGAGGAAGGCTGCGGGGGGAGTTCCGAGGTCCCTGGAGAAGCAGGACGGAGGCCGCAGAAGAGACGTGAGTGAGCCCCTCCTTGACCCTCCTGGTGCCTCCTTATCTCTGTCTCCATCCTGCTGCACATGCGGTGTGGTTCCAGCTGCTTATATTAAGTCCCGTCTGCTTCCCCACCACACCCCCATGCCACTGTTCCTCAGCAAGGAAACAGACAGCGCTGGAGCAAACGTCCCTCGCCCTGTAGGGTCTGTGTGAGATTCTTTGATTCCTGCTCCTCAGTGACCAGGTCCTGCTTCCCCCTGGGTCTCTGAGGGAAATCTCTTAACCAGTGAGTCAGGTGTCATTCAGGACTCCACTCCTGTTCCTGGCCTCAGCATCTCTTACTGAAGGCAAGAAATCTCCATGGCTGGGGACATGGAAAACAGGGCCACTGATCTCAGCATTCCCTCTGCAGGCTTCCCAGAAGAGCGCACTGTGGACTCAAAGCACAGGAAGCTAGGTGAGATGAGCCGGTGCCCCAGATGGTCCCACCCAAGGGAGCACAGGTCCCCTCAAATGCAGCGCAATCCACAGATCAGAGTTGGGGGTGTGACTATTGTGAACAAGGCCTTCATTGAATTCTAGCATAATAAAGGAAGGGAGGAAAAACCAAAGAGAGAGACGAAGGAAGGAAGGGAGAAAGGGAGAAGGGGGAAGGAGGAAGGAAGGAAGCAGGTAGCTTAGAGAGGCGGTTACCTGCCAAAGATCACACAGCTATGAGACAGTGAGTGTGGTACAAACTAAGATGAAGGTTCCTCAGCCTGCACTGTGGTGGATGACTTACTTTTTCCCCAAAACCTCTCCTAGCAGCCTCCATGACCACTCAAGATGATGGAGAGGTAGCCTCAGTCCTTAGGGAGCCCCTAGACTGTTTAGGGAGACAGAATCCATCCCACCTCACAGCTCTCCCATTCAGTAAAGGAAAGTGATACCCTGAGCTCCCCCATGGGAGAATGTGGTACAGCCCTTGCCCTTCTCTGGGCAGAGCCTGAAAGCCGAGGGAGGCACTTAGTCTCCCAAGGGCTCAGTGACACACAGGGGAAGGTGGGAAAGGCTAGACCGACGGGCCCAGTCATAGGTTTCTCCAGTCTGACCCTGTCTTTCTGTGGGCTTTCTAGGGAGCTCCCTGGGCCTAGCTACAAGGAAAGGGTGGGCACTATTGGCATGGACCAGCAGCTTATTAACCCAGCTACACGGGGCCCTGAGGAGGACAGGCATTGAGAGAGAGAGAGAGAGAGAGAGAGAGAGAGAGAGAGAGATCCTTGCTGTCCTGGGAGGCCTGCCCCCCTCCAGGTGAACATGTGGCCTCTAACCTACCCCTCTCCCACAGCTGAGCCTTCTATGGTACCCATGCTGACTGGCAGCTTCCTGATGGGGCCAGCAAACCTCTCCACCGTGCCCTTCCTACCACCTGCTTTGTACAATCAAGAGCCAGTGCCCAGCCACACAGACCTAGAGGGATCTGCTCAGATGCCTGGTATGTTGATGGCCTAGAGAAGAGGTGCCTCCTCCCTTCGGGCAGATGGTTGAGGAACTAGCACCAGGCAGGGGCTGCTGAAACAAGAACTTCCTCTCCCATCAGGGTCATACTCAAGGTCCCTTCCCACTCATGTCTGCTGGGATGCATGTCTAGCTTGGGAGGAAACATGCGGGTGCAGGGGGGAGGGGAATTCTACTGCCAGCCTTGTTCACTTGTCACCCCTTCTTGTCTCTGTCAGCCACCCTGCCAGGTGCTAGGGACACAGCCATGGGCAAGACAGGCTCAGCTGCTGCTCCTGGAGAAATGAGAGCCCCATGAAAGGGTGTTGATCTTTCATCCCACAAAGATGGGTGATGCGGACTGGCCCCCTCCTTACTGTCTCTGTCTCCTGCAGTGGCCTCCTCTAGCTCCTCACTGAACTGTTTGGATCTCCCTGCTGGGCACATCCAGATCCTCACCACTCTACCTCAGGGCCTCTGGCAAATCTCAGGGGCTGGCACAGGGCTCTCCAGTGTCCTAATCTACCATGGTGAGTGTGCAAGTCCTGCATCGAAACTGACTGCCTTTCCTTCCTCCCTCACCTCTTACCTTGTTCTCTACCATTGTAGGTATTCCTCAATTGTGACATAGCACCTATTCATGAATCCTCCCTCCCCAAACACTTTCCTCTATCTTCATTTCCGCCCCACCCCACCCCACCAAAATCAAAGCACAAGGGTGTCTCTAAGGTGGTCTGCATATCTGACTATTCTTGCAGCCTTCTGTGTGTCATTATTTCCTCTCCCCTTAGCTTTTCCTTGTTTAAAAACATTTCGAATAGATTTTATTTTAATTTACTTGCATATGTGCTCAAACACATCAGAATGCGTGGCCGCAATGCCTGAAGAAGCCAGGGGTGACGGGTCGCTCTGGAGTTGTAGTTACAGGCTATTGTGAACAGCCTGACATGGATGCTGGGAGCCAAATTCATGACCACTCGAAAAGTACATGCTCTGAGCCACTGTGCTATCTCTCCAGCCCTTAAAAAACAAACATACAAAACCCCCTCAGCTTTATTCAGTAATGCTCATCACGAAGCCAAACAATAAGAGACTCAAGGATTACCTGAGTGCCTCCTTACCTGAGTGCTGATGTGAATGGTTTGCTGTGCACCCTTGCACAGCTCTCTCTAAGCTGCCTTGTTTTCTGATCGGTTAAATTGTGCCTGTTGATCCACCATACTGAGAGGAAGGCATGCCCGGGCTCTAAGGGATAAAATTGGCAATGCTTCCACTCAAAACCATAGCCTCCTTTTAGGGTCACATGTCAGTTTCTGTATAAGACAAGATGTCCCAGAAGCAAGGGAGCCCCTTGGAACACAGAGGGAAATGAGGGCCGACCATAGCATGGAAGCACCCTGGGAGATGACTGTGCCCACTTACAGATGGGAACTGGATGTAACTCAGAGTTCCCTCCCCAGTTTCAGCCTGAATGCCTTCACAGGGAGGCTCCCTCTCTCCCACATTCACCCCACTATCATGTCAAGAGCAATAAGAGATTATTTTTTTCCAAGCCAGGTGTGAGTGACCATGGCTGGGAACACAGATTCAAGGTCCCCCAAATGCCACATTCCAGCATGGAAACAGCCAAATGAACCTTTTATGGGAACAGAACATAGAGAGTTATAAGTCAAGGCATCTTTCAAAAACATTGGTGGAAACAGCACCTCCTAGTACATTCCAAAAAGGATTTTTACAGGAAGTCTTAAGGATGTTAATTTAAACACAGAGGTGGGCAATTAATGCCCGTGGGGTTAAGTGCTAAAGACATCCCAAGACAATTTGGCTCTGGACCTGCAACCTTAGAGCTCTCCACAGGGACAGAAATTCTAACTAGTCAGTCAGCATTTAACACAGATGTGGGGTCCCCTTGCGGGAGGTTGGTTCACACTGTACAGTTTGATTGAAGCGGAGATGACCTCAGAGCATTCCTGAATGAGTTCCTGATGGTTCTTACACTCCTCCTTACCTTTGGTGTAGGTGAGATGCCCCAGGTCAACCAAGTACTCCCTTCAAGCAGCCCCGCTGTGCCCAGTCTTCCCAAATCCCCAGAGCGGCCTGGCTCCTCCAGCCCCTTTGCACCGTCTGCAGCTGACCTGCCCAGCATGCCCGAACCTGCACTGACCTCCCGTGTAAACGAGATGGGTGAGGAGTGGGGCCCTGAGAGAGACGCTGGAAACAAGCAGAGGGCTGGGGAAAGGCTATTTCTCAGACAGTCAGAGCCCCTGAGGGGACCGGCATGCCCCCTGGGTGACTGGTCATGAGAGAGGTTTGTGAAGACTGATGAAGCAGGGAGTGTAACTGAGGGTTAGGTGACAGCTGGAACATGTATGTCCAGCCAAGCAGAGCCACAAGCCACAAGCTTCTGTTGATCCGTAGGGTGTGAAAACCCTGGGCCTTCTGACGCTGGAAGCCCAAGCTTTACTTGCAGAGCATGTTTTTAATTTTGTTTTTCTTTGCTTGGTGACAAGGTCTTGCTATATTGCCCCACCTGACCAGAAACTTGATGTATGCCTATTAGATTGACTCTAAACTTGCAGAAATTCTCTTACCTAACCCCCTGAGAGCTGGGATTACAAATACCACAATGCCTGGTTTACCATAATCTTTAAATCAATGGTTTAAAAATGTTTTTTAAAAGTTCAGCTGGCTAAAATGGAAATGTCAGATACAGTCGTGGGTAGCCTTTTTTGTAACCTGGTCTTGGAGGCTTGGGCAAGTGGTTCCCCATACTCTAACCTGCATTTGCTTCTCCATGCTCAGAGGATATACCACCACCCTCCCTGGACCAAGAGGATCCTGAGTCTTCCAACAAGCTTCCAAAATGGCCAGGTGCGTGACAGTGGGGTCCCCTCTTGTCCTGGAGACCTGGTATGAAAGTTAAAATAGTACTTCACTTCATTCATGCAATGCTTAGTCAGCCCCTTGTCTGTTGGATCACTTGCTCATTCATCATTCATTCATTCATTCATTCATTCATTCATTCATTCATTCATTCATTCATCACCCAGTTGATTTCCCAGTGTGGCAGCATCTAGGCTGCCATTCAAGCAGTGGTACATGGGCCTTAAGTCCTTATCCCTGGGAGTCACCCTTGGGAACTGACGTTGCTTTTGTGAGGGATGCTGGGAGTTAAGTGTGGAGCAGTAGAAGGGAGGATGTCAGGGGAAGTGAGAAAACAGCTAAGCCACTGGATGCTCCTTCAGAGTGCTCCCCTGAGCTTTGCACTAAAGCCTCCCTGGTCCCAGTATCGCCCCCATTTCACAGATGAACTCACCTGAATCATAACAGGTATTCCCGGCCACACAAATGGAGGAGCCAAAATTTGAGCTCAGACATATGGGCTCCTGAGTCTCAGCCATTTTTGTTATTGTTGCTGTTGCTGCTGATGCTATTTGTTTGTTTTGAGACAGAGTTCCACTATGTGGTTCACACGCCTGAAGTGACTCTGCAACTCAGGCTGGCCTTGAACTCACATCCCTATTGTCTTAAGTCCTTGAGTAGTAATACTATGGGTGTGTAACTCCATGTCCAGGCCTTTATCTTCCTTCCTTTTTCACTTCCTTTCTTCCTTCCTTCTGTTTTCTTTCTCTCCAACTTGCTATGTAGCTGAGGAAAACGTAGAGCTTCTGATTTCCTGCCTCTACCCGCCAAGTCCTGAGACTGCAGGCATGTGCTACCACAGTCCTGGTTATGAAACCCAGGGCTTCATACGCTCCAGGCAAACCTCTACCAACAGCGACAATCTCATTGCCTCACTGTCTTTTAAAGGCTTTAAATCACATCTATGTGTTTGTTGTTTAGTGTGTGTGTGCGTGTGTGTTTGTGTGTCTGTTCGCAGTACACATCAGAGGACAATTTGCAGGAGTCTGTTCTCTCCTTTCACCATGAGGGGCCAGGAGTGGAACTCAGGTCTGCAGGTTTAGCAGGAAGTGCATTTGCTCACTGAGCCATCTCATCAGCCCTCACCCCTAGGCTTTTTAAGCTTTACTTTTAACTACTATACATGCATTGTCAAAACGGTGGGTCTCGTTGTGACATTTTCACACACAGTGTGTTTTGTTCACACCCCTACCATCTGTTCCATTTTGTCTTTGCCAATGATCTTTTCCTTCACTAAATACTCTTCTATTTTCATGTTCTCTGTGTGTGTGTGTTTCCAGGTTTCATATATGAAAGAAAACATGTCTTTCTGAGCCTGGATCATTGCACTTAACCTGCTGAATCCACAAATAACCAACTCCCCTTCCAAACCTCATAAGGCTGAGAGGCCCTGGGCACAGAGGGGCTGGGGAGCCGTTTGGTGGCAGATCATGTGCCCTGTGTTTCATCCAGAGGGATGACCCCCCCCCCCCCCAGGGAGAGCAGGAAGGTGTGGATGAATGAATAAGCTGTGCTGGAAACCGTGAGCATGAAAAACTGGTCAGGAGGGTGGCTCTGGCCACCCCTACCTTCCCCAACCCCTCACTCTGCTAACACACTCTGACTCACCCTGGTTTTTTTAGAGTCTGTAGAGCAGTTCCAGCACTCCCTGCAGGACAAGTACCAGGTGTTGCCTGAGAGCCTGACCCGTCCCCTGGTGGCCGTGGAGCTGGTGCGAGCCAGGTTGGAGAGAGGCAGCAACAAGAGTCAGGAAAGGGAGCTGGCCACTCCAGACTGGACAGAGCGCCAGCTAGCCCATGGTGGTCTGGCTGAGGTGCTTCAGGTTGCCAGTGACTGCAGGCGACCACGAGAGACACAGGTGATCGCTGTGCTGGGTAAGGCCGGCCAGGGCAAGAGCCACTGGGCCCGAACTGTGACTTATGCCTGGGCACGTGGCCAGTTGCCACAATATGACTTTGTCTTCTATGTCCCCTGCCATTACTTGGATCGTCCGGGGTACACCTACAGCCTGCGGGATTTGCTGTGTCCCCCAAGCCTGCAACCACTGGCCATGGATGATGAAGTCTTTGGTCACATTGTGAGGCAGCCAGACCGCATCCTGCTCATTCTAGATGCTTTTGAGGAGCTAGAAGCCCAAGAAGGCCTCCTGCATGGCCCATGTGGACCTCTGTCCCCAGAGCCCTGTTCCCTCCGGGGACTGCTAGCTGGGCTTTTCCAGCGGAAGCTGCTGCGTGGCTGCACCCTGCTCCTCACGGCCCGGCCCCGAGGCCGCCTGGCTCAGAGCCTGAGCAAGGCAGATGCCATCTTTGAGGTGCCCAGCTTCTCTCCTAAACAGGTCCAGACTTACATGAGGCAATACTTTGAGAACTCGGGGACAGCAAGGAACCAAGACAAGGCCCTGGAACTCCTGGAGGGCCAGCCTTTTCTCCTCACCCATAGTCATAGCCCTGCTCTATGTAGGACCATGTGCCAGCTCTCCAAGACCCTGCTGGAACAGGGAACAGAGGCCCGGCTGCCTTGCACACTTACAGGGCTCTATGTTGGCCTGCTAGGCCCTGCAGCCCGGGACAGTCCTCCAGGAGCCTTAATTGAGCTGGCCAAGCTGGCCTGGCAGCTGGGCCGCAGACACCAAAGCACCTTGCAAGAAACCCAGTTTCCATCAGTGGAGGTGAAAACCTGGGCAGTGAACCACGGCTTGGTGCAGCCTGCCCTGGGGACCACAGAGGCCCAACTGGCCTTCTCCAGTTTTCTGCTACAATGCTTCCTGGGTGCTGTGTGGCTGGCACAGTGCAGTGAAATAAAAGACAAGGAGCTACCACAGTACCTGGCCTTGACCCCACGGAAGAAGAGACCTTATGACAACTGGCTTGATGGTGTGCCACGCTTTCTGACTGGACTGGTTTTCCAGCCTCGTGCCCACTGCTTGGGAGCTCTGGTGGAGCCTGCAGTGGCTGCAGGGACAGACAGAAAACGGAAGGTTCTTACCAGGTACCTGAAGCGCCTGCAGCTGGGGACACTTCGGGCTGGGAGGTTGCTGGAGCTGCTGCACTGTGCCCACGAGACTCAGGAACCTGGGATTTGGGAGCATGTGGCACGTCAACTCCCTGGGCACCTCTCCTTCGTGGGCACCCGGCTCACACCTCCAGATGTGCATGTGCTGGGCAGGGCCTTAGAGACGGCCAGCCAGGACTTCTCCCTGGACCTTCGTCAGACTGGCATTGAGCCCTCTGGACTGGGAAACCTCGTGGGACTCAGCTGTGTCACCCGTTTCAGGTGTGGGCAGGGCACAGGGCAGACATGGACTGCAGCTCTGGGGCCTCCTATTCCATGGGCACAGCATCAGGAGGGACAGAATAGTCCCCTCCATTTTAAGATGACAATAAGGGTCAGAGAAGGATAGCTATTGGCACTAGCCATGTGCCCGCGGGGAAGGGTGTCATTCTTCTGACCAATATTTGAATGCTTGCCATGTATTCAAATCCTTCAGTCGCTAGCACATGCCACCATTTTTTTCATCCTCAGAGACACAGCCTCCCTCAGCTTCTGTGCCTTCAGTCTCTTCTTTCTCACGTGTCCGGCATGTCACTGCTCTTTGTATTCAGGCAGAGGGGCAATCCTCCCAGAATGTGAATCTGGTCAGATTCCAGTGCTGCTTGCAAGGACACCCTGTACCTCTCGGGGTGGGTTCTAAAACCTTTCATTTGGCTCATTCAAGTCCACTTTGCAGTTTGATTGAGCACTTCAGGGTAATCTCCAGAAAAAAATTCCTCCCACATTCCCAATAAACAGATCTTACTCAAATTCTAAAGGTCTGCCACAGTTATGCCCAGGATTTAGCACTGAGCTTCCTGGGAGCCATAGTCAAAGTGTGCCTTTTCAAGAATGGTAGACCAACAAGGGCTGATGTGGTCATGGAAGAGGGAGCTCAAGCTAAGAAAGAAAAGGACCTGAGGAGGTGGGAGGTCCCTTTGTGAAGCCACGAACCCCCACTGTAATCTAGCCTGGGCGCTGTGCCTGGGTCTGAGGCCTTCCCTCTACAGGGCCTCACTGAGTGACACAATGGTGCTATGGGAGTCCCTACAGCAGCAGGGAGAGGCCCAGCTACTCCAGGCAGCAGAGGAGAAGTTCACCATTGAGCCATTTAAAGCCAAATCTCCAAAGGATGTGGAAGACCTGGACAGCTTCGTGCAGACTCAGAGGTGAGGAGGCAGGGGGTAGGTCCAGGCTGTGCAGGTAGGCTGTGTCTGTCACATACATAGCTCTGCAGAGCTTCCCAGTGCCTGACTTTTGCTGTGGCCATCCAGGAGTCCCACCCAGAGAGGGTCCCTGATTTTGCCCTTTGCCCCACTCTAAGCCTGACACCCTGTACCAGGCCCTTCATACCTGAAGCCATGGAGACATCACTTACTAACTGGAGGGACCCACCCCCCGCAACCCCTCAGGCAGCTGCACCCACTGTTAGCACCATTTCAACCATAACAGAGCCAAGGTGCAGAGGACAGGGGACAGGAGAGCTAAGTGCTGCTGTCTGTTCCCTGTCTCCTCCACGAGCCAGCCACAGCCCTGAGATTTCACACTCTCCCTCTCCCTTTCTCTCCCTCTCTCTGTCTGGACCTCACACATGCTGTCAAGTACTCTAACATGGAGCCACATCCCCAGCCCTTCTAATTTTCATTTAGAGACAGGGTCTTGCTCAGTTGTTGAGGCTGGTCTTGCATTGGATATGTAGTTGAAGCTGGCCTCCAAGTTACAATCTTCCTGCCTCGTCCTCTCAAATACCTGGTCAAACAGGCCCATGACAGTCTGCCTGGCTCTAAGCTGTTCTTTAAAAAGTATTTTTTTTAAGTTGTGTGTGTGCGTGTGTGTGTGTGTGTGTGTGTCTGAGTGTGTGTGAGTGAGTGATGAAGTGCCTATGGCATCCAGAAGAGAGCATTAGATCCCCCAGAGCTGGAGTTACAGGCAGTTATGAGCCAGACTCTGGTCTCTGCAAGAGCAGTATGAATGTAACCACTGAGCAATCTCTTCAGCCCCAAGAGTGTTCTTTTCAGTGGGGGATCAACAACAGCTCCCAAGGCATCAAGTCTGGGGGTAGGATGGGGCATACCAGTAGGGCTACATCTACTTACTGAAGCCCTTTCTCTGTAGGCTAAGAAACCCCTCAGATGATGCAGCTAAGGGTCTTCCTGCTATCCGGGACCTTAAGAAGCTAGAGTTCGCGTAAGTGAAGGGTGGGTGATTGCCTCATGTCCCATCTTAGCTCATCTTGGGCCAGGCATGGTGAGTGGGAGAACCCAGATGATTCCTGTGCTCTCCCTTACCACGGGGAAAGCAGATCTACCTGCTGGGTGTGGCCTGTCTGGGTGAGTACAGGGATGCATGCACATGCACTTACACACACTTCTGACATTCACACACACATATAACACACTCATACACACTGAACACATTCACAAACACTCACACAAACTCATGTACACACATGTACACATATAACACACTCACACATTCCCATACATGTGCATACACCCATGCCTCACACACTTATAACACATACATTTACATGCACACACTCAGACACACATGCACACATACACCCTTACACATGCACACATGTTCATGCCTCATCACTCATCAGAAAGCCCTTTGAGGAGCAGGGGTTGACTTCCTTCTCTCTCTCTCTCTCCTTCTCTCTCTCTCTCTCTCTCTCTCTCTCTGGCTTCCTCTCCTCCTGTTACATCTTCTGTTTCCTCTCTCCTCTCCTCCAGGCCTCGTGGTCCCTCTGAGACCCCAAGCACGGGAACCTAAGCTCCTCCTACTTCTCTTCCCAGTACAGGCTTCAGCAACTTTATTAACTAGTCAATTTAAACTAGATAGAGCAAAGTTTACACAACAAAGACAAGTGCTCTGAGATCATGCTCATCCTCTGGGGCAAGTAATTAGCATTAGAATACATAGCCTAGACCAACACCCATCAGAGGGTGCATCTTTGCAGAAGCTTGAAAACTTGGGAATGAGCCCACAGGGGTTGGAGAGGAAGTCTTGAAGGAATGCATATGGACTCAAGTGCCCTGTGTGCCCCAGACCATGGCCTCATCATACACAAGGGTATCTCCAAGACCTCAGTTTAGGTCCTTTTCCCGCTGAGCTAGGAGCTCCCGATCCTGGGCTGATCACTCCCCTGGCCACAGATACTCCCCCAGAGGAAGGCTTAGCTTGGCCACTGCCCTCTGCACTCAGGTGTCCTTACCTCCTGCAGGGCCAGGGCCCAGCCTGGATGATACCAGGCTTCCCAGCCATGCTCATGCTCAGACCCCATCTGCCTTACACTTGCTTCTCTGGGTCTTCCCTCAGTTAGAAGGTCTTTCCTGAGAAATTTGGGTGTGTAGCTCCAGTGGGCTTGGGTCCAGCTTGCCTAGGACTGAAAGGTTGGGCACTGAAAGTCTTGTATGCTTAGGAACCACTCCATCCCAGCACAGTGGGAGAGTTGGCCCCACCCTGTGCAGCCAGGCCTGGGAGCCACCGTCCTGGGCAGTGCCACCAGGGAAGGAGAAATGGAGATGAGGGGATGCGGTAGGTTGGAGAGAGACAAGGGTGCCTGGCTATGACAGGGGAGCTGCCCTCCAGCACATGGGCCCTGGAGAGCCCAGGGGTTCTATTTGGGTCTGGCTTTCCTCCCAGTGCTGAGGATTGAGCCCAGGGCCTTTTGTATATGCTTGGCCAGCTCTCTATCACTGAGCTACATCCTAACCCATCAGTTTGTTTATTAGAGTTTAATGGATCTTAGACTGCCTTCAAACTTGCTCTATAGCCAATCCAAGCTATATAACCTTGAACTTTTTTTTTTACATTTAAAAAAATTCATTACAATTTATCACTGTAGCCCCACCCTCGTCTCCTCCCAATCCCACCCTCCCTCCTTCATCTCCTCCCACGCCCCTCCCCAGTCCACTGATAGGGGAGATCCTCCTCCCCTTCCCATCTGACCCTAGCTTATCAAGGCTCATCAGGACTGGCTGCATTGTCTTCCTCTGTTAAACTTGAATTTCTAATCCTCCTGCCTCTACCTCCCAAATGCTAGGATTATAGGCACACTCTGCCACAACAAGCTTATGCAGTGCAAGGGGTAGGACCCAGGGCTTTGTGCGTGCTAGGAAGGCACTCCACCAATACAGAGACATTCCCAGCCTGTGTGTTTCTTATTTTGAAGGGGTTTTAATATCTAGTCTAGCCTTGAACTTCTGCTCCCCGTGCTTCAGCCCTGCCTGCTCTACCACCAGGTTTTAACATAGCTTTCCAACTGCAAAGCATTTTCACTCCACATCTATGATAATCATGGAGGAGGCCATTGATGTCGACTCTCATTTATTTTACAAATGGGCATAATGAGACCTGGGGGATGAAGTAGTTTCTTCAAAGTTATAAACACCATGTTAGCTTGCCTGGCTGACTAACAAACTCTGCCAGTGTTTGATTAGAGATGAGCTTGATCCAGCCAGGCCTGGCAGCACACATCTGAAATACCAGCACTTGCAAGGCTAAGGCTGGAAGATAACAAATCCAAGGCCACTCAGGCCTTCATAGGAAAACCTCAAAACAAAGAGCAGCTTCAAGACCCTCTGTGCCTTTTACATAGGGTCCCCTTTATGAGAAGAGCTGCCCTGGAAGACAGTCACTGGACAGATTTGGAAACTGAGGCTTATAATATCAGTGATTTGCCTGCAGTCCCAACTGGTTACACACTCTTTGCCAGCTCCCCTGCACCCCACAGATAACCAAGCCCCTCTTGTTTTCTACAGGACCTACGATGCCAAATATGTACAGAGGTAAAAATATTTGCTGAAAAGAGGAAATGTCAGAAGACAGCCGCAGGGTGATTTGTGTCTTTGAATTATTTTCGGCTTAAAAAGCCCCTCCCTGGTGGTCGGAACTGCACTCTGGCTACCAGAGGCTGTGAGGTGGAACAGGCTGGAACCAGGCCAACAGCCTCCTACAGGCTGGAAACCCAGACACGGTTCCGAGGAAGAAAGGGAGGAAGCAAAGGGCTATTTTGGGTGTCTATTGCAGCCACCCCCATGTTCCCCACCTCCTTCAAGCCTCTCTGACTGTCTGATCTTGAACCCCCACATGTATGTAGGCGGGGCATGAGGCTCAGTTGCAGAGCACTTCCTAGTATGCATAAAGCCCTGGTTCAGTCCCTAGCACCACCTACCTGTAGTCCCAGCATCTGGAGGCAGAAGCAGAACCAGCTCATGACAACTTTTTGTTTGTTTTTTGTTTTTGTTTTGGTTTTTGAGACAGGGTTTCTCGGTGTAGTCTTGGCTGTCCTGGAATTCTCTGTGTAGACCAGGCTGGCCTTGAACTCAAAGAGATCCTTCTGTCTCTGCCTCCCAGGTTGGAGACCTAGGCTACAGTGCTTGTAAAAAAAAAAAGAATCCCCAGGGTCATTCACCTCATTACCCCTTCTCCCTTACCTCCTCCTCTCCGTTCTCTTCCTCAGCCCTTCCTATGCTATGCTCCTTCTTCTGGCTTTCTTCTGAAACAAGACCCAGCCCCCAGCCTCTGCCATGACTAGGCCTCTGCCCTGAATGTTCTCCCTTCCACAGCAGAACCACCCAGGCCCTCACTTCCCTCTGCTCTGCTTTATTTTTTTAATTACATTTTATTTTGCCTGCTTTAGATATATGTGTGTGCATGCATGTTGTGGTGTGCCTGTAGAGGTCAAAGGGCAATTTGCAAAAGTTGGTTCTCTCTATCATGCCAGTCTCAGGCATCAAATTCAGGTTGCCAGTCTGGGTGCAGGCACCTTGACCCCACTGACCGCGGATGTCAGTATTCTGAGGCCCTTTCTGGACTTCTCCACTGTGAGTTTCTCTAGCATGTCTTATCTCTCCGTCCACATCATGAACCAATTTCCTTGATTATCTGTCTACCACCACTGCCAGTTCTATGCAAGTGGGAACTTCTGCCGCTCAGGGCTTTCTTGCCGTGGTCTGGTACCTTGTACACAAGCAGCGAGCTTAGTGGATCAAGCGATGCGATGATGGTCTTTCTTGTCCTGACAGCATCCTGTGGTCAGGGCTAAGTACTGAAGGAGCCAAGATCCAAAAGAGAAGGGACGTCGAGGCCCCAGCGCAAAGCCAAGCCCAGCTTGTATCTGGGCCTTTCCTTAAAGCTCAAGGCCTTTGAGCCTGGGACCCTAGACACAGAGCAAATTCCAGAATAAGTTACTATGTACAGTGATCTTTTGATTTTTGTCATTTAGAAAAACAAATATTAAGCCTGGAGGTGGTGGTGCATGCCTATGAGCTGAGGCAGAAGGATTATGAGTTCAAGGATAGCCTGGGCTTGATGGTGACACATACACACAGAGACTATTTAAAAAAAAAATCGCTAGTGGTGTCGCCAAACAATGACTATTTCAAAAGAGTTGAGGCCAGTGAGGCAGCTAAGCAGAGCCCATATGTCAGGAGCAAAGAACCATCTCCTGCAGTTGTCCTGATCTTCACACACGTGTCATGACACAAACACACTTGTCCCGATATTCACACATGTGCCATGACACACAGCAAAGTTGAGTCAGGGGGCTAGGGAGACGGCTCAGGGGTCAAGAGTGCTTCCTGCTTTTGCAGCGACTCTAGTTCAGTTCCCACATCAGGCAGCTCACCACCACCTCTAACCCCGGCTCCCGTGGTTCCAACGCCTCCCACTCCTACAGTCACCATCCCCCACCCCAACATGTGACATACAGGTACACAGACCTTCACACGGACATAAAAATAAAATTTAAAGGTTAAAAATGTAATTTCAGACTAAAACTTCTTTTTACTTATGTTTTTATGAGTTTAACTAAAACCTAGAATAAAGAAAGCCCTTTATACTGGACATATTTAGTCATATGTTATAAACCAATGACTCCTGCGCTGTCCTTATCTTACTGATTCCCTTGAAATCTAGTCAGTCATGCTGTGTGAACCTGTTGTGAGTTACCCGCATCTCCCTGTGTCTCAGCTTCCTAACCTGTAAAATGGGGGTGAGAGGACCCTCAGCTCAGAGCTGCTTCCATGAGAGCTAAGCTGACTAAGGGGCTTCGCATGGGCTAAGTGCTCAAGAACCGTTCTTTCTTGTTCTTTCACGCTCACTCTTTTTGAGACAAAGTATCATGTACCCCAGGCTGCCTCAAACTTACTGTTCAGCCAAGGATTCTTCTGCCTTCCTCTCCTAAGTGCCAAATAAGAACTGTACCAACTGTATTATCTCCCAGCCCCACCCAATGGTCCTTTGTTATTAAAAAGCAAAGATAAGGTCTGGAGAGAGAGCCCAGTGACAATGAGCTCCCTCACAAGTGTGAGGACTTGAGTTTGGATCCCAAGAACCCATAAAAAAGCCTGGTGCGTCAACCTGGTGTCCTAGCACTGGGGGAGAGACAAGGATTTCTCAGATACCCAGTCAGTGAGCTCCAGGTTCAGTGAGACCCTGTCTCCAAAAAGAAAAAAAAAAAAAGACTCCTAACATTGACCTCTGCCCTCCATATCTGTGTGTATGAGTACACATGCTCATGCCCCCCCACACGAGAGAGAGACAGAGACAGAGACAGAGGGATGGAGGGAGAAAGAGAGGAAGACATTTAAAATGCAAAGGCAGGCAATCTGAGGTGACTTAGGAATGGACCTTGGCAGGTATGGGGACCTCTTCACAGGGCAAGGGTGAGCACATGTGGATATCAACAGGATGGGCTGCTGAAAGCAGAAAGTGAAGTTGCAGAGTCCCATCAGGCATCTCAGGAGTCCTGAGCAGGAGGCATTGGCAGCCCAGATGGCAGGGATAAGGATCTGGGTAAACAGGGAAGGGGCCTGAGACCGTCCTTGCTGTCTGCAGTTTTAATCTGACCTCTGCCATTGATTGCTTCCTAGGCTGGGCCCTGTCTTGGGTCCGCAGGCTTTCCCCACACTGGCAAGGATCCTTCCAGCCTTCTGCTCCCTGCAACACTTGGAGTGAGTTACAGACC
>CM053757.1:11509521-11568915 GCA_028658305.1 Pachyuromys duprasi | reverse complement strand
CAAATCCTGGGACCCCTACCCTGTGCCCTGACAAATCCTGGGACCCCTACCCTGTGCCCTGACAAATCCTGGGACCCCTACCCTGTGCCCTGACAAATCCTGGGACCCCTACCCTGTGCCCTGACAAATCCTGGGTCCCCTACCCTGTGCCCTGACAAATCCTGGGTCCCCCTACCCTGTGCCCTGACAAATCCTGGGTCCCTCTTCTACCCTTTATTCTGAGAAGTCCAGACTTTGTCCCCAGGGCACACGGAGAGTCTTTCTCCCTGTTCCTTTTTTTTCCCCTCCCCTCTCCACAGCTTCCTCCGTGGGGAAATAGATGACCCACTGTGGGGACTTATGACCCCTAGTACAGGAAAGGGACAGAGGAAGGGAGTTCCCAGATTTAAAACAACAACCACCAAAAAATTGGATTCTTTTGCAAGCTTTGAAATTCTTTTATCCACACAGCTCTTAGCAACCACAAAGGGCAGACAGGTGGGAGCAGGAAGGGGCTTCATAATCAAGGCTCCAAGAGGTTAGGGGAGCTGACCAGCTCAGTGGGTTCCTACAAAACCAAGCAGAGGTTCTAGTCCACAGGGCTTAGCCATGGTCCCAGGCCAGCTGAATGCCACCCCCTGGTGGCCAGGTCCCACAAGCTCAGAGATGAGCTAAGGATATTAGAGAGGAGGACCAGGCCTGGAGGATGCTGATCTGGGACCAGAAGATTAATGGCCACCATCTGATTCCCCTGCAGCCTGGACTCACTTAGTGAGAACAAGATCGGGGACAAGGGTGTATCACAGCTCTCAGCCACCTTCCCTCAGCTGAAGGCCCTGGAGACTCTCAAGTGAGTATGCTGGACCTGCCTCCACCACTGCTTCTGGCACTGAACGTTTGTCCAGCTCAGTCTTCTGCTCTTCTCTTCCCCCTCCATCCCTCCATCAGTCACTTATTCTGCTTTGGATCGTCCATACCTCTCCCATTCAGTACCTATCTATTCAGCCTATCTACTCAGTCCTCTTCCAAGTGTGTGTCTAGTCCAGCGACCACCTCAGGGACACTGCCCACCTCTTTTTAAGACAGGGTCTCGCTCTGGCTTGGGAGCTACCAGTTATGCCAGCTTACCCAGCCAGCGAGCCTCAGTGTTCACACCACCGCACCAGTGCTGGGATTACAAGCATGCACCGGCATGCCTAGTCTTCTGTGTGGGTTCTGGGGAGCAAACTCATGCCTGTGGGACAAGCACTTTACTGAGCCATCTCTCCGACCTCATTTATTGGTTTAATGAAAAGGACTTAAGGAACCCTTGCTATCATGGGCAACAGTGGAGACCCCAGAGATCCTGCTCCCAAGACTGTGGGCCTCTCCATATACAATAAACCAGAAGCAAGCAAATACATAAATCATAATCATAACACAGCAAGCTGAGCACGGCAGCATTGGGGAGGCTGGGACAGTGGGATAAGCACGCCTGGGGAATCAGTCTCAAGAAAACATGGGGAAGGGCTGGCAGGGTGGCTTGGCCAGAGAAGGTAGCTGCTGTCAAGCTTGATAATTTGAGTTGCATCCTCAGGACCCACATGGTAGAAGAGAAGCAGCCAACTCCTGAACATTCTCATCTGACCTACACACACACTGAAAAGGAGAAAGGGGAAAATTTATTAAGATAAAATATACTGGAATAAAAGTTTCATGAACACAGCTCCGCTGGGATGCTGGAAGAGACAGATTGGGACTTGGCAGTGAAACATTGTGTAGTGACAGCTGTTTTTAACTGTTCTGGGCCTTGGGAAGCTAAGGTGGAACTGGTGTGTGTCTGGAGGCGGACGTGATTTCCCATTGAACATGTGATGGCCCTGGAGAGAAGGGCGCAGGAAGATCTTGAGCTCAAGGCCAGCCTGTAATGAGACCTTGTCTCAGAGGAAAAAAATTTAAAGGGGCCAATAAGATGACTCAGAGGCTAAAGGCTCTTGCCTCACATGTCTGGAGACCTGAGTTTGGTCTCCAAAACTCACGTAAAAGTTGTAGCAATGCAGAAACACTGTTTTTTATCCTAAAAGCAGCTAAGAGTTCATCTGGGAGCCATTTTGAGTGTCCATGGCTCAGGGACACAGATTTAGGTTACTTCAAATTCCATGTTCCAAAGTGGAGGCAGTTCCATGAAGTTTTATAGTTTTACAGAAAAAAAGTCATAAATCATGGCAAGTTTAAAATATATTGGCAGGGACAGGCAGTGGTGACACATGCCTTTAATCCCAGCACTCAAGAGACAGCGGCAAGCAGATCTCTATGAGGGAGGTCTACAAGGCGAGTCCAGGACAGCCAAAGCTACACAGAGAAACCTTGTCTCAAAAAAACCAAACTAAACAAAAATATTTATTGGTGGGTACATCAGAGAGGCAGGTACATGAAGGAGGGGAAGCTTTTCTCCAGGCCCAAGATGCTATCTAATGACAGTCTCAGCTTTTGGGTTGGTGGAAGCCAGTGGGTAGCTAAGTGAATAGGTTCCAAGAGGTTTTTTAACCTACTAGCCACAGGATGTTAGTTCCAACACAGAGAAGGGCAAGGACTGGATGTTCCGTTGCTAGGCCTTTTCCGACCTGTCCACCATCTGTCAGTCAGTATCTGCCAGCACAGCTTCTCTCCGGGAGTTCTAAGTCACAGCTCTACAGAGGTATCCTCTGTCACATGTGCGCTGTGGCAGTGTCCCCTCCCACAGTACAATAACAATGACAACAGAAACAATTTTTAAAAATGTAATAGCACCAGAGACACAGCAATGGCAGCGCACTTGTCTAGCATACACAAGGCCCTGGATTCAATTCCCACAGCAAAACAGACAAAACATAAAAAACAAAACAAAACAACAACAACAACAACAAAACCTGTCAACACTCCATGTTATAAACGAGGTTAAGAAGCCTGAAAATATCCCAAGAATTCATGTGGCAATTTCCTTGATGTACAGTGTAGGCGTCTCCATAATTTACAATGGTAAGATACATTTCCCTCCCTTCTCCTCTCTCCCTCTGACCGTTCTATTCCTGGACACACAAGCACCTACTGTGTGTAGTTAAGAGTACTGGAAAACATCCCCAGGGGAAAGGGTAACTACTGAAACAGACAGCAAGGGGAGAGGGGGGTGCTCTTTCTCTGCCTCTTACCCTCCATCCACTCTCTCTGTAGCCCAAACCTTCATATTTGTAAGTTGTTCCTGTGGTCCATCCGTATTACCTACGACCCTTTCCAAGGGTCTGTGGCTACATTCCGCCTGTGAGGTGGAGCATTTCCAGCCAATGGGAAAGGGGGGAGGCTTCCGCTTGGGTCCTAAGCCATTTCCTTCCTGTGTTCCTATAGTCTGTCCCAGAACAGCATCACTGATGTGGGTGCCTGCAAGCTTGCAGAAGCCCTTCCGGCCCTAGCCAAGTCCCTCCTGAGGCTGAGGTGAGTGGAATGTCCTACTGAGTGGGCTGAGGAGCTGTGTGTGTACACAGACAGGATACCCTCTTGCTGGCTGCAAGGTCTACACATCCTCAGGCAGTGTATCACCTAGAGTAAATTGAACATCACCACAGCCTTAGGGCAAGTTGTTTACTTGTTCTAAGCCTCTATTTCCTTATCATTGGCAACATGAATCATGTCGATGGGTCACGTGTCATACCCCAGTGCTGTCCCTAGTGAGCAGTGGATGGTTGTCCTGTACCCATCTAGCCTCTGGAGGGCAGGACTGGCTTCTGGGAGTTCCATCACCATTCCAGCCAGTGCTTACACTGCCACCTCCTGGTGGACCTCCATGTAGCAGCCCCAACTTCTGAAGTCCTTCCAGCACATCTGGTGTGGTACTGGGGGCTAAGATGGGAACTGAGTTTGGACCAGAGTCCAGTCACTCAGCTCAGCACTGCCAGCTCTTGGATAATCAGCTGTAACAGAATTTCCTTCCCCCAAATCATGTTCTAGGAAAGACGACTTCTGCCCATCTCTACAGAAGCAGCTATTCCTATAGCCTGCCACCAGGTCCCAGTGACATCACGTCTGTAGTCCAGAAGCAGAGAGCAATGAATGCTGGTGCTCAGCTTGCCTTCTGCTTTTTAATTTTTTAAAAATATTTTTTATTTTGTTTTGGCTGCATATCTACCCATGTGCTAAGTGCACACGATGCCTGCAGAGGCCAGAAGAGGCTATTAGATCCCCTGGGACTGGAGTAACAGACAGCTTATGGCTATCTCATACTACAAAATACATTCATTCCAACTTCAAAGTCCCTGGAGTCCTAAGTTTCCAGGTTTTCTTCTCCCCATGGCCAGCAGAAGTCACCCCTTCTGTCTCACCGTGGCCCTCTGTGAGTGTGTCACCCTGGGAGACCCTGGCTAACATGTGGCCCACTTCATAAACCAGCAGGAACCCACCGGCTTCCCCTATAGTGACCCCTCCCACCCATTTTACAAGTGAACAATGGCGTGGGAGGGGGATGTCCTCCTTAGAGTTTCCCTGCTTTGGGCTGGGAAACCTCTTTCCCTCTCCTCTTCCTCTCTTCCCCCTCCATCTCTCTCTCTTTCTCTCCCTTCTTTTCCTCTCTCTCCTCCTTTCCCATCCCCTCTCTCTTTCCCTCTCCCTTTTCTCATTCTCTTTACCCCTTCTCCTTCCTTCCTCTCTCCTCCTCCCCTCTCTTTCCCCAATCTCTCTTCTTTCCCTCCACCTCTCTCTCTCTCTGTTTTCCTGGGGATGGACCCCAGAGTTGCTTCATGTATACCACACAAAGACTCTGTTGCTAAGCTATAACCCAGTCTTCTTAGCTTTCTATTTTGAGGGCATGGAGAGATGGCTCAACAGTTAAAAACACTAGCTGTTCTTGTAGAGGATCTAGATTCAATTTCTAGCACCCTATGATGGCTCACAACCATCTGTTAACTCCAGTCCCAGGGGATCCAGTGCCTCTGGCTTTCTCAGGCACTGCTTGCATATGAAGCATAGACATACATGAAGGCCAAACACCCATACACACAAATACTTTTTAAAAAATTGTAAAGGAATTTTTGATTTTGAGACAGGGTCTCATGGATTCTAGGCTGGCCTGAATTTGCAATTCCTCTGCCTCAGTCTCCTAAGTAGCTAGAATTATAGTCCTAATCCACTAAGCCCAGTGTGCAATTTCCTGTCCATGTGTTGTTTCTTGAACCCACAGTGAAACTACAGATAAGTGGTCTCAACTCTCTGGGCCTCAATTAGTCCATCTGTAAAATGGGACAGTAGGGCCTGCCTGGGGATGTAGCTCAGTTAACAGAGCACTTGCCTACAACGTATGAGGCCATGGGCTCATTCCATCCTCAGCACTGCACAAACTGGATGTGTTGGTACATATCTGTAATCATAGTACTCTGGAGGTAGAGGCAGGAGAAATTCAAGATCATCTCTGACTACATAACAAGTTCCAGACCAGCCTGGGGATACATGTGGCCCTGTCTAGATGGGCAGAGAGAGAGTGTGAGAGAGAGGGAGAGGGAAAGAGGGAGAGGGAGAGGGAGAGAGGGAGAGAGAGAGAGAGAGAGAGAGAAAGAGAGAGAAAGGCAGACAGATGGATAGGTAAAATGGAGCAGTGATCTCAGTTGAACGTGGCTCACCGGGGCCTGAGCCGGCCCGGCACCCCAAACCCTCTTCCGTCCTCTTTTGCCGGCAGCTTGTACAATAACTGCATCTGTGATACAGGAGCCAGGAGCCTGGCACAAGTGCTTCCAGACATGGTGGCCCTGCGGGTGATGGAGTGAGTGCAGGGGCTGGATTACTGGGGGAGGCGGAGGGGCTCCCACCGGCATCAGGGGAAGGGTTGAGCTGGGAGGAGCCAGGCCTCAGGACGACCCTTTCTCTTCAGCGTTCAGTTCAACAAGTTCACGGCTGCCGGTGCCCAGCAGCTGGCCTCCAGCCTTCAGAAGTGTCCTCGAGTGGAAACGCTGGCGTAAGTGGCATTGCCGCTGGGGTTGGAGTTCTGTGTGTGTTTCTCGAATTCAAATCCCACCCCTGCAAACAGTGTATGATCCCAGGATGACAAGTGATTGGCCCCCAGGCCTTGGTTTCTTCATCTCTACGCTAAGGGTGGTAACACCTGTAGAGAAAACTTGTGATTGTTGTTAGTCGAGATGTAGATATTTTTTTGGCGGGGTGAGGGGGGGTCTCATGTAGTGCAAGGTGACCTGGAGCTCAACATGCAGCCGGAGATGGCCCTCCTGCCTCTATCATCCAAGCGCTGGAGATATAAGCATGCATCACCACATCCAATTTCATGTGGCAATGGGGACCAAAGTCGGGACTTGGTGTGTGCTAGGCAAGCAGGCTACCACCTAAGCCATGTCACCACCTGAAACTTTTAGGACAATGTTGTCACACAAAACACTCAATAAATACTTCATCAGAATGAATCATACGAAATTGCCTAATCCAGTCATTCCTAGAACATAAAAATAGCAAATTCACTTTCCTGTTTGTTTTTGAAACAGAATTGCACTTGAACTCGTGATCCCCCTGCCTCAGCCTCTAGAATGCAGGTGCTATGATGCATGCTCTGTGCCCACCTTTAAGCTTACTCTTATTAAGCCGTGTGGTGTTTGATCTAGTACCTTCTGCTCTTCAGGTAGCTTTGACCTGCACAGTTGGGTCTGTCTCAGGTAGATAGTGCTTCTCTAGATTCCTTTTCCTTGTGACCATAATCGCTGGCAGAAGCAATGGAAAGGAGGAACGGTGCCCTTGGCTCACAGTCTGACGGGGTCCATCATGACAGGAAGTCACCGGTTGCAGGAGTTTGCGCACATGCTGCCAGGGAACAGTGAGCTCCCAGAATGGGCCTGGCTATTGCCTTTAGAGGTCCACCCTTGGGGACCTCTGACAGTCAGGCGGCTCCACCTCCTGAAGATTTCACAGCCTTCAAACTGGTGTCACAGCCTAGGAGAAGGCACTCGAAGCATGAGCCTGTGAAGGACAGTCCGAGCTGAACCCATAATAGGATCCACATTACAGCTAAAAAGGATAAGGCGCCGACCACACATTTTCAAGGTCACAGAGCAAGTCTGGACCAAGAAGGGTCTCCTAGCACTCTGTTCTCACACGCTGGTCTGTATCCTGCAGGTGGGATGTGCTCAAGGCTCCAGATAGAGTGGGAGGTAGGGCTTGTGGCAGCGTATCCTCGGGAGTCCTGCCACATGCCCTCTCACCTGGCCCTGGGCCCATGTCCCCCCTGCAGGATGTGGACACCTACTATCCCCTTTGGGGTTCAGGAACACCTGCAGCACCTGGATGCCAGGATCAGCCTGAGATGACTCTGCTGTGCTGTGGACAAGGTAACCATGTTGGACTCCAGAGGAGAGAAGTGTAGGGACACTGGGTCAGTGTCCTGGTGAGGGTGTGGCCAAGAGCATCAAGCAAAGCTGGTTGAGTCCGTGTGTCATCTGGAGCTATCCTGTCTCCAAACTGGCAGGTGCCCTCCAGACTTTAGGGACTTGGGCCAAGGAACCTCCCTGAGGTTAGGCTTAAAGACCAGGAAAAGACAGTCTGAGCCAGTTACCTAGAATCCCCACCCTTGGTATTGGGAAGTCTTTCCTTTGAAACTTAGTCTTTCTTGCTGCTGTTTCTCTTGGATTCATCTTCATAGGAAGTTATTACATTTCCTGCCAGCAACATAAAGACAATTGTTTGTTGCTCTCTCTCCAGGCCTGTGTCTCGCTTGTCCTCCAGCCCCCCTCTCAGTCCCCCACAGTGTAACAGTCCCTACCTTTCTGTCGAGGCTGCTCCTCCAGAAGCTCACTAACTCACCTGCTTGTCCTGATTCCTGCAGCACGTACTCTGGGACCACGCTGGACCTTGAACTGGGTACTGTGGACTCAGCTCTTTTGTGAACCGTATCCCGTGAGAGTCAGCATCCTGGCAGTCTGCCCCTGCTGGGCAGAGTTGGGCCCTGCCTAGATCAGGAACGGGTGTATGTCTTGCTCTCCTACAGGCCCCAAGACCAGCTCCAGGCTCTGATAGGGCCAGGTGGGAAGCCAACCCCATTCTGCAGCTGTGAGCATTGGCACACAGGCCTGGGGCTGCCCTCGGTGGGTCTATCCAGGAGGCCAAGGACTGTCTCTTCGACATTTTAAGCCAGAAAGAGGAACTGAAGCAACCAAGCACCTGCCTGTCCAGGCCAGAGCCAGCCTGATGAGAAAGCGCATCTTCCTGGCTGCTCCTGACAGGGCCTGCTTGGGGGCTCTGAGGATGCTAAGGGTGGGTGACTCTGGCCCGCAGAGACTCTGGACTCTAAATGTGACAGGGAGTTATGGCAGCTCCTTCTATTTGTGACGCTTTAGGTCAAGGATGAACTAGGCCTGGCCCACACCGTAGATGTCAACCAAGAGCCAGGGAATGGTACACTACAGGGCTGTGGCTGGGAGTTATTCTGCCTCTCCCGTCACACTCTCTACATTTTAAATGCACCAGCTCTGCTCACTGCAGCTCTGGGGCCAGTTTATCCCACAAGTCCCATCTTGGATACCTTCTGTCCCATCTAATGCAAAAGAAACCACCCAAACCACAACAACGCAAAAGAGCCCACACTCTGCCCGTCAGGCAGGCTTGGACGAAAAAGCTCACCCGTCCCCACCAACCCTGAGTCAGTTGAGGTGGCAAGAAGCCAGGCTGGAGTCACTGGAGGCTCTCCTGCATGTGCGCCTGGCATGTGACACAGGTTGCTGGCTGGGAGCCCTGCGACCTTAATGGGACAGCTGGCTGGGGACTTACCCAGGTGGGGCTGGCTTGCCCTCCTCATAGCATTGTGGCTGTTACAGGGGGACCGCCCAGTGAGGGAGAACAGAGAGGAGAGAGGAAGGAGGCCCAGGCCACAGTCTGTGCACTATTCCTGACAGCCCTTGAAGCCACACAGCATTGTCTCTACCATGTGCACACACAGTCCACCTCTGCCCAGGCCCAAAGGGGCGTGTTCCCGTCTACTGCCCTGCTGCATCCCGGGAGCAGTTCTGTAGCCCAACTGCCTGGCCTTGGCCGCAGCTGGCCCAAAGGGACTCAGCAGCACCGGCACCGCTGTTCTTGTTTACTCAGGGCACCAGTTTTGAGCTCAGGCACTATTGATCCCTCCATCGGCACAGTGACAGCTTGCTCTTTTGTCTTGGCAGAGGGGGCCGTCTCTGTGGCTCCAGCACACCAGCCTTGGTGTCAGCAGGACTGGTACATCCCAGTAAGCAGGAATTGGCTAGAGGGCCCAGAGGGTTGGTCTGCATGGCTGCTGCTTGGGAGCTATTCTTGAAAAGGCAGGTTCGGCTGCAGACGGTATCTGCGCCAAGGCTCAGGCTTACATTATGAACGGTTAGGGCATCAGGCTTTGGGGAGGGGGGCACATGGGAGTCCCATTTGTGTGGACACAGGACAGCCTAAGGCTCTCTCCAAAACCAGGCATTTTCTGTACTTGTCGGTCAGGAAGGTAGACCTGTACCTCTGCCTTTGGTCTGTCTGAAGACACCAAAGTTGTCTCTTGCTACTTTTTGCTGATGGCTGTCATTTATTGAGTTGATTATGTAAGGCACTTATTCCAGTGCCAGAGACATAGGAGATGCTCAATAAACCTCACTGGTTCTGGATCCTGTGTACTGGGCAGTACCTTGGGCCCTCTGGCTCCAAAGAGGAGATAGTCAAGGACTATATAACACCAGCTCTTGGCCAAGCTGCCTGGTCTCATGCTCCACTTCATCATATATGTAGGCAAGTTTCTACTGTGCCTTATCCCCCTCATCTATAAAATGGGCTGAGTCATGGTATCTTCTTTCCTGGGTTATGTAAAGACTCGATGTGGAAACAAAAATATTAATAAAATGGGTCAGCAAAATGGCTGAGTGGGCAAAGCAAGCCTGATGATCTGAGCTTGATCCCCAGGACCACACTGTGGTATGGAGGGAAGGGAGAACCAACTCCAAGTTGTCTCCTGTAACTTTCTGTGCACCATGTGTTACTGGAGCTACCGGTGATTGTGAGCCTCCTCATTGGTGCTGGGAACAGAACTCAGCGCCCTTGCAAAGGCAGCAAGCTCTCATAGAGCCATCTCTCCAGCCCATTAGAAAAAAAAATATATACACACATATACATATATACGTACATATTAAGAGTTAAAAACAGCACTTGGCATAGGAGTTCTCATGCCCTCTTCTGGACTCCATGAGCATTGCATGCACTTGGTGCCTGCACATGGTAGATGCGCAATAAATGTGAGATGCATGGCTAATTCTTAGCACAGCCTCAGGCTAGTCATTCTGCCACTGCACTGAGGACACATGGGTGAACAACATGCTTTAGGCTCCTGTGCTGGAAGTCTTGAGTCTCAGTAAATTTAAGATGCCTTCTGGACAGAGCTGCTAGGTGTGGCTGGCCAGGACAGTGCATAAAGGCTCCCGGACAGTGGATTCAAGAAGGTTGCCCACTAGTGGGGCCTAGAGTGGAACTGCATTCATTTGGTAATTAGCATGGTGCCATCTCATGAGGTGGGGGAGTTGTGGTTCCCACCTTAGAAACTCGGCATTTATAGGGAAGGAGTCCACGCATCGGCTTGGCCTGTGACCCCTGTGAAGGATCTCTGTGGGTACGGGTACAACATGCTGGAGTTGGTTGCCTGGTCCTATCTGTGAGAAGCAGTTTTGGGGGGATTGGTGGGCTGCTCATGCATTACACTTTCAGTCCAAGCCCCTCCTCAGCCTTCAGCTTCACTCCAGGCCTCTCTCCCAATGAGGACGTCTCTCTTCCTGTTGCACATGACTGTCCTGGGAGCCAAACACCTGCCACCTTGGGGAATTCAGCAGCACCCTAATGCCTAGGGATTATCCCATCATGGACAGGTGGGGAGGGTCACAGGGTCACTCCCATTTGTATACAATGCTGCCCTAATTAGGACATATGCTCCCACATGGCTTTGGGGCAGAGCCACAGCTATACTCTAGATTAGACTAGGGAAAAGAACTCCGTTTCTTGCGGGTTTTGGAGGCAGGATCCAATATTGCCCACCCTGGCCTCTAACTGGACATGTAGTTGAGGATGACCTTGAACTTTAGATTCTTTTGTCTCTGCCTCCAGAAGGCTGAGATTATGGACACATCCCACTGTGCTCAGTTTACAGGCTGCCAGAGCCCAGGGCTTTGTGCAGGCTAGGTAAACATTCTATCAAATGCATTACATCCCCAGCCTTTCCCCATTCTTAACCTTTTTAAGGTAAGGTCTCTCTATGTAGCCCTGCCTGGCTTGGAATCCACTTTTTTAGATCTGGTTAAACTTGAAGTCACAAAGATCTGCCTGCCTCTGCTTTCTGAGAGCTGGGATCAAAGGTGTGTGTGGAACACTGCACAGCCACCTCTCTGGGACTCAGGCCCAAGCTCCCCAGGGCTCCCTAGCTCTTCCCACCATAACTTGGACTTTCAGAAGGTGGGAGGAGGCAGCCTTTCTAGCATGAGTTCCCCAGGCCCAGCTGCACCTCCAGACTGGGCCATCTGACTGATCTGCAAACTGTCAACCACGATGCCCCTCCTCCCAAATTCAAAGCAGACAAAACCCAGCAACCAGACAAGGACAAGAAGGATTGCAGTTGCTTACATTTTTTTTTAATGAAATAAGTCAGCCTCTAAGTATTGCTTTTACAGGTTTATGGAAATCAAGTATCTACACCACTCACACTTTCCACACCACTCACACTTCCAAAAATAGATTTCTACCAGAGACAGCATGACCTTCCCCAGTGCGGTATCTCAGTTCTGCCAACCTGGAGAGGTTAAACCCTGCTCTGGGACCTGGCGCATCCCTCTTCAGAGTGACTCCCTGAAGCTGTGATTAGCAGTCTTGGGTCTGAAGTCTCCGCAGGCCTAAGGCTCAACCGGCATCAAACCATGTTGGAGGGGGCGGCCTAAGTATGAGTCTACTTGCATCCTACTTCAGTTCTCCACGTCCTTTCCAGAGGTAAAGTAGGGGAGGCAGGTGCAGTTGTGGGTGAAGTGCAGAGAGGTAACCTCTGTAAACATCCATGGCAACGGTGGAGAGTCACAAGCCAGATGCAGGACAACTGAGGACTGGGTGGTAGGTGAGGTCTTTGGAGGCCTTCTCCTTCCTGTAGGTCCTGGCAACTCCCCCATCTTGGCACTGAGTTCCCACCTCTCCTGGCAGATTCCTGGGTTGGGGCAGGAACCCAGCTGTCGGCACAAGCAGGCCTAACAAGAAGACAAAGGACAGTCATCAAAGGGAGGGGCCATGGCAGCACAGGCCTGGGGGTGCCTCCCTGTAGCTCAGGTGGAGCAAGGAAGCCTTGTTCCCGTCCTTAAGCTCTGGGACTCTCCAGAAGCCCCAAGCTCCGGCTGGAGAAGTTTTTGTTCCCCTCTTTCTTCCGTCCTTTTAAAAATATTTTTTAATTCTTTAACAAGTTCATGTGTGTATATAATGTACTAGGATATTTTCTCCCTTCTCTTTCATCCCCTGTCTTCCCTCTGGTCTCTCTGTTCCTTTTGCCTCCTACTTTAATGTCCTTTAAAAAAAAAAAGTAATTTAATTTTTTTTTATGACCCATTGAGTTTAACTGGGGTGGCCTGTATGAGCACAGTCGAGGAATTATTTACAGGAACATAGCAACTGATTAGCAGCTACTTAGCACTGAGGAAGATGACCCCCTCCCCCAGCAGTCATTAACCTACTAACCACCTCCTTGTCATCCTAACTCCTATCATTCCCCACTGGCTTTTGTTGTTGAGGCATGATCTCTTTCAGGTAGCCCAGGACAGCCTTGAACTTCTGATTCCTCTGCCTTCACCTCCCAAGTGCTGGACCTTAGGCGGTCCTGGGGCTGGAACCCAGGGTCTAGTTGAATACACACTGAGCAAGCATTCTACCAATGGAGCTACACTCCTAGCTCCCTACCGCTTCTGTCCCAAGTTCCTATGAATAAACTTGCTTCATTTCTGAGAGTCTGGGGAACCATGGTAGTTTTCCATAGGAGAGTAGGGCTGTCCACAGATGATCAGGATGGGAAAGAGATGCTGAGGCTGGGACAAGGCTCTCAGCCACGGAGGGAGGTCAAGCAGGGGCAGCTGAGCAAGCTCTAGGGAGTGGGCAGGGCCTTCCACCTCACCCGTAAGGCACTGCGCTTACAGGAAGGTAGCTAGTCAACTGTGTCCCCACTTGGCTCCTCTTCCCATGACACAGCATCATCTGTAAATCCTGGCCCTGTGGCCTGTTCTCTCCTTCAGTCCCCTCAATCCCATATTTAGCTGTCACCAGCATCTCTGCAACAGTGAGGTGTCCAGGTCCCCTCTCCCGTTAGTTCCCTCAGACTCTTCCCTCTACAAACACCAGAGCATCAGATGCAATGAGCAGCGTATGTGAAGCATGCAGTGTGTACTGCTGAATAACATTCAGGGCTGTGTGGGCTATCACAGACACCACAAACTGAGCAGTAGCCCTGGCCCCTGGTAGCACCTCTAGCCACTAAGCAAAGGTAACCATTTCCACCAGGAACTGTGCCTCTCCCCATTTTATAGATTATAAAACAAAGGCTCAGAGACAGGACGAGTTGCCTGCAGTTGCAAAAGTAGGGCAGGCAGAGCTGGCACTGCACTGGTGACAAATGGGGACAACCACAATCTGAGTGGCCACCACACCCGTGCTCTTGCCAGGCGACTCGTCCCTTCCTTCCACCTACCTTTCCCAGCCCTGGGTGCCCTCATCCTGAGACTTTCATCCTGCTTCCAGAGTCTGTCTGGCCCTCAGCAGCTGCAAGAACAGGAGAGCTAATGCCTTCCAGAGCAAGCTGCTTCCCACCAGGGACTGCCAGGAAGGTAGCGTACCAATACCCCAGCCCCATCACCCATACCTGGGGTGACACTGAGATATCTCCTACACCCACTCTGGCTCCCGAGGCTTCTGAGCAGGACTGGACCCCACACCACAGTGGTAGCCTGCCTGGTGCCCACCTGGTACACCTTGCTGGCCTCACTTCCCACTCTTCACATGGAGTTCCTGAGATCCCCTACCAAATAAGCATCTCTACCCTCTTTACCAGCCCATAGTTGATGTTGTTATATCTATTGGACATCAAGGCCCAGAAAGCTTAAGACACTCGTTGAAAGTTGCTCAGCTCAGAAGTACTGAAATCTGCCCAGCTGTGGTGCCCCGGCCCTGTGATTCTAGCACTAGAAAGCCCAGGCCAGAGAATGGCAGGTTAGAGGCCAGCCTGGACTACAGGGTAAGGACACAGTGAGTTTGAAGGCAGGCTGGGCCATCTAGTATGAGCCTGTTTCCACAAACAAAACAGGTGCTTGTACCATCAACTCCTGCTCAGATTTTGCACACCAGCGTTTTATATGCTGGGCCTAAAGCTAGAGGGCAGGTGCCAGGCACTGTGCCAATGTGAGCAACTTTAGCTTTAGAGTAATCCCCCCAAAGGTGGGGTGAGGCTGTGAGCATGGATGGAGGTCCCCACAGCTGTGCTGCACAGGAAGGTCACCCGGGAGACTAGGCGCAGCTGTTCACTGTGGTTCTCAACAGGGTGGGGGTGGGGCCACACACGGAAGTTTTCCCAACTTCAGTAGACTCATCGCTAAAGGCCAGGTGGGATCACACCTACCAGAGCTTCTGTGGTTCCTGCTGACCCCCATGGACAGGCCTCTCCACCCCTCCAACCCCTCCCCACCGAATCTGTGGAAAGCAGGGGCTTTGGCTACACTGGGCCTTCCAGAAAGGCTTTCTGAGACTCCTGTCCCATTACACCAGAGCCCACTTGTGGCTGCTCTTCCTTCCAAGGAACCCTGGGGGAGACATGTAGTTGAAAGCCTTCACATTCAGCACATTCAGAGGCCTGCAACAGAATGATTTACCGAGATTCACTGGTGTCTACTGCAGGGCTGCCCCAGCTCGGGGCTTGGGCAGTAGGAACCACCAGGAAGCCTCAGTTCCCTGACAGTCCTTGTGACTGCACACAGTTCCAGCAGCTGTGGGTCTGACTGAACCTGCTGTCCCAGCTCTGTCCTGTGCCCACACCTTGCTCTAGGTTTCAGTGGGTGCTGCTGATCTCCAGCCCATTTGCTGAGGCTCTTGGTTATAGCCAACGATGTCAGGTGCCTGCCCACACCAGCTCCTCTCCTTTCAAAACATTCTTTTTTACTCTTAAAAGCCAATTTAAGAGACTGGGTGGTGGTGCATGCCTTTAACCCCAACACTCCGGAGGCAGAAGCAGGTGGATCTCTGCGAGGGTAGTCTGCCCTACACAGCGAGTTCCAGGACAGCTGGGGCTGTTGCACAAAGAAACCCTGTCTCTAAATCAAACAAACAAATGGCCAACTTAAGGACTGGAGAGTGGCTCAGTGGTCAAGAGCACTTGCTGCTCTTGCAGGGGACCCAGGTTCTGTTCCTAGCACCCACATGGTGGTTCAGAATTACCTGTGACCCCACTTCCAGATAATCCAATGCCTTCTTCTGACTTCTTCGGTCTCTTACATGCACATGGACTCACAAATACATCTTTTAGAAAGTTGACTTAAAGAAAACTATATAAGGAATAACTCAGGGGCTAGCAATATGGCTTGGCTGATAAAGGTGCTTGCTGCCAAGCCTGACTTCCTGAGTTTGATCCCAGGACTCACATGGTAGAAGGAAAAGACCAACTTGTACAAGTTTTTCTCTGACCTCCACATGTGCACCATGGTCTGCACATACCCACCCCTGTATACACAAAATGTAAAATCTAAGAGTTGAGGTGGTAGGCAGGAAGAGTAAATGGCGTTTGGGGGCAGTGGACTTAGCCCTTCTCTTACAGACAGGCTTCTAGAAACCTACAGCAAACCTCACTTTCACCACATACCCAAAATGCATGGCTTGCCTAGCTCTGCAGACATACGGGCATCTCTGTGCTGGAGGTAGACAGCAGCAGGAGGCCACCTGGCTCATGGCCAAGGGTGTGGTAGCCATCTGGCCCCTCCCTGGCAGCTTCAAGGATAGAAGAGAAGCTTCCTGTCTCCACAAGGGCCAGTCCCAGACGAGAGCCGGCTTCGAGGGCCTGGATTCCAATCCCACGTTGGCTATGAATGCCCGTCATGATGGGCCACCTACAGTGTGTCTGCAGCTGTCCCTGACTCCTCTGCATTTGCCTGCCCAACAGCTCCCGAGGCTTGTCATACACCACCTAGACATTACTTATTTAGACAGGCTGAGCATTCCCTATCTAGAGTATTTTGGATCCTGCAATATTCAAGTAGAGTAATGAAATGCCCAGAGGACCTAATGTAAGTCTAAAATGGATTTCATCTGCCTGCCATGGCACAAGTGGAGGTCAGAGGACAGCTTTCATGAGTCTGGTCTCTCCTTCTCCCGTGTATGAGCTGGGACTCTAATTCATGTCATTAGGTTTGGAGGCAAGTGCCTTTACCTGCTGACCCATCTCCCAAACCCCAACAATGTAGTTTTTGTTTTTTCCTCTCTGAGATAATTTCACTGTGTAGCCTGGACTACACAGGCTGGACTAGAACTCCGATGCTTCTGCTTCCGCCTCCACGGTGCTGAAATTAGAGGTTTTAGGCACTTGACCTGGCCCAAGCCAAGACTATTTTTATTATTGTTTTGAGGTAGGGTCTTACTATAACCATAGGCAGGCCTCAAATTCATGATCTTGCCTCAGGTTCCTGTGTGCTGGGCTTATTAGCATGTATCATCATATTAGAAGTCTCAAAGGAAATGTCATAACTTAAAAAAAAAAAGAAGCACTTGTCCTAAAAAAGGTCATAGGATATCGCTAAAGAGACAGTGAAGAGGAATCCACTCATCTGCCTCCATGCCTGGAGCCTGAGAAAGAAAAGAGCAGGAAGATCAGGGCACCATGAACCTGACTCCTCTGGTACCTCCCAGGGATTCCTCTAGCCCAGCACCACACTTCAGAAACTCTGGGCAATTGTGAATGGCTTGAGGGCCAATGCTGCTATGCTACCTCATAGCTGGGCAGCTAATGTGAGTCACCAAACTGCCCCAAACCTCAGTTTCCCTCACTCTCTAATGAGCCCTTCCTAGTCAACATCACAAGGTGACGCTCAGGGGAAGCTATGTGGGAGAGGCACCTAGTTTTAAGCTTCCAGCCATGCTCCTGCCAGGCAGGAAGTGTGGGAAGGAAGCCTTCCTTTTGGCACCTGGAATGACAGTTGCAAGGTTATCAGCATCAGCTGACATTCAGTGGGTACCAAGCATCACCACCCCCAGGCTGTTCCACAGGCAGTCCACAATGATGCTCTCTACTGGTTACTACTCCCAGAGGAGCAAGGGATCCCAGTAAGGAGGAAGGTGCCTGCAGCTAGGGGTCCCCTTGCTCTAATATATCACATGGTGCTACACACATCATTCACAAGTCAACTATACACCAGTCACCAAGCCACTACATCACTGCAAGCCCCTGGACAGGTGCCGTTATTCCCATCTTACAGAGGAGGAAGCTGAGGCATGGGAGAGGTTATGTTAACTTATCTAAAATGTTGGTAGAACAGAGGCTTAAACCTCAAATGTGTGTGACTGCAAAAACCCTAGGAAACAATTTTTAAGGGTCGTGTGAGCTGGCTGGAACCATCACACCTCCATAGCAAACATACAGCTTGTTCTGTAGCTCTCGGTCAAGCCTTACTCCTTCTCAGAGAAGTTCCAGTTTGGTGCCAGGAACCATTATCCAGTAGTACCAATTCAACACATAAAGCAGGTCCCGGCCTTAGCCATTAGCTGGCTTTACTACTTGGCATTCACTTTCAACTATGCCAGGAAAGGATGGTTTCCTTCTCATGGTGATATAGCGTTCACTTAAAAATAGATCCAGGCAGTTTGGGGGTGCACCTCAGTAATAGGTTGTGTGTTTAGGATGTGTGAGGCCGGATCCTCAGAAACACCTAAAAAAGTAAGATAAAGTGGGCCTATGGTTGTAGTTCAGGTGGCAGAGTGTGTTTCTAGTATCCATGAAACCCTGTGTCATCCCCTACCCCTGCCCCTGCCTCCCCTAAACTGGGAACTGTGGTACACATCTATAAAAATAAAGCAGGTGTCGTGACCCATGACTACAGCCCCAGCATTTGGGAAGTGGAAGTGGCAAGAAGTCTAAGGTCACCCTTAGCTAAATAGTGAGTACAAGGCCATCCTGAATTACCTGCCTCAAAAACAAATAAGCCCACAAAAAAAGGTAGACTTTTGTTGCTGTTAGTTAGTTAGTTTGTGTTTCTGTTATTGTTTTGTTTGTTTGTTTTTCGAGACAGTCTTGGTTGACCTGGAACTCACTCTATAGACTAGGCTGGCCTTGAACCAGAGATCCACCTGCCTCTGCCTCCTAGGTACTGGAATTAAAGGTGTGTCTACCTTTTTATTTTTTATTTTTACAAATGAAGCATTAAAACTAGTATCATGGGCTGGAGAGATGGCTCAGCAGTTAAGAGCACTGGCTGTTCTTCCAGAGGTCCTGAGTTCAGTTCCCAGCAACCACATGGTGGCTCACAACCATCTGTAATGGAATCTGATGTGCATGAAAACAGAGTGTGTTCATATACATAAAAGAAATAAATCTTAAAAAAAAAAAACTGGTACCATTCATCTTAAATTGTAAAAGGAAAAAGCAGTAGCTCAATAGTGGAGAGACCTAGCTCATATCACTGAAGTTAACAGGACCAGCAATGGTGTGTGATGTGTGGCTCTCAAAACGTACTGAGGACACTCTCTTCTTCGGTCTTCCTGCCAAAATTACGTCACCTGAATGGAATCCTGAACCCAGACAGACACCTGACAACCCCAGGCAGAGACAGTCCACAAGTGATAGACTAGCCTCTTGAAAAGTGCTAACATCACACCAAGACATACATACTCAGCAGTCAGTCCAGAATAAAGAAAGTAGCAACCCCAAATCTTGCATCTTTATCATTAAATAATATTCCTGGGACATATAATAATATATGAATAAAGCCAGAGATCAGAGTACTCACAGGGTCATTTCTGCACCCCAGCTGCTGATTTTGGCCAGGTGCAGTGGTATCCAACTGTAATTCCAATGCATGGGATGTAGGGCAGAAGAATCAGGAGTTCTAAGCCAGTCTTGGTTACAGAAGAACCCATCTCCAAAACAGTATTTTTTTTGGCTTTGACAAGGGTACTACAGATACCAAGTTTATCTTTTAGGAAAATATAAACCAAAATATTCAGGAACAAAAGAACATCATGTCTGCAATGCACTCTCAAATGGCTCAGAACATGGCTGTCCACACATGCATGTGTGTTCATATACATGCATATGTATGCACAGAGAAGAATGTGAGCGTGACTGAGCACATGAGCAGAATGCTGGTGAAAGGAGCTCAGGAGTTTGTGCTTTTCCTGAAACTTCGTTGACAGCGTAAAATTCTAAAATTTTTCTGAAAACCTTTTTTTTTTTTTTTTTGAAAAAAAGAAGAAAGCATGTAAATGAGACAGACCTGGAGAAGCCATGAGTTAGTGCTAGAGGCGGGGGCTCAGGAGACAGACCCTCATGAAAGCCTCTTCTGCTCCCCAGTGGCTACTGTGCTGTGCAGAAGACATTTGGACTTGTTCTCTGGGTCCCTCACTTTCTGGTCTTCAGTTTCTTTACTTGCAAGGCTAGGTTAACTCAGCAGTCAAGAGGCAAGAGCAAGAAGTTTGAAGCCAGTTGGAGCTACAGAGTGAAACCCTGTCTCAAAAAAAAAAAAAAAAAAGAAAAAAGAAAGAAAGAGCAAGCCTGTCTGTGTCTTTTTCAATGTAATCTACAGAGTGAAACCCTGTCTCAAAAAAAAAAAAAAAAAAAAAAAAGAAAAAAGAAAGAAAGAGCAAGCCTGTCTGTGTCTTTTTCAATGTAATCTTCATTTCCTAAATGCAGCTGGTGGTTTCAAAAGTTCCAGGATAGAGGCAGCAGGTACTCATGTATGACAGAAGCCCTTTCGTTCTTCGTTAAGGGCTGGGAGAAGAGTGTGACGTGCAGGCCCTGCTTTTCTGGCTGGAATGTCCAGTCTGTGTTAACTCAGAGGCAAGGGCATGAGGTTACTGGCATCTCAGCTGGCCTGGAGACCTTTCTTTCCAAAGGGATGGCCAGGACTGCTGAAGCCCTGAGACCAGGGAGCCCTTCTGGGCGTCTCATGTCAGACAAGGGCACACACCTGCCTCCCACAGCTCTCGGCCTCTTGCCTAGGTCCACACCTCTAGATCCAGCAGCCTTAGCCTCCTTCCTGTTGTCCTGCATCTTCCCTTGCCCTGAGAGAGCTACACAAGCTACTTGTGAGTCTCCCACAGCTGGCATCTGAGTGTATGGGTGTCCGTACGGAAAGAGCACCCCAGATGGGCAGTGGCATGCACAGCTGGATATTCTGTTGACAGTACAGGGTACAGCTAGGCGAGGAAGGCTGAGAAAGCAGTTGCAGTGAGCCGCCTGAGGCTAATACTAAGCCAGATCAAGGAACTGGTCGCTCTTATTCCACAGCCCCACCGTACCAGGCTACACAGACTCTGGTATCGCTATCATTCCTAGGCCAGAGACTGCCTCTTCCATAGCACCTTGTGTGCCAAGGGAGGTCCAGTAGGCACCTGCCACCTATGAGGACTCTGAAGTAATCAACCAGGCTAAAGTGCCTCTAACCTAGCAGATTAGCTGTCAGCAACCCCCTTCCCATCCCTAAGGCACACCTCAGGCTGCCAGGCCAGGCACCCAGTCCTCTTTCCCAGCAAGCAAGGAGCTCCACCCCCTACTCCACTGGGCCACATTGAACATGTTAGAAATTGCAGTGGCCACTCTTCGGAGTTCTAGAACCAGTCCCTGGGGACTATGTGCATGGGGAAATGTGTCTGTGTGCCAACAGGCATGTTCCCTGAGCTCATGGACCTGGTCCTTTTGTTAGTCATGGGCCATGACTATCATGCACAGGCCAGGTGAGGGCAGCTGGTTCCAGATTGCGCCTACCTGTTTATAACAGTGGTTGGTGTACACGAGCCAGTTACTATGCAGGGAGCTCCAACTCTCTGTCATCTCAACATGGTAGGTTTGCATTCCCCCTGTTTCATAAAAGAGGCCGCTCGTCAGCGGAGTGAAACGGCAATCCAGAAACCAGAGCCAGGCCTGCAATCTGAGTTCAGAGTCACTGCTCTTGACCTTGGCTCTACATCAGCTCTTCAAATAGGTTCAATAAATGCATGAGAAGCTGAATTATGTGGGTAGACACCAGGAGTAAGGGACTCATGGAGCAAAGTGGACATCCTTTTTCTTGCTGAGATTGACCCTAGCCCCCACTGCCAAGTATGTCCTGTGTGCGTGCCCTTTGTTGGTGTTTCCCAGTCCAGCTTGTTAGAACACATGTGTATGTGAGCGTGAGTGGGAACAAGCATGCCTGGCCCGGGACTCCTCTGTGTAAGGAAAGAGGCCAGGAGGCAAGGGTGAGTCACGTCACTCCAGGTTGCTGCTGGTCATCCATTCTGAATCCTCTTGGCCTGGCCTTTCTGGTCCTGGGACCAAGTCTTCTAGTTTGGGTTGGGAGTAGTGCAGTGTGTGGGCTTCATTAGGCTCCAGCCCCATGGGAGATTTTCTATATTCCTTATCTTCCCTATCCCAGGGTCAGGCAAGAGTGTCCTGAGAAATGCTTTTTGATGTTTCTACTCAAACAGCATTTGCTGTAAAGTATGTCAAAGCATTTGGGCTTTGGTTTTTAGCTTAGAATATGCCAATGTTTTCAGTTAGAAGCAGGAGAGTTTCTGTTGATATGGTAAGAGGGTAAAAATAAGACATTTTCACCAAGTTATATTGTCTGAGAGTCTATTTGGCTCAGGGACAGAGATTTAGCTTGGGATCACAGGGGCCTAGCCTAGCCTGTGTGAGAAAAAGAAGGACCAGGGTATATTGAATGACTACATGAGTGAACACACAGCAGGCCTAGAACCAGGAGTGATATGTGGTTTCCACTCAGGCTCAGAATGGATCCCAGAGATATTATCTCTGTCAGGTATTCCCAGTCTGTCTTTATTTCCCCATTGTCACTAACCTGGTCTTGTCCAATCCCCTGTTACCTCTGGATGGACAACTAAGAGCCTCCTCACTGGCCTCCTTGCTTTTACATGTGGCCCCTTAGCCCATTCTGTTCACCGCTACCAGTCATCTTTACAGAACATACATAAGCTGGACTGTGTGGTGCGCTGCCTAGAACCTTCACTGGATGCTAACTGCTCTTGGCCATGACATCTATGGCTCACCACTGACCTCTTTTACACTATTGTGTCTCCAGCCTCCTTTTAGCTGCTGACTGAATCATGCCTGTCCTGTCTTGAAGTATGACAGGAGTCCCTTCTGCACAGACTGCTTTGCTCCAGAGCATTCTGTCTGGCTGCTTCTATCAACTCTGGCCTCAGCTCATATCTGTCATCTCTTCAGAGAGGCATTCTCTGACCCTCTAATTAAAGAAGTCCGTCCCTGTTCACCTCTCATGGTCACTCAGCACAGAGCATCAGCCAGGGGCCAGGCACTGTGCAAACAGCAGTGAGCACAGCAGAGCCCCTAAACTCCTCACTGGGTTTCTGGGTGCCCACTTGTGTTCCTCAAGAAAGGCCAGTGTGCCAGGTTCCATCTGTCTTTGCTTACCAAGTACTCAACAAATACTCATTTGTTCAATGAAAGAATGGATGTCGGGCTGTCAGGAATGCGGAGCGTTTGGCACAAGCCCTTCCTTGCACTTGGCTCCTGTGATGACATCACTAAACTTACTAAAGAGTTCTTCAAAGATATCTTGCTTTGTCTCCAAGTATCTCCCTCTTAGTGAGCATCATTTCTACAACAGACAATGCGTTCCCACATTCCACTGTGGAAAGCCTTTTCCTGCACTGATGGTGCTAGAAGTGATTTGGTCACAAAGGTGGACCGAAGTCCTGTTCCTGCTGTGATGGTGTTAGGGGTGATTAGGTCACCAGGGTGGGTCCCTCTGATGTAGTGCCTTTTGGAAAACTATGAGAATGAAGTGTTTGCTGTTTGAGCCATGGTAGTCGGACACAGTATCCAAAACAGACACCCTCTAATGGCAATATTGGCAATCAGGTAACACAGGAGAGGAGGGGCAACAGCCTCCTTGGGGTGACATTAGTATCTGTTATCTAAAAGGAGCCCTTACCCACCAGTTCTACATGCCCCTTCATTGCCATTCTGACTCTATGCCCTGCCAAGTTCCATCATTACCCAGCTATAGGGCTCTGCCTGCCCCATGACACCTTACTGGACCCAACAGCTTGCCTGGCACAAATGTTCTCTCTTACACAGCCCAGCTGTCCCCTTTTCTTGTTGGGATACTTTACCCACAACTCCCTTGACTCACATTTTCCTACTCTAGAAAATAACAAAGCTTCTTGGTAGGAGCCCATAGGTAGACACAACCATCTGTGGTTCCTTAAGCTGACCCTAGGATTTCCCAGGCCTTGGATATACTGCAGGCAAAGCCAGCTCCAGCCCAGAACTGCCTGCCTGCTCCATAGAAGCAGCCTAAGAAACTGACAGCCTCTGCGGATCTGAGCTGCGCTACCAACAACCCAGGATCCCTGAAACCTGACTCCAAATACAGCAGTGGACACACTGCCAAAAGGAAGTGCGGCACTGTTTGTTGAAGGTTCCCATTCTCACAGCCTTGGCCTGAAGCCCCTGAGTTTAACCAGTCCCTCAAGAGGTGGTGGAACAAAAATGACTAGTCCCTCTTAAGACAACAGCCTATCCTTCCAGGACAAATAAGCATTCCCCAAACCCCCAAGGTCACCAACAAGACAGGCTGAGACTTGGGGGAGGAGCTGATCGCTCCACCTCAAAAGGTTTTGGGTACAAAGCTTCTAGCACATGCCATCGGGTAAATTGCATGACCACACTAAATGTTAATGTAGACCCTGGGCCCCCTTCCTTGGAGGAATCTCTCCAGTAACTAGTATTCCTAGCATACAAGTTGGACCCAGAGGTGACCAGAGAAATCAGAGGCTTGGAGGAAGGATTTTAGTCTGCCCTGCGGACATCGCCTTCTCCCTCCCCCGCAATAACCCTCATCTCAAGGGCACTTACGGGCCTCTTCCTGGGGTCCCATCCCGGTCCAGATAGTGCCCCCAACCAGTGGCAGTGGCATGATACGGGCGGCTGATCCAGGCCAAGAGATGCAGATGGTGGAGGGCAAGTAGGGAACAGTAATCAAGACCTTACTCCAAATATCCATCGAAGACGTCGAGCTCCGAATCGGCATCATAAAGGCCAGAGCCTGGGTCGGAGAGTACGCCGAGGTCCACCAGCGCCTGGTCCAAGTCCTCGGGCAGGAAGACGAGGCCCACGTTGAGAACGATGTATTCCATGAGGAAGGCGTAGTAGAGTATCAGCACATTGACGAAGAACAGGCCCACGTAGAACATAGAGGGCAGCAGCGGTGGCTGCACGTAGGAGACCAGGGGACCCAGAGCGTCCAGGTGGGCTGCGACCCGGGCGCCGGGCATGCAGGGGCCGGCGGTGGTGGCGGCGACCGGGCTATCCCAGCGACCTCAGCCGCTGCGGCGCCCGGGCGGCCGGCGAGGGGCCAGCTCGGCCATTCAGGGAGCGACCCGGGGCTCGGTGGCGGCAGCGCTGGGCCCCGGGCGGCCTCCAAAGATGCGCTTTGACCCCCGAGATGTTCAGGACCGGGTCACAGAGTCCCGGGTTCTGGATGCGGGCCACACGGGCCGCTAGCCCCTCAGGGCACCCCCAGCAGTGGCCAGCGGCTCGCTCGGTGCGCCCCCGCCGCAGCTGAGAGTCAAGGCCGGGTCCCCGCTGCGGTCTCCCGGAGGCGCCCCCGCAGGCTCACTGCCCATCGCTGCGGCCGCCGCGTCGCTCTGCTGCTTCCCAGCACCGCCTACCCAGAGGCTCTGCGCTCATTGGCCAGTCGCATGCTCTCCAGCGTTCATTGGCTAGCTCAATGCTCCACGCTCATTGGCTCGAGCTGTCCGGGGGCGGGGGCCCGCTACCCCTTTGCTCCGCCCCACGGGACGTGCTCCAGTCTCTAGATTGCTCTTCTATGGTAGGCGCTCCCTAGCTTCCGCACCTAGAATTTACCAAGTATGGTGCCTCACCTCTTTGGAACTTGGTTTCTCCGTTTTAAATGAAGCCAAGAGGAGAAGGGGTACCGGCAATTCCACTGAAAATATTAGATATTTCCAAAGCGCTTTTCTTTTTTTTCCCCCACGGCATAGTAGGAAAAAAAAATCAATCATGAGTGTCTTTGACAGCTGCCTGAAGATCTCCATTATAGGGGGTCCATGACCCCTGGATGGAGAGTGCCACAGGCAGAGCAAATCTTCCGCCAGTAAGACTGCTTATTGTTTCTTTTTACTTTGTAGTCCATGCTTAAAAAATACTAATAATGCTAAGTAGTTGAAATTATCTGCTCAGATTCCTGTCACAGACAACCCCTGTGCTTCCTTAGGAAGATGAGTTTGCCAAAGATGCCTTCCATCAGTTTAAACAGCTGGGGATCAAAACAACAACAACAACAACAAAAACAAGATGTAACTACCACTGAGCTACATTCTCAGCTCTTGAAACAACAACAACAACCCCCCCCCCCCCCAAACAGGGGCTCACTGTGTAGCCGCTGGCTGGCCAGGAACACACAGCATTCCACCTTTCACTGTCTCCTGAGTGCTGGGATTAAGGTCTCTGCTATCATGCCCCAACTATCCTCAGTTCTTAATAAGCCTTTATCCTAAGGTCACACTTGCCTTCACAGGAGCTGGACAAGGAAATGTAGTATGTTCCCTCTTCACAGTTGAGGAACCAAATCCCAGAGAAATGGATTTTCAAAGCTATTGATCCTGGGTCATTTTCTTTGGAGAACAGAGTGTGTTCTTGTTCTTTCATGACTTTTATTGTCTCTTTAGCTCAATTATAGGGGAAACCGTTAACCTGACACTGGCCTCCATTTCTCCTATCTTTTTTTTCTCTTTTAGGACAGTTAATGGCTGCCACAGGACTTCAACAGCTATGAGATATACAAACGAATAAACGAGTAGGTTCTGAGCCACAAAGTTTTGCTTTCCACAGAGGTCCCACTTCCAACCTGAGAAGGGAATTCAGGTATGTATAAGCTCATACGGAAAGCATGGAGTTTCCTTTCTTTCTTAATGTGTTAGTTTGGGAAATGGCATGGATTTTGGATGAAGACCAGAGGAAACCTCTGAAAATACATTGTGGTTAGCTTTAGTACATTGCTGCTTGCATCTTTCCAAGATGTTTTAAGGGGAAACAAGAATGCTACTGATTTGTTTTGTTAACAGAAGCAAATGTGCTTGAACCTCTGCCACATGTTCAGTGCCTGATTTCTCCATGACTCAGTTTCCAGGATTGTAAAATAAGGTTAATAACAGCATCTACTTCATAGGATTGGGAGAATTAAATAGCAAATCACTTAGGATAGTGACATATAATATGCACCACTTAATGTATTTTTATTAAATTCTTAATATTGTGATATTGAAGCCACATGCCCAACCCTTTAAAAAATTTAAAGAGTTAGGGCCATCTTGCTGGCAAGACTGAAGACCTGAATTCAACTCCCAGAACCCACACGGTGGAAGGCGAGAACCTACTTTCAAAAGTTGTACACTGACTTCCACAAGCAAGCAAGCACGCTCGCGGGCGCGCACACACACAAATTTAATATCTTTTTTTTTTTTTTAATTTAAGAGAACTAAACCTCGCCAATTTCCCAGAGTGTTCTCCAATTTGCTGACCTCTTGACTCAGCTTCTCTAGTAGCTGGGGTTTCAGGACACGCTCTTCTTTTTCTAATCACAAAGTTAACAATCAATATGGTCAGAGTTTCTTCCTCCCCAACTTCACCAAACCTCGACAATGACCCGCCCACCTCGACAGTGACCCGCCTCCTCCCCTCCTCTTGCCCTGCCTCTTCTGGACGGTCGCGTGAGCCATGCCGGCCCTTGTAGTCCGTTCGCAGAGTCTTGTAACCGGGAGCCTCGCTCGAGAACTGCATTTCCCAGAGTTCCTTGCGGTGGCGGCCGTAAAGCGCGGCGGTCGAACGGCCGGTTCCGGCTGAATGTCAGTGCGGGGCTGTGGGCCAGGGAGGAAGGTGCTTGGCGGTCTCTCCACCACCCCCGCCGCTACCTGCTGGGCTTGAGATGTTGTCGCGGACGCCGGGCCGCTGGGCGGATCGGATATGAAACCGTGAGGCGGACGACGGGGCTGGGCTGCGGACATGTTTGGCCGCTCGCGGAGCTGGGTGGGCGGGGGCCACGGCAAGTCCTCCCGCAACATCCACTCCTTGGACCACCTGAAGTGAGTGTGCGGGGCGCGCGGCGGGGAGGCCGTGGGGCCGGGCGCGGACGCCCAGACGCAGACTTGGCTTGCGGGGCGCGGAGGTGCGAGGGGGACAGGGGCGTCGCGGGAGGGTAGTGCGCTGGTTATCCGCAAGGCTTTGGAGTCAGGGCACCGTTTCGAGCCCTGACCCTGTCGCTCCTGGCCCTGTGACCTTGGACAAGTCGCGTGATTTTTCAGTTTCCAGACACCCAACCTGAAAAGTGAGGGCATTGATGAGTTTTTGGTTTGTGGACTGGAGTTGTTTTGATGGGGGGCAGACGGTGGCCACTGAGGCTCTCGGGGTCGGGGTGACACTTCTTGTACTGCATAGTTTAGAGGCCAGAGGCCAGGGAATCGGCCAGATCTGGATTCGAATTTAGTTAACAGTATATATGCGTTTAGGCTTCCGTTTCCGTAGCTGTAAAACGAATAGAGTGACAGTACTACTTTCTGTGGTTATTTTTAGGATTGGTTGGATAAGAGAATGAACAAAACGCGCAGAACATGTACAAGTTCATGTGCTCAAAAAAAGAACAGTGATTAGAAGAACAAAGTCTTTTCAGAAGGAAATCTAAAGGGATAGTCAGCCATAGCACTTTGAGAGGACAGGTGGCTTACAGAGTCCCGGGGGAATCAGGAAAGTACATAGAAGAGGCTAGCCTTGGAGTTAGACCTGTGTTCAAATCCTGACTCAGCCATTTAATGACTGTGTAGCTTTGGTCATATTTTATCTCTCTGTCTTTCCAATTTGCCATTACCAGGTGGGGACTATGAAGTGTACAGTAATTGGGTGATGCCATACATACAGAGTGGTTGGCCTAGTATTGATTGACAGCAAATGCCTGATAGTGGTAGCCAAGCCATCCCAGCCCACCCCAGTCCCTTTCTATCTCTTGGTTTCATTCATTATACTCCTCCTGTCTTCTATGGTTCTGTTTATTTTCACTTTCTTTCTAGTTTTTGTTAAACTGATACTTCCAAGACATAAGGTTTGTTTGGTTTGTTTGCAAGATGCCTGGTTTCTTTGCAGTTGTATTTCAAGGACCTAGCCAATGTCTCAGGATGAGAGGAGGGTGGCAAAGAGAGAGTGGTGGAAGAGGAGGGAGGGCTTCAGGGAGAGAACAGGAGGTGGAGGTGCCAGAGGGGGGCAGAGCTTGTTTTCAGAGGGGACCTCACAAGCTTTCTAATACTAAGTAAAAGGATAGGATGGGAAGATGGTGTGTGTGGGGGGGTGTCAATAGAATGGAAGACAGGAGTCCCTAGAAAGGATTGGTGAGCTAAAAATTAGATGTGGCTTCTCATTTGATCCTGAGATTACAGAATGGCTTCTGTCACAGAGCAAGCATTTAGTAAATGTTTGTGGATCTCCAAAAGTAGAGAGCAGGGTGGTTTGGGGTGGAGAAGCCAAGAAGAGGAAAGAGATTAGAGGGCAAGAATGGGGTGGGAGGTTGGTAGTGAATCAGAAATCTTAAATGGGGTGGCAGATGGCCAAGAAAAGAAGTGAGGTGTGGATGAGTGGCTGAAGGATTTGAGGAATGTGTGAGTAGATATGGCTGTGAAGGGGAGGGTGGTTATTCTGAGGGGCTGGGCCATCTATCGGCCCAAGCACCTGCTGGCTCTCACTTAACTTGGGACTATAGCCCCTTTAAATTCCCATTTATTTATTGTGTTACATTGTCTTGCTAAGGATTTCCTGTTTTCTTATAGTCATCACAAGTCTATGAGTTATAAGACCTTTTATTGCTTCTGTTATACAGACATGGGGGCTATGATTCAGAGAGCTTAAGTCACCTGCCTCAAGGTGAAACAGCTGAAGACTGCCAGAGGCAGGTCTCAACTCTAGTTTCTTCGTTATAGTGCTTTTCTGGATAAAACCTCTCAGTTTAAGGAAGCTTTTAACTGGACTGCATGTCATGCCCAATGGGACATCTTTGCTGGCCAACCACTGCACACCTGGGAATGTAAGGGGCCTCAGGTTCCTTCCCAATATCCTGAGAACATCTCAGGTTCATTGTTCAGGTCACAGGAAAAAGAGCTTGCCTGCCTTGCTTCAGGCTGATCTGTTTAATCCCTTTCACAGCCTCAGGGACTTGGGTATTGATTGGCATGGGGCTTAGAAGATCCAAGGTGACTTGGAAAAGGATGCCACAGACAGCTAGTGCCTACCCAGTGCTTGTGCTGCCCTTCTTCTGGCTATGGTAGGAAGTGTCTTGGGTACAAAAGAGCTGATTCACTGGGGGAGTCTGCTGGCTGCTGCTGGGAGACCACAGTGGAGTCAGGACTCGGCAGTGGGTCAAATATAAGAACTGTAGCAGGCCCAGGGTATCTGTGGAATCCCTTCTTAGAAGCTTTCTGGAGGAGGCAACACTATATCAGACTACCCCCAAATGGGTAAGTGTCATCACATGGCACAGCCAAATTGGGGGCACCATAGTCAGGTTTGTGGCAGATCCAGGTATGGCTTGGTAGCTATAGGAAGCAAGACTGTGAGAAGGAAGAGGCTTTATCTGACATGTAGGGTGATGAACACCTAAAGTTTGTCCAGCACTGGAGGGGAGGTGGTTTCCCAGGACATAGGACTTTCATTGCTAAAACCAGGAAGTCTTAAGCAAACTAGAATAAATCACATTTCTAGTTGTTGAGTGACAGTCCCAAATCCTTTAGAAGAAAACCAAGCCAAAAACCATGGTCTTGCTATAGCCCAGGTTGGTCTAAAATTCATGGTCCTCCTGCCTTCGTATCTCTAGGTCAGGGGGATTCCAGGCATGCATCACCTTGGCTGGCCTCTAATACGTTCTTGCTCTAACCTAGCACAGTGTTGGTGGAATGAGAAGTTAAGGTTTTAAGAAAATTGAGAATAGGGCTTTTTGGTTGTTGGCTTTTATATTCTTTCTTTCTGCAGTGGGCACAGAGGTATAAGGGGGAATGAGTCAGGGTCTTGCTCTGGCTGTCCTCAAACTCTGGGTCCTCAGTGCTAGGATTACAGACATACATCACTATGTCACCATGCTCAAACCCTTTCCTTGACAGCACTTCCATCTTACAAACAGGAAAGAAACTTTCCTGTTACATGACGGTTAACTTTTACTAAATAGTGAAAAACTGTACCTGAGTTATTTACCTAACAATTTGGGCCAGTCATTTAGTTGGGGGCTGATGGACTAGTCAGGTGGTTATTCATGCTACGTTGTCGGTGGTTTATTGCCCACTCTAGAGACAAGGCTGTGCCATTAACTGACAGATGTCTACCCAAGCAGAGCCTCTGTTTATGGAGTCCTTTGATTGTTACTGAAATGTCATTTGGAAAAGGGGACTGTGAGCCCACAAACTGATAGAACCGTGGTTGTTATATCATTGTCTTAATTCTAGTCATTTTGTAGTATCAAAGTGACAGATCATGCTAACGGCATTAAGTGTTAGTGGAGTCTATTGACTAGCTCCTGGTACTGAATGTTGTGTTCTATTCTAGCTACAGCATGGCAGAGAGCATGTGCTTAGATGTAGCTATCAGGAATCTGCCTTTTTTCCTACTGGTCTCGTTCTCAGCAGGTCCAGGACACCATTGTATCAGCTTTGCCATCCAAATGGAGATAAAGAGCCCCCTTTCTTTTTAATTGTTTTGTCAGTTTCACCCATGCATTGTGGTCCTATTCACGCCCTAGTAAGATCTCCTTTTCTCAGTGTTGCCAGTACATCCTTTTCAACGTGGGGGCTCATGCCATCTCTGAGCTAAAGACAAGAGAATATGTTGCTCTCATTCAAGCCCACTTGTCTTGCCTGCTCACTCACTGCCTGGAGCCTTATGTGGGACCAACTCCACTCCTGCTAGGGCACAGAGAATGAGAGCAAGGATGGCCCTGAAGAAGCAGTGTCTCTCACCCAAAGCTTGGGAACATGTGCCAGCATGGGAGCTCATGCTGCTACTAATGGGATTAGCTACCAGGTCTTGTGGATTTCCCAAGCTTCATTTTGATCTTGAGTTACATCTGCAGAGAGTTGGCCAGGGTTCCACAGCCTTGTCGTTTTGTCCTAAGAAGAGCTGGCCATCAGCCCTCATCTGCTCCTGAGATACACACCTTTGGCCATGATAGCACTGAGAGCGTGGGGATCTCATTTTCAGGACAGCCAGGCATCCTTCGTAAAGGCTAAATTCTCGTAGGTCTCAAAGTACTTCAGACTCTGCCCTTACCCACTGAGCTTTGGAGCATTGTCCCTGGTGAGCAGACCTCTCCAAATGCAGACCTGCAGGATCTAAGAAATGAGTAGTTATTTCCAGGTAGTAGGGTGGCAGGGCTGGGTATGAGTGGACGGAATGTCTAAGGCTCAGGAGGCTGCCCTCAGAGAGGCTCCTGAAAGGTCCGGTGAATAGCTCATGCTGACAAAGCGCCAGCTATTCATTCCATGAGGTCTAGGACCCTAGGCACTAAAGTCAGATCCCACCGGGCCTTATGAACCACACTAGGGAATCTAGACTTTATGCTGCAAACAGTAAGAGCCCTTTATCATTAAGGAATGTAAAGAGCTAGAGAAGGTAAAGGAGGGCCAGCCTGGAGGAGGCAGCCACTCAACACCACAGCTATGCCTTGGTGGGTTACTGTGGCACCTGCTGGAATCCAAGCTTGTTACTGTGATGGCCCTTCTCTCACTAAGCAGCATGTACTTTCATGCCATCTGTCTGCACCTTTGCTCTTTCTACTTTGGCTCTCCCCTCCTCTTCTCTTGCCCATCCAAATACCTAGCTCTAGCCTTAAAATACTGTTGCTTCGATGCAAGTTTCCCCAGGACTTTGACCAGTGAGAGTCTCATGCTATTATGTACTACCTGCTCCTTTTGGGGAGTGGATTAGCTACCAGATCTTGTAGATTCTCCAAGCTTCGTTCTGATTTTGAGTTAGATCCACAAGGGTTGGCCAGGGTTCCACAGGCTTGTCATTTTGCCCTAAGAATTTGTCTTAGTTTCTCTACGACTGCTTGTCCTTCCCATGTGCACATATGCTTCATAAAGGCAGGAATCAGTCTGTTCTGCTGGGGATTGCCCAGTATTATGCATAGCTAGATACATTGTGAGTGGTCAGAAAATAAAGTCTCAGGGTGAACCAAAGAGGTACTCCTGGCCATTCTTTTCTAATAGAGCCTTTGCAGGAGCTTTGGCCTTTCCTAGGGCAGATGGCCCTGCCTACACCCATGCCTTGAATCTATACTTGAAGTATACTTGAAGCTATACTGTCTGGCTTGGTTTGATGTCTTTGGGGGTGATTCACCAGAAGTACACTATTTAACACCTTCCCCTAATCCTCCAGTCTGTTCCACTTTATATGGGGTACCTCCTGGTTCTGCTGGCTGGAGTGGCCCAGAATGGGACGTTCTGACGGCTGTCTTGAGGATCTCAGCTGCTGAACAGGCCAAACAGACAATGTCCCCAACTTCTTTCTCATACCTATGACATCAAAATCTGCAGGCAAGTGTGGTTTAGGGTTGGATTTCCAGTTCTCCTGTCATGCTATGTACACCTCCCAGTCCAGCTTGTGGACAAATCTCTACATTTTCCAGTAGGAACTTCCTAGAGGGATTCGGTGCAAGTCATCAAAAACTGTGCTGGAGAGAAGTTGGGCCTCAGGTTTCTCTCTAAAATGGACATAAGGTCGGTTTCCATCAACTCAGGCTTTTGTTAACTGCTGTGGTTTGACTTGTGAAATAAGACTCTTAGGAAAGCAAGGTCTGCGGAGGAGGTGGCTTTGTTTGCATCTGTAGTCCTTGGTGATGAGCCTCTGGTGTACTGGTTGCATGCTGGCAGAAGACTACAGGTTTTCAGTCTAGGCATTGCAAGCTTGCCAGTGTGTGGAGTCTGATACTGAGATTCCAGGTGTGCTGGACTTCTCTTGGGCACTGATGGTCTTCCTTACCTGAGGCCCTTCCATACCATCCGGTACTGCTTTCATGCTTTTGTAAAATTTTTCTTACTGGTGAATATCTTTATTCTCTGGCAATTACATACGTATATGCATTGCATCTTGAGTATATTCACTCCCGAGTTCCTCCTCCCACACTGTCCTCTTCCCCAGCAATCCTCTCCCACCTTTGTGTTCTTTCCTTTTCTTTATAACCTACCAAATCCAATTAGCACTACCTGCTGGAGTGTTGACCTTTCTTGTGGGTTCATCGTGTGCAGGTGACCAGAAGACCATTTCATAACACTTCCATCTTCCAGGATGTTTCCTGAGCATTGGAAGGAGTTCATAACTTCATGGGGGTTTTGTTTTGTTTTGCTTTGATTTTTATGTATTCAGTTTCGTGCTGGGACCTCATAAGTCCATGCAAATGCATTGCTTATAAAAATATTGTTTCTATTTCATTGCTTGGGCTTTTCTTCTTTTTCTTGTTTTTGTTTTTTGACAAAATCCTGTGTGTCCCAGGCTAGCCTCAAACTTGCTATGTAGCTGAGGATGGCCTTGAACTTCAGATCTTCCCAAATCCATCTCCCAAGTGCTGGGAATGCAGCTGTGTGCCAGGATGGCTATGTGTTATGCTGAGATTGAACCAGAGGCTTCGTGCATAGTATGCAGGCATCCTACAAACTGAGCTACAGACTCAGCTATTGCTGTTTTTTGTTTTGTTTTGTTTTTGTTTTTAAATACTAGATTGGGATACAATTGCCTGGTTTTGATCATGGCTCTGCCCATGTGGTATAGGCTCTCTAGGCTTCTTCCTCAGCCGCCTAAAGGACCAACTCCAGAGCTTGCACTAGTAAGCATACTTACTTGTCTTTAGAATAAGATTTAAATGTACACACAGTTCAACAGGAAAGCATCATTGTAGCGGTCGTTATCTTTGTAACAGAATGATCTTTATTTGTTGTAGTGAAAGCCCAAAGTTATGATTTGGTCTTCTGAAACTGATCTAGCTAGGGATTCAGCTTGGCACATGAAGTCTTTGCAACATCCATGCAGTAGGAATCTTAATGCTCCTGGAAAAGGCAAGAGACATTGCTGTGGTCATCCTTTCCATTAGATACTCGTAAACAGTGGTCAGTAGCAAGCATGCTTTTATTTTACACTAAGTGGGGGGAAATAGCACAAAATGGACTTAGGATGAACCCCACTTATATAAATAGAAGAAAATTTCTAAGGACACAATAGTATTCAGCCATGGCAGCAGAGAAACTGACAGTTTCCACTTCTCCTTTTCTATTGTCAAGGTTTTCAATCTCTCTAACATGCACATTACGTTGCAAAATAGGAAGTTATGAGACTTGGTGTCACTTAAGTACTTTAATGACCTTTTTTTTTCTCAAAGCTCAGGAATGAGATGCAACATTAAAGTTCTAGGTATTTATCCAGTCAGCTTCCCCAGCTACTCATAGGTAAACATATTTTGTGGGTCTCTTCCTAAAGTATTACTCAAAGCAGTGTACTAGGCACTCAGGAGACAAAAAGCTGGGCAGGGTACAGGTGTGACCATCGTAGAGCCTTAGCACTTGAAATCTAGTGGGCATGCCTGTGTCTTTGCAGCAGACTTGTGTAATGTGGACATGCTGAACAATACCATTTACACTATGCCAAGGAGCTTCTGTAACCATGTAACTCTGGCAGGGTGTGTGACTGATGTGTGCAACATCCTGAGTTTTATTGGAGACAAGAGGAGAGCAGTGGGGGGGGGGGCGGAGGAGGAGGAAGAAAAACTACCTGGGTATAAATCTAATAAAAGACATGTGAAGTAATGTCCAACTGTTGTAAAGATGTAGCTCTCTAAATTTAGCTAGGATTGAGGGCAGTGAAATTGAGGGATTTCAAGGGAAATCCTAGCAACATTTGTGTGTGTATAAATTGGGGCAGTTTAAAAATATTTGTGGAAATATAGAGGGTTGAAAATGGCCAATATAATACTGACAGGATGGAAGGCAAGAATTTAGAGGCCATACAGTGTCACATAGCAAGATTTATCATGAAGCTGCAGTATTAGGTTTGATTAGTATAGGATTGACATGGAGTAGGCAAATAGATCAGTAGAATTAGAGCAACTGCAGTTCACATATGTGGTTGTCTGACTAATGAAAAAGGTGGCATTGGAGTTAGAGAAATGAAGACCTAGTAAGTGAAGGTGGGCCAACTAGGTTGTATATTAGCGTGGGCTGATACCTGGTACTATCCAAGAAAACAGGACCCTTTGTAACTTAGCATAAGTAAGAGTGCTGTTTGGAGGTCAGCAGGATGGCTCAGTGGGTTAAGGTTCTTGCTGTCTAGCCTTGTGACTTGTGTTTGAACCTTGGGACCCACATGGTAGAAAGAGAGAAACAACTCCCTAAAGCTGTCCTCTGAATTCCACACACATTATGATATATGTGTACCCATGCACATGCACACAACTACATATATAAATAAATAAGTAAACATACAAATAGAATAATGTTTCAAAGTGCTGTCCAAAGGAAAGATTGGTAAGTTTGACTCTCTTAAATGAAGAGGACTGGTAAGGTAGCTCAGGGGATACAGGCACTTGCTTTGCAAGCCTGATGACCTAAATTCGTTCCCTAAACCCAGTGTGAAAGGAGAGGAACTAATCTTGCAAGTTATACCCCAACCTCCACGTATCTGTTATGATATATGTGTACTTGCCCTCTACACCATAACACACATACACACGCGTGTGTACATACATACACGCACACACAGACACACACACCAATGAAATAATTTTAAGGCAAGCCAGTCTGGGAATCAAGTACATCCCTGTATGAATGAACATTCAGAACATAAGCATGGTCATGTTAAGGACCCCAGTGCCTCAAACCAATGGAAATAGCAAGTCTTTCTCTGGGTCAGGCTTAGGAGAATGGCAAGGCTTGAGTTCAGATGTTGACAGTGTGTGCAGCTCTCTCCTCCCAGCTAACTAACTGTAGCCTAAGACTGCTACTCTACAGAGATTCCCTGCCAAGATTAGCTAACCCACTTCCTCATTCAGCTGTAGAATGTCTGGTTGCTCGTGTGGCCCATCAGAGTGCACTGGTCACCCAGCCTTGGCTTGGCTGTACATACATCTGTTGTTTCTTCATTCCTGGTCTCTCCAGTAAAGTCAATCTCAAATCTGTGGTCACAGCACCACAGTTGTGGAAAATAGCTAGAATATTTATTATCCAGCAAATATTTATTATATAGAATAAATAAAGGATTTATATATAGTAAAAATAAAGAGTTCCATTAATAAATAAAAGTCACCAAGGATAAATAAAGTTTGCAGAAGTCTTGTAATTGGCCCTGGCCCAAAGGTGAAATACAAATTTTCCATAAATATAAGAGAAGGCACCGTCTAGCCTTCCTGAGATATAGCCCCCACAGGATACCATGAAACCCTGCAGAACTACACCACCAAAAGAGGCCCAGAGCAAGTGTTGGAGAGGCTGTGACCATGTGGACTCTGGCCATGCCTCCCAGACAGGGGCTGGCCCCAGGACTGGATGTACCCAAGTCCCGTGTGCTGTCTTGACCTGTGCAGTGGCAACAGTGGGCACATATTGTGTTGGGTGAGTCTGAGAATCATGTGAAGCCTTCCCTTGCCAGGCTCATGGGAGCTCTAAGACTCTTCTCAAAGGACTGTGGTTGGCTGACTTGTTCTCCATATCTGAAAAAGCCTTTTAATAGGATTTTTGTTCTTTTTATTTTCTTTTGAGATTATAATTGCAACATTTCTCCCTTCCCTTTTCTTCCTCCAAACATTTTCATATACTCCTCCCCTCTCTCCTTCAAATTCATGACCTCTTTTCACTAATTGTAATATATATTATATGCATATATGTAGATGCATATACATACTAAATATAATGTGCTCAGTCCATGTAGTGTTACTTGTCTGCATGTTTTCAGGGCTGTTTGGCAGTATACAACCAATTGGTGTGTTCTTCTCTGGGGGAAGACCACCTTTCCTGCTCCCACCTTTTCTCAGTTGCCTACAATTCTTTCTCATGGGTTTTTCTCCATCCAGTCCATTGGTGACATCCTTGTTCAGATCATGTTTGGGCAGTCACGTAGGTGAGACCTTGTGGGTGGAGCTTCTGATGTTTCTAGGAGACACAGCCTCACAGCAAACTCCCTGGTATTCTTAACTCTTACATTCTTCCCACCTCCTCTTCTGTAATGAACCTTAGGTGTAAGAGTGTTTTGTTGATGTGTCTGTTAGGACTGGGCTTTACAACTGCATTTTAATTGATTGTGACTTTCTGTAGTATTCTCCTCTATTACAAAGAGACATTTCCTTTATTAGGCGTGAAGATACACTTATCTGTGGGTATAAGAACACATTTATAGATTGTTGTTAAGGATTATGCTGGTTTGATAAATTAGTGGCTGTAGATTCTCCAATAACTTTGACTTCACTAGCACTAAGATAGCTAGGTTTCTAGTACCAGGCATGGTTAAGTCTTAAGTCCAATCAGAGAGCTGTTAGTTACCATCAAGGCACAAGTGCTGCTACTGTAGCCTTAGCCTTATCCTGCCATGCTAGTTGCTAATGTGGCTCATAGGCCGCATATCTGGAAGGGCTCTTGGTTGCCTCCCTCCTTTGCCTTCTGATACCATGAAAGCTAGTTCTCAGGGAGGAGGCATTCAGGGCAGTTCCAGCTCGGGGGTTTTGGACCCTCTTTCTGAAGTGCATGGTGTCTTCAGCAATAGGAACTTACCTTCTGTCTCTTGGGGATAACCAAGAACAACAGGAACAGGCTATATGTTTTAGGAGTCTCTTTCGATAGCTCTGGCCAACAACTCAAAAAGTGCTTCTCATGTCTGGACTTAGTTTTCACAGGGTGGTCATTGGGTCCTTGGGGGTGCACCATCAGCCTAGATGAGAAAAGTTCCCTAATGGGACTTTTAAACAAGTGATTACATAAACAAGCCATCACAATAACTATCACTTTAGTTCTTGTTCCTTCTTCTCTCCTACTCCATTTGTAGATAGGACAAGGTCTCATTATGTAACCCTGGGTGACCTGAAACTCAAAAAGATCCACCTACCTTTGTCTCCTGAATTTGGGGATTTGTTTTAATTTTTTGAGAGAAGGTGTCACTGTGTAGTCCATCTAGGTTGGCCTTGAACTCGAAGTAGTCCTCCTGTCTCAGCCTCCCTAGTGCTGGTATTAAAGATGTTCGATCACACCCAGCTTAGTCATCTCTCATTTTACATATCTACTCTTCCCAATGCCACTATAAGGACAGGTGCAAGGACCACAAGGTCATTTGTGATGGAGATAACCAGACCTGGCTGTGCTAATGCAGGCGTCTGTAATACCCCACATACTCTACTGCCTCCTCAGAAGTGACTCACAAACTCCACTTCCTCCTCCAACTTCCTTGGACCTTTCTCACCTCAGTTTTTCCTCTTTCCCTGACTATCTGGAACCAGCCTGACATCATTTTCCAATGTCTCTGGAATTGTCCAATCTAATAAGGATGCTCATAACATCCCCCTATCATAACAACCACAGTATAACAGTAGCAGCTAAGGCTGCTTGTGTGGGGTGCACCAGGTGTGCCAGGCACCATGCTTGGCTGTTCATATCTCCATATTTAATCAAAGTCCTCTATGGTTACTTCTGTGTTTAAATGGAGCTGCAGAGATGTGAGGTGAAATGCCTGTCTCAGACCACAGTTAGGAGGTGGCAGGGCAAGCGGTCACACCTAAGACTTCTGGATTCCAAGGCCTGCTGAGCTCTTTACCACAGCTCTGTGTTCTTATTGAACCCTTACTTTACCTCATCCTGATTCTATACTCCAGCTTATATAGTGGAGACTGTCCTCTGCCTCATTCAGCATTCTGGTGTACCAGATGTTCTGAAGTGTGTTAGAGTCACCAAGATCGTTATGATGATTTTCCTGGCTTGGAGATACCAGTCTGGTCAGAGAGACAGACCACTGAAACACAGTGCTCTAGGAAGTAGTAAGTGCTTCACAGAAGGTAGAGGTGCCAGTGAAGAGGGGACAGCTAGGTCCATGGGAGTTGGAGGATGGAAGTGAAAAACGCTTCTCCAAACAAAGGTTTATTGAGAGATGGTCGGCTGAGCCTTGACATATGAGCAGCAGTTGCTGACTGATAAGGCAGCAAGGGCAGTCTATGCAGTTAGCCCACTCAGCTGAACTCAGACCCTGTCCACTGCAGTTGCAGGTCCTTAGAGTAGATATGCTCATCCACATTGCTGCTTCTCTGAGCCAGGAGTGTGATGCCAGAGCATGTATGCTACCTTCCTGGATGTCTGTGTTGTATCTCCAGAGTGAGAAGGATCTGCCCTCCCCGGCCTATGCTGCCAGCATTACCTTGTTCCTGGGAGAGTATGCATTTTCCTGTGGATTGTGTGGAGAGTGATAGCCACGTTGGGAATGGTGCAGCGACTCTCACATTTTAATGAGGAGGGCTAGAGATATAACTCTGTTGTAGAGCACAAGCTTGGCATGTAAGAGGCCCTGGGTTTGCACCCATATGCGTGTACGCACACCATTTTAACCCATTCACCCAATAACCTAATTCAGTGGGGCTGCCTAGTAGCTGCCTAGGGAAGAACTTAAACAGGAAGGGCAGGTGCAGGAGGCCTGTGAACCACTGTTTGGAAAGGTGTTCTTTGAGTGTCTTTGAGGGCAGGCGCTGGAATCACAGTGAACACATAGATTTGGAACAAGGTTTCTACATCGTGTTCCAGGGCAGTTCAGGTGATGGGTTACTTCATTTGTAGAGGAGGGTGGCCTGTGTCCTCACATGTACCACTGCAGGTAGACCTGAGCTCCGAGATTGGGTGATTTATCTTTTTAGAGGGCTTCAATACTTGTTGCATGTTAAAAATTGTATTTGAGGCTGGTCATGACTGCAGTACTGGTTGCATGGGAGGCCAAGATGAGAAGATTACAAGTTCTAGGTTTTCCTGGGCTACAGAGCCCGTTCAAGGCCAATTGGGTCAAATTACTGAGACCTTATCTCAAAATAAAATACAGAACACGGGAGGTGGAGGCTCTGGTGGCAGAGCCTTATATGAGCATGTCTGAGGTGATGGGGTCATTGCCCAGCATGGAAAGAACATCACAGAACACTAAACACTTGAGGCTGTCCTTAAATTAGCCCACCTTCAGGGTTCTGCATTTTTGTTCCCCACTTTTCTGGACTGTAGGAGGAACAGTCCCTCTACTCTCTTGCTTCTAGCACCATTTAGAAACTGAGTATGGCCCTGAAAGATGTCTTAAGCCACCTCATTTTGATTCTACTTTTTTTTCCTAATTAAGCCCAGCGTTCTGACAGTGAAGTCCCCTGGACTTTACCCTCGCCCACCCATTTCACTCTAGATGTAGTAGCTGAGCTTGTTCCTATGGACAGGGGTTACTCATTCTGACCCACTCAGAGTCCTGTTTTCCATGGTGTGCTCTCGAAATCTCAGCGGCAGCCTTGCTTTGAGTCCTATGTCAGGTACCATCTCCTATCTGTGAGCACCCATCACTGGCCACTACAAGGCGTGCCTAGCTTGCTCCACTAAATCAGAATCCCCAGCCATGCCCCAGCAGCCTCTGATTTTGCCAGCCCTGAAGTTTTTGGGTGCTGGTTTCAAGGGCGTTGCAGATGTGTCCCTATCATTTATTACTTCAGAGCCCTTCTGCTATTTTTCCTGGGTGGTTACCTCTATATCCTGCCTATTTCCTGAGTAAGAAAGTGTGCTAACAGAAACTTAAGCACTGCAGTGCTGAGTGTTGCCCAGTGGCCCTTGAGCCTGACTCTCAATGTCAGTTTGTGTAAGCTCCTGTCTCTCCCTCTCTTCTAGGTACCTGTACCATGTTTTAACTAAAAACACCACTGTCACAGAACAGAACCGGAACCTGCTGGTGGAGACCATCCGTTCCATCACTGAGATCCTGATTTGGGGCGATCAAAATGACAGCTCTGTGTTTGAGTAAGGCTTGCAGTGCTTTTGTTTTTTGATCCTTCCTCTTCCTTTGGGTGTTTTTCCAAGTGTACACCATGAGTCATTCCTGTTGAAGTCAGGAATTGATGCTAATTCCATCTTACCTGAATATCTATATCAAATGTCCTTGTGAGAGTGTAGAGGTGCAAGTCAAAAATGGAAGAACTATGGAAATGGGTTTCTCTAGAAAAGCTGAAGATATTGTGGATAACGTTCCAAGTTGTACCCTGTCATCCTCTCCAGGGCAAGAGGAATGTCATGGATAGTTACGTTCTAAATGCATTTAGTGTGTTTATTTTAGTTTATTGCTTTGTATGTGTATGTACATGGTGTGTATGCATATTGGAACATATTTGGACAGGTAGGTGGTATGCATGCATGTGTGTACACACGTGTCTGTCTGTGGAGATCAGAGGTTGATGTCAGGTGTCTTCCTCTATCACTGTCCACTTAACTTAAATATGGTCTCTTGCTGAACCCAGAGCTTATTAATTCAGTCTGGACCAGCAGTTCTCAATCTGTGTCATGGCCCTTTCACCAGGATCACCTAAGACCACAGGGAAACACAGATATTTACATTTTGGTTCATAACAGTAGCAACATTACAGTTATGAAGAAACAATAAAAATAACTATATGGTTGGGGTCACCACAATATGAGGAACTATATTAAAGGATTGTAGCACTAGGAACATTGAGAACCACTGCTCTGGACTAACTGGCCATCTTGTCCTCGACATCCCTGTCTGCATCCTGAGAGCTTGATTACAGGCAGCCTGCCAAACCCATCCAGCTTTTACATGGGTTCTAGGGATCTGAACTCATGCTTCTGAGGCAAGCACATGTCTACTGAGCCATCTGCCAGGCCCCTAGTGTGTTTACTGAGGGCCATCAACAGTGCTGATCTTTGAGAGGGCAATCTAGCAAATTTGCCCCATGGCCCACATGGAAGCCCTATTGGTATCCCCATGTGTAGCTGATAGACAGTGAAGGAGTCTGTTACACCCAGAGTCTGCCAAACTGGAAAAATCAAGCATGAATTTGAACCCCCAAAACCTATATAAATAGTATGCGTGGTATCACATGTTTCTAATCCCTGTGCTTGTATAGTGAGATGGGAGGCAGAAACAGAAGAATCCCTGGAAGATGCTGATATATGCAGCAGCAATGACACCTGCCTCAAATAAGGTAGAAGGTGAGGACCAACATCCAAAGCCTTCCTCTGACTTCCACGTACTTGCCATGGTATATACATGTCCCAGCACAGACATATACACCATACACACAAAGATAAAGACATCTGCCTTGAGGGTGTCACACACAGAGTACTAAGTCACCCCTGCAGCAAAATCCAGGCTCATGTTTGACAGCTTTCTCCATTGGCTATCCTATAGTATTGAGTGTGCTCATGATCTTGCAGAGTCACCGCTTTGTATAACCTAAAGCGGAGGCAGACACATAGCCAGGTGCCAGAAATGTTCTGGGGGTCAGTAGGAGCAGTGTACATAGGCAGATGGGCTCCTGGAGTCAGAGTGGGGAAAGAGTTTATGGATTTGTTGTTGTTGTTTATGGTCATATTTTATCATTTACTTATCCTTTCATGGATTCAAACAGAATTGTGTGGCAGTGAGTGTCAGGCCCATCCCTGTGGAGCTGACAGTTGAGGGGAGAGAAGCACCTAGAATTGAGTCAACCAGTAAACTTATATGACTACAAGGACTTTTCCTTCCTTCCTTCCTTCCTTCCTTCCTTCCTTCCTTCCTTCCTTCCTTCCTTCCTTCCTTCCTTCCTTCCTTCCTTCCTTCTTCCTGGCCCCCTCAGAGGCAGGGTCTCTCTTGCATTCTAGGCTAGCTTTGAGCTTCCAATGTAGCCAAGAGAATGACCTTGAACTTCTGATTCTCCAGCCTCTACTGGCCGTGTGCTGGGATTATTGATGCATGCCTCCACACCTGCCTTGTGTGGTGCTGGGCAGGCACTCCCCAACTGAGCTGGATCCCCAGCTGTTGACTGCTGACTGTTCCAAACTGATCTTGCTCAAATACACTAAACAAATAGAGACAACGTCTTTCTTAAAGAAAGGCACTGAAGGTCACATTTTTAGCTTGTACTATGCCTCCAGGCCAGTGTTCCTGGCCATGTATCCTTCTAGCACAGGAAAGGCAGAAGTAGCCAGCCCCAGGGACTCTGTAGGTTCCCTCCATCACATCAGTGTCTTCACCTTTCTTCAAGTTCTTTGCCCAGGGATATGGAGGATACAGACTTGAGAACAGAAGTGAAAAGCTCTGCTGTCACTCAGCATCATCTGGCCCTGCAGGGAAGCTCAGTTCTTATATTTTCTTGCCCTTGAATATGGGAGTGCAAAGGAAATAGGTTTCGTCGGGGAAGCTAAGGATGTAGGATATCTGTGTGCTGAGAACGATGCTTGTGTGACCACTTAGCAGGTAAGGGGCATCCCCTTTCTGGAGCCAGTACTGGCCGTGTGTGCTGAGACAGTAAGAGAAAGATCGTGTGTTGTCCTCAGCTGCACATGGCATCATGGGCACTGAGCCCGTATGGGCAGGAGTCACGGTCTAGGCTTGCCACTGGTAGTTTGACAGGGTGAGCCTATACAGATGAGCTGACCCTTTCTCGTTCTCTCCCCAGCTTCTTCCTGGAGAAGAACATGTTCGTTTTCTTCTTGAACATTCTGCGGCAGAAGTCAGGCCGTTACGTGTGTGTACAGCTGCTACAGACCTTGAACATTCTCTTTGAGAACATCAGCCATGAGACGTCACTCTGTAAGGATACTGCTTGCCATTTGCCTGTGTACTGCCAGGTGTCAGCTGGTTCTGTATGTCAGTTCCCACGTATTTTATTCTGCCCAGCCTTTACCCAGAGGCTTAGTGGCTTGGACAGAAAGTTTGCTCTCTGCTCTGGAGGATGGAGATCCACTTTGCAGCGGAAGTCATGGGTGTTTTCGGTGGGGGCTATCTTCTCAGCTGAGAGACAACTACTGTCTCAGTCTGTTTTCTGTTACTAGAGCAAACTCTGAGACTAGGTAATTTAAAATATTTTTGTATTTCTTATGTGCATGGGTGTTTTGCCTGCACATGTCTGTGTTCCATGTGAGTGCCTGGAACCTGCGGAGGCCCAGAAGAGGGCATTGGATATCTTGGAGCTGGAGTTAGAGATGGGTGGGTGCTGAGAATCAAACCCATATCCTCTGGAAGAACAGCCAGTACTCCTAACCACTGAGTCATCTCTCCAACCCTGAGAAACTAGGTCATTTAAAGGAATGAGCTCTATTCTGGCTTAATATTTTGAAGGCCAAGAAGTTCAAAATTAACCTTCTGCTGCTTCAATTCAAGGCCAAAAATGCAATGTGAAAGAGACCAAGTATTTGGTCGTTAAGAACACAGTAACCTGATTTTTTTTTTTAAATTTGTGAGCTTTACAGTGTAGGTAATCCCCACATTGCAAAACTTCAAGTGTTTCTTCGAAAAGTTCTTTTTATTTATGTGCATATATACACTTGTATGTGTGTATGTATGTGCGTGCGCGCACACACATAACGGGAAGTACATATGGAAGTGAGTAGATAACTTGTGGGAGTCAGTTCTCTCCCTCTACCTTGTGGGTCCTAGGGTTGGAACTCCGCTCATCAGGCTTGGCAGCAAGAACCTTTACTTGCTGAGCCATCTTGCTGCCCACAGTAACTTGGTCTTAAGGTAACTAACTAGTCAAGAGCCAGGAGAGGGAAAACTCATAGTGAGAAACACATGAACCCACTCCTGATAGCCTCACCACATTACTAAATGCCACTCGCTGATCCTCATCTCCTAACACTGCCTCGTTACAGGAATAGGGGTGGTGACACATGAACTGAGGGGATACGTTAGACCTCTGCCACCTTCTCACTGTACCTGGCTGTGCCTGGGAGAGAATGAGGTCAAGAGTTGCTCTCTTTGACTCCTGTGGGGTCACTAATTCTGTCAGGGTTGGCTGGACCCTGACCCTGCATACTCATTACTCTTGAAAGCCCTGTCATCACATGCAGTCATGTGGGGGTGACAACTGCAGCCTTTGAATGTGTTGGGACAGTTGGGGGTTCTTTGCAATTCTCTGCTGAGTGGAGCAGTTGTGGGGAGGGGCTGCATCCCTCTGTATGGTTGAGTCTTGAAGACCTAATAGCTGAGTAGTCAGGTGGTCCAGCCAGCACTTCCTTAGCTCCCACCCCTCTGCTTTGCTGCCCAAAGAGCAAGAGTTTCACTCAGCTCTACCTTCAGCAATCCCAGCTTATTCATCTGTAACCACCACCTCTGGGAGGCAGGGGTTATTATAACTCCAAGAAGGTTTGAGCCATGGACCCAAAGTACAATTCCAGCAAGTCCAGAACAGAGAAGAGATTTTAGCACAGGAGAATAAGCTCAGTGGTCCTCAGTTGGGTACTGGTATTTCCTGGGTACACTGCTGACATCTGGAGCTTGTCTTGGTTGTTATAGTCCATCTAAGCACAGGGCCTGCTAGACATCCTGCATACCAAGGACAGACCTTCAGGAGAGCATTGCCTAGACCAGACTCATGGGAGTCTGGGACTGAGCCAGCTTCATGTTATTCTGTGCTAGCTTACTTACCCCAAATGTAGCAGAGCCCAGGTCCTGCTCTTGAAGGGGAGAGAAATGGTGGAGTGCCCAGAACAAAGGCAGGTACTGAGTTCCTGGGACAAGTCTGGAAAAGGGTCTGGTAGGTAACAGTGGTAGCCCTTCTGTAGGGTCTGGAGTCATGCTGTGTGATGACCTCAGCAGTAGCCGCTAGGTGGTGCTGCAGCCACAGAGACCTCTCCTTCCCTTGACCGCAGCCTGACAGATGGAGCTAATTCCTGTCTCCCTGCGTGGTTTCCCTTGTTATCAGCTTCTGTTTCACTAGATGTGAAACAAGTGTGGTTTCTAAGCTCTGAGAGGAAGATGTAGCTCTGAGGTGCAGGCTCAGGCTCAGCCAGAACTCAATACTCAGGGATGTTGCTGAGGTCACTGGGACAATTCCAGCCAGAGTCTTGAGTACAGGGCCCTGGAGTTTTATCTCTGTTGACCCATTTGCAATCCATCTACAGCTGGAAATTGAAAATCAGTACTTTAAAAGTCTTAGCTTCTTGGTGTAGTAGCTTGACAATCTGACATGAATACTTTGAAGTGGTCTCTGCTGTCCAGCCGACATATTCATCACCTCCTAGGTCCTACTCTCTTAGGAATTTCAGACATCCAGTACAGGGCTGTTAGCTGTCATCACTCATCACCATTCTGTACATTGAGAATTTAGCTGCCTCACAAAATTAAGGTCTTGTGACCTTCAGCCAGTCTCCCCAACTTACTCCACACACAGCCCCTGGTGACCCTTTCTGCTCTTTGCATCTGTGTTAACTATTTTAGTTCTATACAAAAGTGACATGTGGGTGGCTTTGAAAGGAACTGGGAACAGTGTGGGTGCCCTGCCTGAGAAGCCCTGAGAAACACTCCTCTTGTTTTCTGGACAGGTTTTTTGTTTTGGCTGTCCTGGACTCACTTTGTAGACCAGACTGGCCTGGAACTCACAGAAACCCACCTGCCTCTGCCTCCTTGTGTGCTGGGATTACAGGTGTGCGCCATCATGCATGGCTTCTGGACAGTTTATTAAAAACAGTTTTGAAGCTGTTTTTCTCTAGATGGTCCAGGTTGGCCTCAAACTCTCTATCCTCCTGCCCCTAAATGCAAAGATTACAGTTTTGTGTCCCTGTACCCAGCTGCTTTCCTCCCCTCCCCCCAGTTTCAGAGGGAAAAAGTCATTTTAAAACAACAAACTTAATTACAAAAGTGCAGTCAGGTGTGTGTAGCCTCCGACTCTACAGTTGACCCACACTGGCCATCCTAGTCACTGCTCCCCCCACCTCCATCCCATCCCGTTGTCTGTTGTTCCTGCCTCTCCCCTCCCCCAGCTTGGGCTCACAGCTGCATTCTTAGCAAATGAACCTGACTGTGAACATCTAGGTGCTTTCCAGGCTTTCAATATTATTTTATTACAGGGAGCCATTGCTCAGAGGCCACTGTTGCCTGTTTGTTCGGTGACCTAAGTGACAGAGGCCCAAGAGACTGAGATGACGTACTAACTCCCAGGTTTATTATAACAGAATACCAGAGGATGTCAGCCACAAGTGAGGGGTTAGTAGAAAAATCCCAGCCACACAACAGGCCCCTTCAGTGACCCCTAACCCCCACAGAGCCATCTTTTAGAGGACTTAGAAAAGTCCCTGTGGGGGGCAGATGAGCCCTGTGGCTGTTGCAGGTAGAGAGTGTATCGGAGTCTTTTTTTTTCATGCCTAAAGCTTCTAGCTTTTGTGCCATTTGTGGCCCAGGAGCCTATAAATACAGGACTCACTAAGATATCCTACATCTCTTCTCCTGGCAGCCCATTGTTCTTCCCCAGTTGTCCCTAGCCACATTGTGACAAGTATTCCTGTTAACAGAAGCACCTAGTTCTATGTTTCATGACAAACCAGACATGGATAGATTAAAAAATGGAACACTAAATAGCAACAAAGACGGAGGGTGGGCGTGGGGGGAGGTAGTGTGGCTGCCACACACAGCAGTGTCACACACTCACATGTAGTGATGAGTGAGAGGCCAGACACAGACAGCACTGGTCCTGTGATTTCTCTGGGTAAAGTTCATAAACAGGCACCCGAGTCTGTAGAGATGGGCAGGGGTATGAACAGCATCCTGAGGAACTGTGAATGTGCTAGGTCCTGAGTGGAGCCTGGAAGCATACATCTGTATAACATCCCACAAGCCAGACACCTGAGGCCCACATGCTTACGTGTTAACTATCTGTGGGAACTTGAGGCTATATACAGTTTTACATCTATATAAAGTAAGCTTACTTGTAGCACTTGTGACCATGACTCATTTTACAACATGTTAAGATTTTTAGGACCCCACCCCACCCTTCTAGCCTCTTGTGACACTGGCCCCAAGAGCTGCCTCAGGTATCAAGGGCGTGAGGGCAGGCTGGCTTCAATATCTTTCACCATGTTATCACTAGGGTTGGTTTGGCTGATCTTGCTGGCTAAGTGAATGGTAGTGGCATTGACATCCTCACCATCTTGGCTGTATCCCGTCATAAGGTGTTTGCTCTGTTGGCAAGGCCAGCCTTCCTGATAGAGGTGGGACCTCTTCAGTCAAGGGTGTTAATAGTGCTGCTCCCCTTAGGACCAGGTAAGTGTGGGGAATTAGGACCTGAGGGGGTTAACCTGGTGCTGGCCACACCTGAATGCAGTGACCCTTAGGAAGTTGTCAGTAGATTAGAAAGATTGAAGACACGTGCAGCCCTTTCTGGCATTCAGGCATGGCATTGTCTTTTGATGGTTGTGTGGGGCAGCTCTTTATTAAAATGAGGCCCTTCCTCATTTGCAGGTGGCTTGTAACAGTACCTCCATGCCTGTTCTTCCTGCCCTCAGCTCCACATTAAACTTTGCTAGCAGTGAACAGAAAACATGCATGGGTTTGTCCCTTTTGGTTCACAAAGGAGGCCACAGGCTCTTCCTGGATGGGTCTGTGTGCTTGTTGGTGCTTGCCTAGTGTGTAAGTTCTTTAAGGGGTACAGGTTAGGCTGTCCTTTGTGCTTAGCTAGTTTTGATCCTATGTTCGTTATCCAGAAGCCTTTGCTGGCCTTTCACCCATGCGAGCTCACCTGTTTCACTTTGTCTTTTCTCTCCTAGATTATTTGCTGTCTAATAACTATGTAAATTCGATCATTGTCCATAAATTTGACTTTTCCGACGAGGAGATCATGGCATATTACATATCGTTCCTGAAAACACTTTCATTAAAACTGAACAACCACACTGTCCACTTCTTTTACAATGAGGTGAGTGGTGACCAGCAGGTATGGTGTCAAGCTAATCCCAGCATGGTTGCCTTTGCTCTGCATGGTCAAGAGTGTATCTACAAAGCACTTTCCTCAGCACAGGCTTTGAGATACTTGTCAATAATATTCCCTTTTTAAATGTATGTATGCGTGTGTGTGTGCATATGTGTGTGTGTGTGTATTGTGCACATGTGTATTCTGGGTTCATGGAGGCCAGGTGAGGGCTCTGAAAATCCTCCTTTGTCACTCTCTGCTTGGTTCCTTTGGATCTCTTTCTAAACCTGGAGCTTGTGTCCTTCAGGAAGGCTGGCAGCCAGCGAGCCCCATTGGTCTTCCTGCCTCTGCCCATCTCAGTGTGGAGTTACAGGCGTGTGAGGCATGTCGGGCTGATTGAGTGGGTGTTGGGATTGGGCCTCTGGGCCTCATGACCGGACAGTACATGTTCTAAGCTGCTGAGCCCCATAAACTTTTTCCTTTGATTGAACAGTTACCTTTCTATTTTTAATGCAAAACACACTTTTTCTTGTCAGGGAGGAAAATATCCAGAGGTTCTCTTGTTGAAAGCAGCAGAAACTCCATTTAGGCATAGCTTTTCTACTCCTTGCTGTGTGAGAACCTCCACGCCTCTTTGAGCCACTACTTTGAGAGATGAGGTGAAACTATATACTCCTTATGGATTTCAGGGATTGGACTAAATGAGATGATATCTTCAAAGTTGGGTGAAGCTATATATGTTATAGCAAATTTAAAAAATGAGTGTTTTGGCTATATTATGTTTATTATTAGCCCTAAGATTATCACAGTGGCATTGTTTAACCTGCTAAATCAAATAAAAAGACACAGACACCAGTTAGATTTTATAATTGCCTTATTTGCCTTGGGCCAGGCACATATTTCATTTACACTGTCTCTATATCCTCACCACCCATCTCCCAGCCCCCATCCAGTGCCGTCCCTTAACCATCCTATCTTCTATCCATAATATTACAAACACTTGCTTTTATCCTTCATCTGCGCCCTTTCACGCCATTATTGGAGTCTTTTCTCCTCGCCCACGTAGTTCCTTCTCCACTTAATCTATCCCGGCGTCCTCCTTCCTCCTCTCTTCCAGTCTGTCTACTGATCCTCTCTATCCTCCAAAGCCCAGGGACCTTAGCCATGCCTACCCCATTCTGCCCCGCCCAAGTAGAGGCTGTTTAATCAACCAGTCAGGTATGTCTTAGGCAGGTTTAAAAAACAAAGATAGGTGTAACCAGATCTTAAGGGCCAGTAACATGCATCAAACCGATCTCCAACAGATATGGTTACTGTCTTTGAGGGCCTGGGTACATCACATTCCTTGGAAGAACTATTAAAAACGTACATAAATTCTACTCTGATAGCTCTAAGGAGCTTGAGAATAAGGTCAGTTTAGCTCATGTACTTAAAAGTACAAATGGCAGCTGTGCTGGGCCTAGTTCACGTGCTCATTGTATCAAAGTCTCAGGCTTTTCCAAGTTCCTGCTCGGTAACTGCAACTGGCATCTGTTCAAAGTTCAGTCCCATATGGTCACAGTGGCTATTGCAGCTCCAGACATCACATGCTACTGCTAGAATTTCTGATATCACTTCCTTTCTTGGATCCCTTTTGAGAAAACTTTCTCAGAAGTCTCCCCCAGACTTCTCCCCGTCTCACTGATTAGAATTGCATCCCATTCTTCTCAATGTGTCTGGACTTGAGGCTTGGCTTAGGAGGGCCATTTTGCACAGTACCCCAGAAGCTGATGTCCTCTGGAAGCTGCACTGTGGTTGCCAGTCTGCTTCACTGGTTGGTTATGAGGCTGGCTGTGCATGGCTGGCCACAGCTCCATGGCAGGGCCCTCTTCCCAGCACGGACCCAGATCCTTATAGACAGCTTCCTAGAGGGACTGACCCAATAGACCAGCCTCACAGCACACACTTACTTCTGTCATACTGTTTGCCCACACAGGCATGGTCTCCCTTTCTGTAGGTGGTCCAGTATGAGGGTGACACAGGTGGTGAACATGTTTGGGGACCAACTTGGAGGCCAGCAGTCATACAGCCACATGTTGTTTGTGTGACAGGTATCTCCTGAGTGGTTGTCACACGCTTAAAGCCTGTTTTTGAAGTCAGACCACAATCCTAAGCTTTTTTTCTGAGTTTGGGCAAAACCCATCTATTAACCCTCATTTGCTATGGCAACCGTCTGGACCTTGATTTTTATGATTTGGTAGTCTCTGTCAGGAGGAGCCAAAAGCCACAAAACATGTATGCACTTGATAGGTGCTTGGTAAACATGTCCATGGAACAGCTTTTACCCAAAGGCTCTCCCATGTGGAAGAAAACCCATTCCAGAGTGAGGGCCAGAGTATTCTTTGCCCAGGTGCCCTCTGAGTCATGGTGGGAGGGCAGAATCCATAGATGTGGAAGAGCTGCTCATCCCAGGAGCATTGTGTTGGTTTGAGCTGGGCCAAAATTTTCTCTTCAGTTTGAGCCAGGGTAGTAGTTTCTACTTTTTACATTCATACTTGATTACCAGTCCTCAAAGTGGAATTGTCCCTTTAATTGCTTTGAGTCTCTAGCTCCATTCAAGGAAGAGCTGGCCTAGAGGATCTTCACCACTCTGCCTCTCCAATGCTGCTCACAGGCATTGAACAATGTAGAAACATTGGCCACAGGGGGGCAGCAAAGTACACTGCCAGATCTCAGGCTAAGGCAGAGATGTCCTGCTCTGCACCATTTAATTGGTTGTTTTTGTCTCCTTTTAACAGCAGGAGACTCTTGATACCCTCTGCCTCCCTGATAATGCTATGCTTTTAGTGTTTCCAAATGGAGAACAGTATAGCAACCAAAAGATGCTGAACATATGTCAAGCAGGCTCTGATATAACCAGTGCTATTTTCCATGCTCTGTAGGTATCAAGTGCTGGGCTGAGCACTGGACCAGAAATGACCTCATTTCATCCTAGAGGCCAGCAAGTGTGTGCTAGTACCCCTGTTTTATAGATGAACAAGTGGGCTTGGAAATACCTCCTCACACAGCTAAAATGTGATAGGCCAGGTCAGACATTCTATGGACCCTTTTCTCTCCCCTGGTCTCACCTCCCATCATGGTAATATCATTTGTTGTTGTTTCTTTTATCACAGTCTCTGACAAATTTCAGAAAGGTTTGGGAGCAGGTCTGGGTTGTGGATCTGTAACTTTTTGGTTTTCTGTTTTAGCACACCAATGACTTTGCCCTGTACACAGAAGCCATCAAGTTCTTCAATCATCCAGAGAGTATGGTTCGAATTGCTGTGAGAACCATCACCTTGAATGTCTACAAAGGCAAGTTTCCTCATGCACTCAGGTGTGGGCCAAGTGCTGGCTCCATGCATCTGATCACAGTTCCTGAGTCACTGCAGAGCTTGCCTAGTATGAGCCACGGCTGCTTGTCTCTCAGTAGGCAGATCACAGTTCCCGTGTGGAAATCTTTATGCTGCATGCTCTAGTATTGGTCCCTGCTGCTGCCCTGTAGTAGGCTATCATGAGAAGTCTTTGTGGGATTTGCAGTGGCTATAGGACAGCTAGACAAAGCAAAATTGTCTTGACAATTTTAGCTTTCAATTTTTGTGCTTTGGCCTATAAAATATACTGTTACAGCTATTTTCTATCTTATTTCTAAATATGCATGAGAGAGCATTTCATATCATAAGCAGCAGGGGGCAGTATTGTATTCCCAGCCAGCCACCAAGTGTTAGCAGGTTCCTCCTTCCTTTCAGATGTATTTAATGCTCCATACTGTTTCCAGCACAGAGCCTGCGGGTTTTGAGCTGGCACTGCCCCCTAAGACAATTCCTGAAGCCTGGTTAATCTTGTGGTGACCACAGTAGAGCTGTGACTCTAGATTTGTGGTCACTCAGCAGCTGTGACTCTAATGAGTCAGGATGGTATTACTTAAGATACTATCCAGAAAAGGTTCTATTAATTTTAGATGACTTTAAATTTAAGAGCCTTTCTCAGAACCTAATTGGGTCCAGCCAGGGGTTGCAAACAGGGTCCTGTAGACTCAAACCAGTCTTCAGACACATTTTAGTGGGCTCAGAACAGAACAGCTGGGAGAGACATTGTCTCAAAGAAAAATGCGAGCGTGTGTGTGCGTGTGTACGCCCATATTTAAAAACTTGGATATTTTACATGGTGTCCATTTCTGACTTGAAGATGTGCATTTGCCTGTTCTGGGCCCACACTCCCATGGGAAGTAAGTGGTCAAAGGCTGAGAAGCAGCTGCTCCTTTCTGGGCTAGGGCACTAACTTCCTAATTTGTACTCCCAGCCTTCAGACTTTGTTCACTGTGCAGCCATTGGCCTGGCAGACTTGTGAGTTTGTGACCTTGGCCATGCACAGTTGTTCCACTACCCTGTGCTCTGTTTTTTCTTGCTCTCCGCTAACTGTGTCTTTTGGTTTAGATGCCTCCTGCCTAGGCTCTGTCCTCTGGGCCGCTGTCTCACCTTCCCAGTTCCTAACCCTGTTAACTGTTGTCTGTTTTTGCCTTTCTTCCAATGCCGATTCCTGTTCCTTATTCCAGTGTCATGTAAGTTATTAACCTCTGGTTTTCCTCTTTCTCAATTACTAGTAAACACAGGGTATTTGCCTTGAGAGCGCTGGATTCTCAGTGTAGTCAGACAGTGCTGATATGTCACCTCTCTAGTGCACTGAATGTGCCTCAATTTTAGCAGCAACAGTTGAGCGTGTTAATGGAGAGAGTAGCACCAGCACTGCTTTGTTTGATAAGTAAGACAATATTTCCAGGTATTTCCAGGAAAGACAGAGAGCCTCAGATGGTAGCAGGGCTTTTTCATGGTGGTTTTTCGTTTGTTTGGGTGTTTTGTTTTGTTTAAACTGTCTCTGAGTTTTTGGTGGCTTACTGTTTCTTCTTTTGTGCATCTTCTCAGTGGATAACCAGGCCATGCTGCACTATATCAGAGACAAAACCGCTGTCCCGTACTTTTCCAATTTGGTCTGGTTCATTGGGAGCCATGTGATCGAACTTGACAACTGTGTGCAGACAGATGAGGAGTAAGTAATGTTCTTGTGGTCTCCTTAGAAAACAGGGTGGTGAAGGGGACATTGTGTTGCCACAAGGAGGCGTGGGGAGCAGCACTTAACGCGAGCATTGGCAGTCAGGGCTTCAGATGGCAAAAGGTTCTGCCTGTCTGTTTGGGAGAGTGAGAAGTTGGAATTTTCCCACGTGCCTCCAGATGGGCAGTAGCAGCACCTCCCTAGCTGGGCTGTGAGGCTGCTGATCAGAAAACGAGGGTGTGTGAATCACCAAAGCGTAGAGCTGAGTATAAGTTTCACTCGCTGAAGCACTTGCCTCACAAACTCTGAATTCCATTCTTGGAACCTACATGAAAGTGTTGGCAAAGACAGGTGATTCCCTGGAGGCTTTTTGGTCAGCTTCCCTACTTGGTAAGTTCCAGACCAGTGAGATACCCTGTCTTACACAAAAGGTAGACAGTACATGCGCTGTGCCCTTCTTCCACATAGACACATAATGATCACATGCGGTCTGCCTATGCAGAGGACTAGTAATTTCTTAATCATTAATGGTCTGCAGTGCTGACACATGCTGTAATACAGATATTCCTCAGAAACATTGCCCTGAGTGAAGGCAACAGACACAGCGCCTCACTGCCCATGATTTCACTGAAATGCCCAGAAGAGGTGAATCTAAACAGACCAGACTAGTTTCCTCAGGCTGGTATACAGGATGACAGGGTGTTTCAAGGGGCTGGGTCAGAAAGCCACTGCTGATGAGTACAGAGCTCTTGGCAGGCAGGATTAAAAATGTGCTCAGATCAGATGCGATGAACATAAACGGGGCCTCATGGAGCACTTGCTGAAATACCTGCTGAAATTCAATTTCTAGCACTCCAAGAAAAAGCAAAAATGTTAAAAACCCATTAAGTTATGTACATGAATGAGTGAGTTTTATTGTAAGTGAATCATATCTCAAGGAAAACTTTTAAAAAACTGTTTAAGATGGTTGTGGACTTTGTCCTCAGAGTGATGACTTGAAGTGGGCTTTCCTGTCTTGGTACTGTTGACCTTCTGAACTGAGTATCTCATTGCCGTACTTCTTTGCCATGCATCTTTGCCTTGCGGAATGTTTAATAGCCTCCACGACCTGCCTCTTCTCTTCAGTGGCTAATAGCACCATGTCAGGACAACTGAAAATGCCTCCTGATATCACTTCACCCTCACTTGAGAACCACTGCCCCAAAGAAAAGCTTTGCCTAGCTTTGTAAAAAGTACACTTAGATGGGGTCAGGACACTGGAGGGAACCAGGGACTCTCCTGGACAAGGGAGCCAGGCACATGTGCAGTCTAGCACTGGGAGGGAAAGAAGGAAGGCTAGGGAAATGGTAGGACTGACTGGTCCTTCTGGAAAATAAGAATCGTGGGGATCACAGCCTCAGATGTGAGCCTAGGCACTTTTCTCCAGAAAGAATGGCATGGCTTAAGGAAGGAAGTAACTCATAGTCGTCTGCATAGCTCTGCAGTGGCCAGTTATGATGGTGTCAACTCTAGTTACTCAGTAAATACTGTGAGAGACAGTGGGGGGGAAGGGGAGTCCAATGAGTAGCATCTAAAAAGGCTCAGGTACAGAGTAGGGGTCAGTGCAAGTTTCATAGAAGGCTGGAGGGACTGTCTGAAGAAAGATCCAACAGTTAAGGCTTCCTCAGCTGGGCCAGGTAGCTCAGCCTGTCATCCCAGATACTCGGGAGGCTTAAACAGGAAGATCAAAAGTCCACGGCCTGTCTTGGCTACATAGTAAGTTCAAAGCCACCAGCCTGGGCAACTGAGTAAGACTGTGTTTCAAATTAAAGTAAAAAGAGGGATAGGAATGTAGCTCAGGGGTAGAACATGTGCCTAACACGCATGAGGCCCTAGACTTAGTCCCCAGTTTCATCATACACACAATTCCTTCTCTGAGTTGGGCAATAGCTGGGTCTGATTTGACAGATGCTGTTAAATCCACCTGTGACTACTCCCCGGAAACACTGCAGTATGGTTGTTGCTTGCTGCAAGGTCACAGAAGCCTCCAGTAGGAACTCAAGGAAGAGTGTGTCTTTGTTCTGTATCCCTGCCATGTGGTAGCCGGAGCTGCGGAGTAAGGCCTTCATTCTCCATGTTCTATTCTTCTGGAGAACTCTGCTTGGTGGGATTTCTGGCTTCATTAGTACTGTCATCTGGGGAGCTGGGGAATCTTACCATGTTGGCCAGTGACTACACTATTGTGTAGTGGCTTTCTACAAAGGCCTCACTGTTTTTCTTTGCTTAGCTTACCCCTACTTGTTTGGAGCTGCAGTTGTGGGGTGCCTGTGCCAAGGCCATCAGGGGGAAACAGCCTTCGCAGTTCTAGAATGTTTTTCAGTGGCCCTGTATATTTTCTTTTGTCTATCTTCCTCTTGGGGGCAGTTTAGATAATCAAGAGATTGTCTACACTAGCTAACCTAATTGACTAAGTTACCTAATGGATGTGGGAGTGAATGTGTCTCTACATGTGTCTTCTATTTATGCTGAAGGCCCAAGCCTTGGCTTCAGGGCTGAGAGGAACATTTCTCACGCAGGCACCGGAATAGAGGGAAACTGAGTGACCTGGTGGCTGAGCACCTGGACCACCTTCATTATCTCAATGACATCCTGATCATCAACTGTGAGTTCCTCAATGATGTGCTCACAGACCACCTGCTCAACAGGCTCTTCCTGCCACTCTATGTGTACTCACTGGAGAACCCTGAAAAGGTGAGTCTGCACTGCACACTGCCTCCTACACATGTCTTCCAAGAGTGATAGTCTCCTGCCTTTGCCTGGAGCAGCCTTCTGGGGGTAGGAATGGAAGTAGCAAAGCTTAACATCCTAGGGAAAGGCCTTTCAAATCCCTTATTGTTGAGAAAGTGACCAAAACATTTATGATTCCTGGTATCAGAGGGAAGCAAGAGACCTTAGAACTCAGCCTCTGGGCTCCTGTGTGCCATCCATGAGGTGCTGCCGTCCCCACAGCTTTCTTTGGTTGTCACTAGAGCTAGTTCTCAGAGAATTACCAAGCAGCACCAGAACTTTTATGTGAAACTCATAGGAAGTGCTGGAGCATGCTCAGAGAAAGGTCCTCTGATTAGATACAAGTTTTCAGCCTGAGTCCTCCATTGGGGTAGAGGATGGTGGCTTCCTGGGACACTGTCTTACCTCAGGAGCTCTGGTTCAGCAGGCTTGCATTAGGGGATCTGCACTATAACCTGTCTTTAAGTGATGCCATGAGTGGCTGGTTCTGGAATCCCCAGGAGAAAAGCTTCTTCAGGGAAAGAGGCTCCAGTTATTCCTTCAGAGTTAAGGTTAGTGGGAGAGAGAGCAAGGGAACACAGATGTATGCAGCTTTATAAGGAGCAGAATCCCAGCTGTCTCCATGCAAGGAACCTCATTTGATGTGTCCAAAGCATATATTACCTTCTTTTTTGACCTAGAACATGGACTTTCTTCCCACCAATGAGTAAAAACAGCAAAAGGAAGTCACAGCTCATACTGGATAGCAGCACTGAGGCCTGGGATTGGGGTCATCTCTGCCTTTTCCTTGGACAAGGCATAAAACTGGGGGCCTAAAGATCCCTTCCTCTCAGGACTGCTCTGACATGGGCCATCTTGAAGCTGAGGGCAAGCAATGAGCTGGGTTTATTGTTATGTATTTTGTTTTGTTTTGTTTTGGAGACCAGAGGGTCCCAAGTCACAGCTTGCCCATGTTGTGAAGGCCTCTTCCTGAAAATAGGTATAGAGGCTGTCCTCTAGAGTTCCCCGTGCCCAGCTGGGGAACAAGCATTTCTATAACTTTGAAGTAAATACCTCCAATGGGTCAGCTGCCAAGATAGGGCTGTGGTGTAGGATTCTTAGGGGAAAGGCTGGCCTCAGAGTGGGCTTTTGATAGCACAGTGGGGAAGGGGTGCACTTCTTGTTTGAACTGAGGACTTGTGGTCTTCAGTGTTCTGTGTCTGCCTTTTGTGACCTGAACCACCTCTTTCCTCTATCTGTCACTAGGGAGGAGAACGGCCGAAAATCAGCCTGCCAGTGTCTCTCTATCTTCTTTCCCAGGTATGTTTGTTCTGCCTCCATTGTCTCCTACACATATAGGGCCCTGTGGTATGTCCAAGGTGCCTAGCTAGCTCTTTGGTCCCTATCTTGAAATAAAGTTTCAACACGGTAGAATATGGACAGTAAAGGGAAATGATGCTTAGAATCCATGCTGTAGATTTCTCAGGGAGGCTTCCCAAACAACTGGCTTGTGATCTCCAACCCCTGGAGATGTGGGTTTGTGTGGATTTTGTTCATGGTGCTTAAAATGAGCTCCAAGTGCTGGGCAACTTCCCATTCAGAGCCATGGTCTAGCACATAGCCTTTCCAGGGCTGCCAGGTTCTACTGTTATGGTTCAGGTTCCAGGTCACATTCTAAAGGGATCTCAGAGCAGCCCTAGCCTGGGATCTCAAGCCTGTTTGCCTGCCTCCCTCCTCAAACAACTGTTTCCTCTGTGTTATAATTATGTAATATTTACAAGAAGGGGAAAAACTCCATGGTGACCCAGTTACATAACTTTAGAAATATTTTTATTACTAGCAGTCCAGATTTGTAGGCCACTTCACCCAGCTGTCAAGTAGCCAGATGTTTGCTTAGAGCCCTGTTTCCATGCTCGCCATGGTACCAGGGTTGATCCCTTTTAGTGGGATTCCTACTACTTGGGATGGTTTGGGGTGATGCTGGCTTCAGCTACCATATCCCCACAGTGGAGAGGTCGATTGGATCCAGACACAGCCTGACCACTGCTTACAACCTGGAGCCCTGTTCTTGAGGCTCTATTTGCTGTCTGTGAGACCTGCTTTGACTGAGGTCTCTCTGTACCACCAACCTCAGCACAGGACAGCTTCTCCTGATAGCCGTTTGTGTTGACACACCTGCCAGCATCTCCTGCTGGAGATTCTGGGAGTCTGGCAGGACTCAAACAGGTCAGTTGCTCAGCTCAGCTACAGGAGTCCAATAACCAAACTCATTCTCATGACCCCTTAGCTGTCGGATCATCACATAGCAGGCTTTCCTCTGAGGAGTGTCACCAGCTCCTGTGGCTGCTTCTGCCTCTTCTCTGGGAAGCACCTCTTACCATCTTAGTGAAGGACTAGTGGCCCAGGCACTATCATTTCTTTCAGTATCTCTCAAACCACCTAACTTTAGTTCATTTTTCCTTAGATT
>CM053757.1:11468067-11509421 GCA_028658305.1 Pachyuromys duprasi | reverse complement strand
AAATAAATGTAGAACAAAAATTGAATTAAAAATCTTGAGCCCTAGCTGGGTGTGGTGGCTCATGCCTTTAATTCCAGTACTCATGAGGCAGAAGCAGGTGGATCTCTGTGAATTTAAGGCCAGCCTGGTCTACAAAGCAAGTCCAGGATAGCCAGGGCTACACAGAGAAACCCTGTCTGGAGGGTGCGGGGGAGAGAAAGGAAAGAAAAACCTTAAGCCCCTCCTCCCTTACACTGTCATTTAGCTTAATTATAATGTAACCTAAATGTGTGAAAACTTGAAATCCAGTTTAACTGCCCTGCCCTTAAAGCATTTACATCTCTGTAAAGTTGAAACATGCTTACAAGTATCTTCATCATAGCTACTGTGAAAACTCACATTAGTGGCATCAATTTAGTGTGACAGGTGATGCCATCTCCTAAAACAGCTGCATCTTTCATCTTAAGAATATGGTACAAATGGCCTGGCCTAGCCACACTTCCATATCTCTCCTGTGGGGAAGCCCTCCTACCATACTCCTGCTTCTCCAGGAAAATGGGCACTACATGCAATTAACTGCAAGGATCTGTTTATCTGCAGGGGTCCATCTCCAGAGATTTGTCCACAGGCAAGGGTCAGTACACAAGCAGAGATCTGTGTACAGGCAAAGGTCTGCCCACAGAGATCCATCCACAGGCAGGGATTCATCCATACACAGTCCATGGGTAGGGCCCGGTGCATAGGTAGAGATCTGTCTGCTAGGATCTGTACACTTGCCAGGGATCCAGGTATGTGGTAGATATACTGCATCTATTGACATCTATACTGCATCTATTGGCATCTGTTGGCATCTATACATACTATACTGCATCTATTGACATCTCTTGCCTTTAAAATTCATTATTAGTGTGTATGTGCATGGAGTAGGGCTTAGCACATATGCCATAGTGTGCATGTGGAGGTCAGAGAACAACTTTGTGCAGTCATTTCTCTCCTCTTGTGGGTTATGAGTATTGAACTCAGGTTGTCAGGCATGTTGAGCCACCTCACTGATCCATCTTTTCATTTTAAAACAAGTTAGTGCATGTGTTCAGGACAACTTGACAGGTCAGTTTTGATCACCCTGATTCCTTAAGCCATTCTTCTGAATATGAAGCAGGACAGCGGGTGACAACCAGAGCTTTCTGCTCTACATCCCAGCCTGCCTGGATCTACCTCTGACTCCTGTGGCTTCCACCTGCAACACTGCAGTGACCCCAGCATGCTGAAGCTCACAGCAGCACTTGGGACAATTCCAGTGTTGGAATTTCAACATCACGGCCCCTTTACCACTCTTTGATTGCTCTTCTTATGATGGAACTTGGCACTCGCGTGCCTCAGAAAAGAAGGAGTGCACTGGCCAGGCTGCCACCGTTCCACAGTGTTCCTCTGAGCAGCAATGCTGTAGATGCACTCCCAAGGAAGGACAGCTAGCCAAACAGGCAACAGGGTGGCGAAGAAGCCCTCGTTGTTGAGGAGCTTCCTTCTTGATGGGACCATCCTCAGCATGGGAATTTTGGATTGGAAAGGAGAAGCCTGGAGGTGTGAGCTCCTCGATGCATATCCCATTTTCCCTCTTTCACCAGGTCTTCCTCATTATACATCATGCTCCGCTCGTGAACTCTTTGGCTGAAGTCATTCTGAATGGTGATCTATCTGAGACTTACACAAAGCCTGCGCAGGATGTTCCCAGAAGTTCAGTAAGTTATTCTGGGGCTGTGTCTATACTTCAATAAGAAGCAATACTTGTTTTGCTAATTCATGTTTTTTTGGAGTTAAAAACAATTTTATTGCACATTGGTAAAGATGTGTAAGGTGGCCTGGGATACAGTTATAGATGTGCACCTGGGAAAATCTGGAGTCAACATAAGCAGTGGATTTGATCAATTGGGGTTTGCTGGATGGATTGTCTAAGCCTTGTCCTTAGATGTTGTGTATACAAGGCAGTGTTTCTGAGAGAGAATGAGAGTTAAGGGAGTAACCTATCTAAGGCACATATGTCCACAGAGGTTAGGTAGTGACCATCTATTAATGTCAAAGGTCCAGTGTGAGAACAATGGGATGTTCCAGTATAGCAATTTGGATGGCTTTTCCTTGTGCACAGCTGCTGTCCCACCCATCCTGAAGTCATTCTGGGGAATATGTGTGCCATATTCTCAGATCAGCTTATGTTTCCATAGAGGTGGAAGTTCTTGACTTAGAGGTAATTACTAAAAGCTATGACTAAGTATTCCTAACCATGTTGGGTTCTACAGAGCTTAGAATTGCACTTTGCACACTGGAAAGGGAAACTCCTGAGGTAGGTACTGTGACTTCCTGGAATCTTTCCTGCTTGTCCTAGTACTTTGATATCATCCCTCCTACTCTCCTGCTCAGGTGTCCTGAGCCCCATGCTGCCTGGGGCTCTTTTCCTTGCTCTTTTCCCCCCCAACCCACCTGTGTTGTTACCATATCCACCGTTGGAGTTAAGTTTCTTGTGGCTGCTATCATGTCTGCAATTGCATAGACTGTGACATGAAAGGCATTTGAGAGAAGCAGGGACCAGGACTGTTTCCTGAGGTCTAATATTTATTACTGGTGCTACAGCAGGAAGCCCACATAAACATGTGGGGCATGGTAGAACCTGTGTTGTTGTACCTGCATGTTTTGTGCATGTGTGTGTGCAGGTACCTGTGGAGGCCAGAAGAAGGTGTTGGATCCCATAGAGCTGGAGTTACAGGTGGTTGTGAGCCACCCACCCATAGGTGCTGGGAACTGAACCCTGATCCTCTGCAAGAGAATCAAGCATTCTTAATGGCTGAGCCATCTCTCTAGACCTCTCTGTAACTTAAGTAGCTTTTGCTGAGTGCAAAAGCTGAATGCAGTAATGCAGTACCAACTCAGCACAAGCAGCAGAGCCCCATCACCTATCCAGCCCCTCCGAGCCAGATAACTGTGGACAAGTTACTTCACCCCACTTGGAAATCAGAAAAAGCAAGCTGGGTTCCAGGGGCTGTCAGTAAGGATAAAGAGAAAATAGATCCCAAATGCTAGGCAAATGCCCAGTAGATTGCAGCTTGACCCCCTGGCCTGCTTAGTTTGTTCTTCAAAGTGGTCAAAAGAAAGTTTTATAAATTGCCAGCAATAAAATTTAGAGTTTCACTCATGAGTCCAGACTTTTGGAGATTGGCGAGGGGTCAGACAGTCTGGTCCCTGTTACACACACTTCTGAGGAAGCCTCTCAGAGGCTGTCCCCAGGAGACGTGTATTTGTTGTTTATTTTGCCTTGTCCCCATCTAGCCTTAGCCTGCTGTTCATTGACACTCCATTTATATTAATAACAGTTTAAAATATCTTTCGAAGTCTTCTGTTTGACACTATTTCCAAGCCCCAATTTAGTTGCCCAGGTTCTTCCCAGAATATCTTCCCTAGGCAGTGTTGAAGTTAGACTTGGGGTTGCAGGATGAGCCCAGAGTTCCTTAGGGTACTCTTTGTCACAGGTGGCAAGAACATTTAACATGAGTTTCACCCTTTAAACCTGTATGTTATGTATTGAGCACATTCAAATATACATATATGTATACCTTCATGTTGAGGCCAGAGGTTGATGTCATAATGTCTTCCTCAGTTGCTTTCTATTTTCTTGTTTTCTTTCAAACGAGTCTTTCACTGAACTTAGACTTCACTGATTCAGTTAGATTGGCTGGTTAGTGGGCTCCAAGAAACTGTCTTTCTCTGCTTCCCTAGCTCTGATGCTGACTTGTGATGTGATGCTGGTGACTCAAAGTTAAGTTCTGGTGTTTGCATGGCAAATGCTTTACTGACCAAACCATCTCCCAGCCCCTTATCAAGCTTTTAAGTGCATAATGCATTATTGTTGCCAATAGTGTCTCACAGATCTCCTGAGCTCATTCATTGAGCAGGCCAGCATGTTCTCCATGTACTCCAGAGCCACCTGCAAAACAAAAACTGTATTCCCCTTGAACCTTTTCCTCTTTCGTGATCCTGCACACACCATCCCACCTTCTGCCACCGAGTCTGATGCTTCTAGATACCTTATGTAAAGAAGTAGAATCGTGTGTTTCTCCTCTGTTATTGGTTCACTACACGTAGACTGGTGTTCTCAAGGTTTGTCCATTTTGCTATCCATTGTCAAATTTCTTTAGATTTTAAAGCCGAATAATGTATTATGTGTATATACCCATCTTCTTTTTATTTGTGTTTCTTATTGGCATATATTGATTATACATAACAGATTTCATTATGACATTTTTCACACATGCATATAAAATATTTTCTCATATTCAACCCCTATTACACTGTCTTGTCTCCATCTCACTCCTAATGATCTGCTTCCCTTTTCCAACTAGTTCCCCTTCTGCTTTCATTTCCTTTTTTATTTTTCCTAAAGACCAGGGAATTTTAGTAGCTCCCCATAAAGGAGCATGGGTACGTTACCAGTGCTACATCACTGAAAAAAATGTTTCTTCATTTCTCAGAAACTGTTACTGCCAGTACAGCCTCACAGAGGACTGGGGTCTTTAGAGACTGCGCCTCTTGTTCCAGCTACCATTAACTGCCTGTATGTTATTGAGGAGGGATGGGCCTTATAAGTCCCCTGACTCCATGATAGAATGTTGGTAAGTCAGGTCTCATGGAGGTTATCACAGCAATTTATGAGCTCATGAGTGCAGTGGCCATGGCATGCTTGGGACAGAGTTATCCATAGCACACTACTCCATCCGGTAACTATTACATTTTTTCCACCTTCTCCATGATGTTCCTTGAATGTTGAAGAGGATGATGTAAATGTCCCACTATGACTAAGCATTCAGTAATCATTTCTTTATACCTATTTTCTTCATTAATTAATCTTCTAGTGTGCAGACTTCTAAAGGACTGTTTTTGTTTTTTACTGGTATAATTGTAGATGTGCATGCAGCTGTAAGAAATAATACAGAGAGATTGTCCTGGTTTTATCCCATGGCGATGTCTACAGAACTGCAGTACCTGACCACAAATAGGACACAAGAGGCAGGCTCTGGTTTGCAGCTTAAGCAAAAGCACAGAGCAGATGGTTACAGGCCATCTCTCAGATGAGCCCTCACTTAGATGGATTTCAGGAGGTCTGTCCTTTCTCCCCGTGGTCTCCTCCTAGGGCAGAGGTCCAGCCTCCACTGTGGGAGACATACCCACTGCTTGTGTGAATGGCTGAACTGGAGGAGCTGACAGAAGAGAGGATGGTTTCTCTGAGTGTGAGGTCAAAGCCCTACCTTCTGATGCTGCTGTTGGAAAGACTAGAATGGCTGACAAGGTGATTGCCGTTTGTGACTTATTTGACAATAGTCCTGTGCAAGTTGCCTTCCTTCCCTGTGAGTGAGAACAGTCTCCTATTGTTTCCTGCCTGCTCGGATGTGGTTGCTCAAACTTGTTTTAAGTTTCTTGGTCTTTTTTACCCTACTTTCTCCTTCCTGTAATTTGTAGATAAGTTACTGGTATTGCTTCATTTTTACCAGCAGACTTTTCACAAACCCAAACCAAAATTGGAGAGAAGCAGAAGGGAGACAGAATTACTCTGAAGGGCTATAATTTAGGGTTAAATTTAACACACATCAGCATAGGCAGATAAACGTCTAATTGAAATTCCTATATGCATTACTATCATATGGCTCCTGCTGAGGACCAACTTTCTCTGGGATGCTGGTGCAGAGTAAATAGTTCTTCTCAGAGCATACATGCTGTCTTAGTTACTTTTATCTTACTGTGAAAAGACAGCATGATCAAAGCAACTTATAAAAGAAAGCATTTAATTGGAGGCTTGTTAATAGTTTCAGAGGGTTGGTCCATGAACATCTTGATAGGAATCAAGGCAGCAGCAGGCAGGCAGGCATGGAGCTGGAGCAGGACCTGAGAGCTTACATCTTATCTGGAAGTTGGAGGTAGAGAGAGTGATACGGCCTGATGTGTGGGCTCTGAAAGCCCACCCAAAGCCCACCCCTAGTGGCACAACTTCTCCAATAAGACTACACCTCTCTAATCCTTCCTAACTCATCCACCAGCTGGGAACTAAACATTCAAATATATGAGCCTATGGGAGCTGTTCTCATTCAAAACACCACCAAGAACAGTAACTCAGAAGTTAACCTCTTCCAATGTTTATAAAGTGAATATGGGTTGAAATTGAGAGTGTTCATTGCCTGTAGGTGCTCCCTGCCACCCAAAGTCAGTGTTACTTAAACAGTCCAGGCTGACCTTTAATTTATTGCATCACATGGGTTGGTTGGTCTTGGGTTCATCATCTTTCTGCTTTAACCTCATGAGTACTGGGATTACATTGTGTGCCCTACAGAGTACTTTTAAGAAAGAGATCTTTTCCCATCTTTTTCAATAGTAAAACATCCTTAGTCTTTGCATCCCTTCTACATGCACCCCATGGCCTCACTGGCTTCCCACCCTTGTTAGCAGAGAAGCCTGTGCTATCATAGGGCTTGCTAGATAGGTTCAAGGGTACTCAGTGCAGGAAAAAATGAGGCAGTGAGGGCAGAGGTGGCAGAGTCACAGGGCTCTTGTGACTTTATTGTGAAGATTCTCAAAGCAGGGGTTGCTTTTGAGTCCAGCATGTGAGGTTTGGAAGAACCTTAGAATGAGCTGTATTTTTTTGAGCTATTCACATGCTTTATTCAGAGGCAGCTGACCTGCTGCAGTGCCTCAAGTTCTAGGTCTGTGTCTCTAGCCTTGGTCTCATTGCCTCTGCCTCTAGAGTAACAAGCAGCGAGGGTTCCTTACTAGATGTAGTGTTTGTTCCTAAGTCTGGCACCAGTTATCATAGGAATGATATGAAGCTGGGAGATAACCTCACCCCTTATTTGGGGCCTACCTCCATGGCTGGCACTCTTGTCTGAACTGAAGCATATTCAGCAGGTGCCTGGGGAAACACTCAGAGTCAGGCAAAGGCATTAAGAGGAGAAGCATCAACAGTGACAACAGAGACAGAGGCTATCAAGTTAGAGTAGGCAGACACTGCCCTTGGTGACAGTGAGCACTCTGCTCTAACTTAACCACCAGGTTTCACCTCTAGATGGCGCAAATATTTTACCACTCATGTATATGCCAGGGCTGCCTGGCTGGGAGTTCAGAATATGGGTGAAGAGAGAGAATAGCCTTCAAAGTAGCCATTGACTGTCTCTGTAAGTAACAGGTGAGCCAGTTGGGAAGGTATCCAAATGATTTCATGGGAGCCCAAGAGTGTATGTGCACCTGTATGCTAACTACACTTCTCTTTGTGGCTCCTGCCATTCCTAGTAGCTGGCTCTCTGTTCACCAGAAAACTCTTCCAGGATAAGGTTAGGACCAGCATCTGAGACCTCAGGAGCCTGGCTTCTCTGGGTCATTTGCTTGCTGGCTCAAAGTGTCAGTGACCATTCAGGGGATTCTTGTCCCTGCCATAGGTCTGCTCTGGGATTTGGGTGTCCCTCTGAGTGCCTTGGTAGGAGTTAGCCTTCCCAGTTGGGATTGGAGCTCCAAGGCACACATGGGTTTTTGGGAAGGGCTGTGAATACCAAAAGGAGCAAACAGACCTCTAGAGTCAAGGGCCTCCACTAATTCAGTCCCATATAGTCTCAAGAAAATGAGTCTTAGAACAGTTTTTTCTGTGCAATCACTGTTCAATCTCAGCTCCTGGATATCCTTTAAGAAGAGGATCTGGATGCTGATGGAAAAGCTGGAATGTCACATGCCCCATGTATTAAGGAAGACGGCAATGCCTTAGCTTTAGGGACTCTACCTGGGCAGAAGTTGGGCTGGGTAACTGACAGGAGTCCTATCGCATTGAGACTCTAGACATGAAGCCTCTGCCAAGGCTGAAGGTGACTTGGACTTAAAGACGAGGGCCCTGTTCCTGTTCCAACAGGGAAAACCCGAGCGGCCAAAGTGGATAGAGATAAGGTAGGGGATCCTAGCCAACTTTCTGTTTTCCTATGCTATGACACAACAGCTTGGACAGCCACAAGGCTGGTAAGGCTTTGCAGTTGGAGGGGGTGTTACATTCCCTACTGAATGGGGACTCCCTGGTCTGCACTGAGCAATAGGTAACTTCTTCTATATAGCATATCAATTAAGAGATCAGGGTGGGACCCCAGGCCCACAAGACGTCCATCACTTCTGGTATGTATGTGCTGGACCTTTATTTATACATGTGAGTACTCCGTTTGTATGCATGCCTGCATGACAGAAGAAAGCATCTGATCCTATTATAGATGGTTATGAGTAACCTTGTGGTTGCTGGGAATTGAACTCAGGACCTCTGGAAGAACAGCCAGTGCTCTTAACTGCTGAGCCATCTCTCCAGCCCTGCCTTACAGTTTTTTACAATACTTTTGAGTTACCCAAGTGTGGGTCAATGTATTTAGCCACTTTTTAAAAGGAAACTGTAGGTGTCTCCCTTGTGTCAGGGGCATTCTAAGCACTGGAAATATACCAACGAGCAAATTGTAGACCCTGCCTCATAGGAAGAGATACAGTGCTACTTATAGTAACCATCATAGCAAGCAGACACCAGAGGCTATAGGAAAGCAGCAGCCAAGAGAAGACGAAGCAAGTCATGACAGGGTGTTCACATGGTAGGAAAGTGACGTGTGAGCATAGACTTCAAGGATGAGAGAGAGGGAACCATGGAGATACCTAGAGGAAGAGCATTTTGGTCAATATGAATAGCTACCATAAAGGCCCCAAGACATGATGTGTCTGGACTTGGAGGAATAGTGAGGAGTTGCCAATGATGTATGACAGGGCGTATGAAGGAGCGATGAAATTGGTGAGGGCATGTGGGACCCTTGTGGGCCACTGGAGGACTCAGATGCTGATGCAAAAGGACAAGGCCCCTTTCCTCTATCAGTGTGTTCCCAGTGGCTAGAATGGTTTCTGTGATGAAGTGTACTGAACTAACAGCACCCAGGGTAACAAGCCACAGAAATCTGTCAGTACCCAAGTTCTTGAACAAAGAAACCCTCTCATGATGATTTGGGTGCTTTACCTGTTAGGAGTCTGTGGGACAGTTATCAGTTACTCTTCATGCCTGAGGGGTGTGTTGCTCTTCTGGGAGGTGAATTGAAACAGTTTCTAGAGCATTCTGAAGCCATGTGATAAGCCTGAGATTGGTTGCTTTGACCGTTTGCTGGGCTCTCATCACCTTACCCTGGAAGACTTTCCTTGTTGCCTACAAACAAATTAGAAAGCCTCAGTGATGAAGATATGTTCTTTATGGTCCAGAGAATGGTCTACAATGCTTTGCTTTCAGATTTGGATGAGAGAATGTATTAAATACATACAAAACAGAATTGAAAGAATCAATTGCAAGTAATAGAGAAGCATCAGGTACATGACAAAACATCATCCAATCAGGGATTTACAACATCCAGCAGGGACCACTGGAGTAGCCTAATTGTGAGAACAAAAAAAGCAACATCAAATTGAGGACCTAGAATATCCAGCAGAAATTGAGGACCAGGGAGGCCTCATTGAGACAGCCCGCAGTGGTTTTTCTATTGAGGGCTCTGGGTGGAGCAGGGTGTCCCCTCAAGTGAGGCTTCCAAGTAAAGAGAAATATCAGCAGATAGTTAACATCATCAGATTGGGTGTGTACAGTTATCCAGCAGAAGAGACTAGAAAGACTTGCTGAAACAGACCAGAGTTCCTAACTGAGACTTCGGGTAGAGGAGAGCATTCTCTGAATCAAGGAGCTCCAGCTTCCCATTCCCTAGCTTCCTAATTCTTCTGTGGGCATTTTTCTGTCATAGGATAAACAACAGTAACCTTGGTTAGAAGTAGTTGACCTTTTAGCTGTTTTCAAGGCACAGTATACTTACTCTGGGGCTGTCTGATTGTTCCTCCCTGTCCCTGATACAGAGATAAGGGGCTAGTTCATCCCAGATAAGGGGTCTTGGAAGACACTTGAAATAAGCATACTAGAGTCTGGGACAGGCAAGCCTGCTGTGCTTCCAGAGCTGACTTTCAACAAGCTTAGACAGCACATACAACTCATCAACATAATGTAGAAGGAAAAGGTCACATTGAACTGCATTTCCTGGGACTGGTAGTGCAGTCTCATATCTAGGTGTTGAGGCATGAGAATCAAGAATTCAAGACCTGTCTGGGCTGCAGAGTAAGATTTTTTTTTTTTCAAAATAAAAAGCAAAGAGGACTGAGGATATAGAACAATAGTAAGCTTTTCACTCAGATTATTTGACAGGCTGGGTAGTCATGACTAAGTTACTAATGGGTTAGCCTTTCTGCAAGCAGGACGTAGCTGCTGAGCATGGATGACTGGTGCTTCATGATGCTTAGTCCTTACTTGGAGCATATACCTTGCACAGTACAGGCTGCTGCTATGTGGCCTCGGGGAACCCAGAATGAATAAGTCATGTGTCCCAGTCCTGACTCTCGAGAATGAGGGACAGATAGCAAATGAACACACACACACTCATAGATGTAAGATCTGAAGGGCCGGAGATGTTTTAGGAGGTGACATGGGGAAGTCCTCTCAAAGGACTGCAAACGGTCAAGGAGCTGAGTCTTCTAGGAACTGGTGACGGAGGGAGATGAACCAAACCCTGGGACAGAGGGTAGGCTTGGCCATGGGGCTGGCAGAGGGAAGAAACATTTCTTGTCTCATGCTTCTCCTCTAAAGTAGTACTGTGTCCCAGTCTCCTCGCAAGGAAGCCCATGGTTCTAGAAGTTGAATGTCCCTTTGGGATTGCTAGAGTTGAGCCTGAACCTTCCTGTGCAGTTTCTGTCCAGGCGCTTTCGTATGCTGTGATTATCATGTCCAGTTGGATGAGATGTGAGAACACAGTATCCTGGGCTGACAGAAGTAACAGCTATCACTGGCCAAGAGTTCATGATGCTTTCTTAGACAGCATGATAAGTAAAGCACTCTTCCTAAAGAAATGCCAATTAACCGCTTAGCATGTCATTCGTTAATGAGGGGATGTGAAATCTTTTCTTGAATTGATTGAAGAGGCTGGTTTGAAATTCCTTAATCTCACAGGCATTTATTTGCTCTTGTTTAAATGCCAGAGACAGTGGCAGGCAGAGTTAAAAGCTAGGCTAGGAATGAGAAGGAGAAAATGGCCTGGGGTAGAAAGAGTAAGAGATGAGGCTAGTTCCCTGTAGTCCTGATCACAGATGCTAGGCTACTTCCCAGAAGTGCTCTTAGCATGTTTCCTGCTGCCTGTGTGAGAGCCCAGGTGCTAAACATGGGTCTCTGAACTCTGCAAGGCTGTTCTGATTCCAGGTGAGTGGCCTTTCATCAGTTAGATAGACCCTTGCACCTTCAGGGCTGCATTCCTGCTGTTAGTGGACATAGCGTCCATTAAACTTGAAGCATTTCCAAATCACCTCCCTGATGTGGCTGCAGTCACACATTCTGGATGCATGACAGTCCCAAGTAACTCAACTCCTTGGCATGGAACATGTATGTCTATCCATCACCCCAGTGTGTATGCTGTTAGATGTCTGCTTGCTGATCTCCTTCTGGAATAACCCATGGGATGGCCTTCTTGCCACAGCTCATGGAAAGTCAGGTGCTGGGGTGCCTTTAGTTACAGTTGGTGTAAACCTAGGCCACTGTGGCCACTATGGCCTCTGTGATTTTTAGTCTCTGTATATATTATATTCAAATGCAAATGAGGACTAGAATGTTTCTGGCTCAGTGACCAAGCACTTGGGTGGCATGTCTGAGGGACTAAGGTCCCAAGCTCTACCCCAAAACCCAAAACAAATAAAACTCACAAGCTTTTGTTCTACATAGTACTTGCTTTTCCTGTTAGCCAGGCAAGCACTTGACTTAAGCTGTTTATTGCCTTGTAGACCAGGTCTCTGCAAGTAGCCCAGGCTGGCCTTGAACTCATAGCTCTGGTGCCATAGCCTCCCATGTGCACCCAGATCATGGCTCAGTCTTTCCCTCAGTGCTTCTAGAGGCTGGCCCATTGCCTAGCACAGAAAGTACTATGGAAAGGAGCAGAGGTCTGGTGGGCACTGGTGCCATGCTTTCTGGATTTTGATCTTGTTGAATTATGAGGTGACCAAATGCCAGCTCCTTCACAAATGTGCAAAGTACTCATATCAGTGTGGGGCTCTCTCAAGTACTCACTAGCATTAGGAGTGTACTCCCAGGAAGAGTGACAGAAGGTGAGGCTGTCTCTTGTACTTCTCAAGGGAGAAGCTGATGTGATGGCCCTTGGTAGATATGAATATTGAGATCCAGGGGGACAGGGATGGGCAGTAGCCAGGACTTGGCGCTAACCAGGCTGGTGGACCTGAACATGTGGTTCTTTCCTTGCTTTTAGTTCTCGGTCCTGTCCATCCCAGCCTGAAGTGGGGGTCATGCAGGCCAGTCAGCAGCCATCTCACAAGTTAGGCCTCAGTCTTTATCATCTCCACAGATTCCTACTCCAGCAATGACTGACCAGAGTTACATACCCTTCCTCATCCATTGGACCTATAAGTGTTTCTAGCTATTGCTGGATGATTGCATTTTTAGAGGCATAAATTTTCCCCATTCCTTGTACCCCACCCTCAATACCTGGCTATCCAGAAAAGTAGATATTCTTGGAAAGTTCTTTTTTTTTTTTAATTTTATTTATTATTATTTATAGAGCATTCTGTCTGCATGCCTACATACCAGAAGGGGTCACCAGATCTCACAATAGATGGTTATGAGCCACCATGTGGTCGCTGGGAATTGAACTCAGGACCTTTGGAAGAACAGCCAGTGCTCTTAACCTCTGAGCCATCTCTCCAGCCCTCTTGGAAAGTTCTTGAGTTCCTTTTTTTTTTTTTTTCTTTTTAGAGACAGGGTCTGATCATGTAGCCCTGACTGGCTTGGAACTCACTGTGTATACCAGGATGGCCTGGAACTCAACTCTGTCTGCCTCTGCCTCCTGAGTGCTGGGATTAAAGGCGTGTGCCATTATACCTATCTGAATTCACTCTTCAAAAAAACACAGTGTAATTTGATCATAGTGGGCCCCACTCCTTCCTTGCATTAATTCTTGCAGTTGGCTTTTCTCTTTGTGCCTTTCTTTGAGGCTGGGAAGGGAAGGGTGGTTGCTGTGCTGCATTTGTTACTCTCTGAAGGAATGTCTCTCTGTTTGCCCTCCTTCATTCCTCCCTTTCTTTCTGTTCCCCCCTTTCCCATGGTGATCTAACTAAGAGTACTCATGCATGCTGGGCACTGAACCGCAGGCCTGAATCTGAAGGAACTTTCTATGCACGATTTCACTTGATTCTAGAAGGCTAGAGTTGCTCTGCTTACATTTCAGGCAAAGAGATGCGGCAGTTGTTCTGGCCTTCAGACCACTCTGGCAACACAAGGCCCTCTGTTCCTTTCCTCTATTCTGCCAGTTCTGAACATTAGAGCCACTTAGAGTTCAGGGCAGACTTGCCACGGTCATCCATGTGGAGCTCTGTCCTTAACTTTATAACCTGTGTTTGTTGTGTGTTAGGCTGCAGTGTCTGTGTCTGTGTCAGATAGCCCTTTCCCTGCGTGGCATGCTCTAAAACCCACTGCAAGTAAATGGTGATGGGCACAAGCAAGCCACTTCGTCTTGGGATCATCTCCAGGAGAGTGCAGCCCAGGGGTGCCCTTGATCACACAGCACCCTACTCCAGCGCTGATGGATGCCATCTGTCAAGCAGTACATGCTCAGAATGCCCAGTCTCCAACTCTGTAATATATTATCTGGGTTTCATGGATAGTAGAATCCTGTTTCAATTTATCTGCCCTTTTTTTCTGGTTGAATAATCCAAAATGGGCAAATAAAAATGAATGTTTGGATTTGAATGCTAATTTAGCTCTCAAATGGGTTTTGTTTTGGACATTATTGAAATTAATTTGTTTCCCTTGAGCACATTTCACTTATTGGCAAAATACAGTGTCCCTCCCCCTCCAGAATATACTTAGTGGCTCTTGGGGTAAATTCATAAGATAGATAATCCATACCAAGATAATGGAAGAGTTCATTCTAAAACTTCTTTTAAATGACAAATTGATGTCTGAACATTTAGAGTTTGGAAAGATAAAACTTCGATCAAAGTCCTGATCCAGACAAATCCATTTTCTTTCTGTCTTTGCTCATTTTTAGATAAATTTATTTCCATGGATATACTACATTTCTTTTTCCTGAAATGGAATCTTGTTCTGCCCAGGACAGCTTTAAGCTCCTGCATTCAAGTGATTTTTACACCTCACTCTCCCCAGGTGTGCACCCTGTGTTCTCAGTACCATGCACATGCCCCAACCTTCCTCCTTATCTGAGAAGGGGTTTCATGTGTAGACAGGCTAGCCTTGAACTTGCATTGTGGTTGAGAATAACTTTGAACTTCTGGTCCTCCTGTCCCCATCTCTCAGGTGCTGGCATTGCTACATGTGCTGCCATCTCCAGTTTATACATGTGCTTTTTAAAGAATTCTAAATGTAAAACTGAGGTGGCTTCCAAGTAAGGCACTGCTATTTGAAGAAGCACTTGGGCTTTGGTGTCAACAGATGGTCTGCAGTTCCATAACCAGGGGAAGTTGAACAAATTCAACCTCTCCATGCCTCAGTTTCTCTCATCTATAGATTGGACCCATAATTTCTGTACATCATGGTTATAAAGACAAAGATATGGGAGTATGGGACAGGAACCCTGGTGAGAGGGACTCTTTCTCCGAAACCTCTATCTTCCCTAGAGAAAACATTTTCCTTCGGAGCTAGTTTGACTTTGGCTCATTACTGACACTTAGCAAGTTTCCCTACAAGGAGAGCTGGCACATGACCACATCTGGGCCCTTTGCCCTGTCTCCTCTTACTTGCTTTTGTAATAGTAAGGCAAGCTGTTATTCTAATTCCATAGCCAAGTGGCATTTTACTCACTGCAAGTACAAGTTAATAAGCTGGCTACAATGACACAAGCCTGCAATCCTATTACTTAGGAGACAGCAGCAGAAAGATGAGTTCAAGGTCCTCTTCTACTACATAGCAACTTTGGACCACTTGAAGCCTGTCTCAATCCCACCCCCTCAAAAAATGTTAATAACAATACTTGTTTGCTATCACTGTGATACCTAGTGTGTAGATTTGAGGCTCTGCTGCCTCCTGGCTTGGTGACCTTCCAAACTGCTTCTTCATCTACAGAATGAGGGCAGCAGTACTCATGGGGTTGCTGGAGACTTTGAGTGAGTGATACAGTCTGAGCTCTCAGAACAAGTAGCACATACAGAGCACAGCCAGAGTGTTTTCTGGGTGAGCAGCTGGTGTTGGGGTGTGTAGCATTTCTTGTGTATGTGTGTACGTGCATGTTCTCAAATGTAGTACTGAGAAGGGGACCTAGAGCGTCACACATAACAAGCAAGTGCTCTACCACTGATGTTCATTCAGGCCTTCCTTTCTTCTTGAGACAGGGTCTCACTAAGTTGCTCAGCTTGTCCTAGAACTCAGTCTGTAGCCCAAACAGGCCTTGAACTTGAGATCATTCTATCTCAGCCTCTCAATTAGCCTGGATTATAGGCTTTCACCACCAGCCTAGGATAGCAAGCCATAAGTGGTAGCTAATTTGATAATGAAGGAGAAAGTGTTGGTAATAGTTCTGCCACCAACTCAGGAGCAGCATTAGTTGTTTTGGAAGTAACTTGCTAAGGCAGGGGCTTCTGGAGCTTATGCGCATCCACTGAGATTCTAGCCCCCTGATTCATTTATTGTCTTTCTTGGACTCACCCAGGCTAAGCCTAGCATCCGGTGCTTCATTAAGCCCACTGAGACACTCGAGCGGTCCCTTGAGATGAACAAGCACAAGGGCAAGAAGCGGATGCAAAAGAGACCCAACTACAAAAACGTTGGGGAGGAGGAAGACGAGGAGAGAGGGCCTGCTGAAGATGCCCAAGAAGACGCTGAGAAGGCTAAAGGTACAGAGGGTGGTTCAAAAAGCATGAAGACAAGTGGGGAGCGTGAAGGTGAGTGTACCCGGGAATGCCCCCCCACACACACACACACCAACCCCTGCAGCCAGCGAGGCTCTGTGTCCCTGTCTTTCTCCTACTCCTCATGTGTTCCCTGGGTGCTTCTGCTCTTCTCAGCACCCATGACTGTATCTCATTCTGGACAGCCCGGCCATTCAGAGGCAGCTGTAAGGGCTATGTCACTGCAGATCTAGTGCAAGTCCCACATTGTGTGACCTGGATTAAGGTTCCTATCTGTAAAAAGATAGTCACACACCATAGCCACTGTATAGTGAATATATTACCAGAGTTAAGTCACTCAGTGCAGTGCATCTGGCCAACTGAGAACAGCAGCAGGCCCTTAGGATATGTTCTAGAGATATATGCTGTTGCTGTCACTGTCATTATTGTCGCCACCGGCATTCACCACTGTGGCTGCTGTTCTTATTCCTGCTAACTCGGGAAGGTGATTTGTATTCAGTACACTGTGAGAAGGAAAGGGGGCCCAGGTTTGTTAAGACGATAGGTCTTTAATAGTTGATGGATTTTTGCAGTCACATGATTAAGTATAGCCTCCAGATTCTCTGATGGGTTCTAGAAGTCCCATCTGTTCAGAGTGAGGCACAATTGTGTGGTGTGTATACACCCAGTGGACAGAAACCTGCCTTCTACTCTTACCCTGGCAGGATTATCTGCCTTTCTCTCCTACCCCTTCTTGTGTTGATGTTCCCTGGAGCTAGAGAACATTTGGTCTGAGATTCAGAATACTTGAAATACCCAGGTGCTTTTATCAGAGACCAGGCTCACAGCCACTCAGATAAAGCCTCTAGACAGAGCGCTAGGTACTGGGAGATGGGTATTGTTAATGGGACTCTGCTTAGTGGTGCTTGGGTCAGAGTTCTACTGGCTGGAAGGAAAATCCCACACCTTCTTGAATAAATGCAACCTCTTTGGAGCATCCTGGCTGAGAGCTGTGTGGCTGAGGGCACACTGTGCTGTCCAGCTTTATGGAGCCTGGTCTAGCAGTGGTGACTCTAAGCCCCCAGTCCTAAGTAGCTGACAAAATCAGGCATTGCTTTGCGTCAGCCACTGACTAGAGCAGTGGCCCTCAACCTCCCTAATGCTGCAATCCTTTAATACTGTTCCTTGTGTTGTGGTGACCCTCACTATAAAATTATTTTTGTTGCTACTTCAAAACTGTGATCTTGCTACTATTATGAACCATAATGTAAATAACTGTGGTTTTCAATGGACTTAAGCAACCCCTGTGAAAAGGTTATTTGACCCCCAAAGGAGTAATGACCCACAGATTGAGAACCACTCGGCTAGAGACTTGTTTGCTTTTGAGAGCTGTGTGCAGGTCTACAGCCACAATCACATGTCAGTGAGTCTAGCCAAAACGTCCCCCGGTGGCCCAGATTCTAAGGCTGAGGTCTCTAACCTTCTTTTATTTGTGTACATTGCACTCTTTTGGTTTACTGGTTCATTTGGTTCATTTGGGGCCTGGAAGCCTTTGCTTATAAGTATCACTTTGGTGGGAAGATTGAGGGATAATCACAAGGTATGTCATACTCACCTGCTTATTTTCAATTATATTTGGGACTTCAGTAGCTGGGAAGAAAGTTATCAACTCACACCCCAGGTCTTGGCATGGGGCAAGATGGGTAGATGGATGTCTGTATCTTGTTTTGCACACTCTGTCCTAGTCAATTTCATCTTGGAAAGATGTTCCTGCTTTTGTTCCAGGCCTTAAGGGATGTTCTTCAGCCAGCCACAACTGTGACTAACAGTGGACAAGGCAGGCTTGGCCCCAGACCCTAATCTAATTGTCAGGCAGGTGGCCCAGTCTCAACACAAAGGGCCTGTAGGCCAGCTTATTGAGGCTGCTACATCACCTAGGCTGCTGGGCTGGAGTGCAGTTCTTGGTGCTGACCCTGTTTCTACACAGGGAGATACTGTTACCAACCTCCCAAAGTGGGTTTCCCAGGCTACCCAGATTGTGTCAAACAAGACCCCAGGGTTTCCCCCAGAGGCCAGCTTAAGCAGCTGACACAGACTTAATAGCTCAGCCAGGTGTGGCTCCTAGTGACCCCCATGGCCATTTTGCTGCCATTGTAATTTCTCAAACGCACTAATCATTCCACAATATAATGAGCTGTCATCTTCCCACCTAGCTCATTGTAAATACGTAAAGCATCTACAGGCCTAGCCAGTGTACTTATATTCTGAAACTCTCCAAAGTGTGTGTCTGATCTTTTAGTCTCAGATTTGAAGATACTGTTAATGAATTTCTCCTTATCCAATATTTATGTTTACACAAAAACTACAGCTGTGAAATCCTGTCGCTTGGAAAGGTGTCAGTTTCCTTCTTTATTATTGAAAACCAGATATTTATTCATATAGAGTTATGCAGGGACTCATTGCCAGGTCTGGGTCAAGCTCTGATGTGTATGTATCAGGAACAGGGTCAACCGATGAGTGTGCTGGCCATTGTGTCAGTTTCTCGCCTTCCCCCTTCTGTACTGAGGTGGCTAGAGAACTTGCTTCTTCCTCGTGTTATTCCTCCTCCAAGCTCCTTTCATTGTGCCTGCATCTGGGGGTGATTAACAGTGATCGTGTGACAAACACAGGTGCCTCCTACTTAAGAGATGTTGGCACCCTGTGTCTGCTGCCCCTGTTATGGTGGCAAAGAAGTCTCCACATAGAAAGGTAGGGTAAAACAGAAGTGTAAAAAGGGCTTCTGAAGAGGCACAGTTCGCCACAGCTTGATGTGAATGTAGAATCAATGCGGTTTTTTGTTTGTTTGTTTGTTTGTTTACAAAACAGTATCCAGAATTTACACTTCCTCTGTGTTTAAGCCTAGACAATGAAGGTGTATGAGATGAATGTGTGCCTCTAACCCACCCTCACCCATCTCCAGTGTAAAAAGAGATTTGCTTTGCCTTACTTCTCAAGTAACCTGTTCTAAGGCCATTAGATTACAGCACCCGCCTCCAATTTCTGCAGAAATGGACTGTTAAAAGAAAGACAAAGGATACCGTCACCTCTTAGCTGAAGATGCTCTGCTCATGAAGTCAAACAGCTGTAGCACATGCTTGTTTCCTAGTGGGCCCTTCACTTGAAGAAACAGCCATCTGCTTTTGGACTTCTAGAGCAGTAACCTAATAAAGAGACCTGACAGAGATGGAGGGGGGGTGCCCCACCTCTTCCTGGGAACAGCAGGGCTGGGCTGCTGGCTTTGCCTAAGGAACAAATAGGAATTAGTTGGCTGTCCCAGCCTTCCCAGCTCTCTTTCCAGACTCTCACACAGTCTGTAATGACAGAGAAGGTAAGACTGACAGTCTAGTCACAGGGACTGAGCTAAGGAGTCCCTCGTGCCCTGACCCTCAGCTTTGACCTTTTTAAAACTCTCTGCTGGAGTGAAATGGAACATGGCCTCATTCTTGACTTGTCTTTGGGTATTGAAGTCTGAGTCCTAGTCCTGCCCTGATCAGCATCGTAATTCTGGATAAGCTGACCCTGCTGCACATATCCAGGACCTTTTCTGATGCTCAACATGAGGCTGTTGCAGTGACAACTCCCATTCTGCTCGTGATGCATCAGCAGCCCAGCTCAAGATGGAGGCCAGAGGCAGAGAGGTACACTTTGGGCCTACACCCTTGAAAGGTTCTCCAGACCTTTCTTCTTTCCTCCGTTTCTTGTTTGTGTTTGTGTTCACATCTCTGTATGCAGACCTCAACACACATATTAAGGTCAGAGGACAACTTGGGTGTCTGTTATCACTCTCCACCTTGTGAGATAGGCTTTTGTGTTTGCCACTGTATACACCAGGCAAGCTGGCTTGCTGGAGATTCCGCCTCTTACTTCTTGATGGGAGTATAGGGATTACAGAAATATGCTACTGAGTCTGGATTTAAAATGTGCTTTGAGTGTGCAGGTCAGCAGTGTTAAGGGTGCCTGTCTTGTGCATCCATCACTATCTCCAGAATTCTTTGCATCTTACAAAACTGAGGGGTTCAAACTCAGGTCCTCACACTTGGATGACAGGTGCTTTATGCACTGAGCCATCTCTCCAGCCAGGCAGGGCTCATTCCTGTTAATGAGTAAGATGAATGAGCACCGATATGAGTGGAAGCAGGTGGGCTAGTGAGAGAGGAAGAGATTTGGTACCCCCCCCCTTCCCTCTGGAGAGTTTGCTTGTACCTTTCATATGGACTTAACAAGAGAAGAGTTGAGGTTTGTCATGTGCTCAGAAAACCACTGTGTTCAGGAGAGGTACACACTCCTGCCAGCCCCTGCCATTGCCCTGCCAATTTCACCTTGAAACACTGCTCCAGAGTCAGCCAATCATAGCCTTCTGTGGTTACCTAGGTAACCAGCAGTATATTTTTCCCCTTCTCTTGACCTTCCTGTGAAGGCCTGCCTTTCTCTCCCATCTCCATTGTCTGCCTTTCTGTAATTTCTGGAATGGAGAAACCAGATTGAAGAAATCCTTGCATTTGTGAAGTCAAAGACTACTGGGTGTAGTGCCTGCTGTTTCCCTGAACAGCATGTCATCTACCAAATATTAATTAGATTGGAGTGTGCATCATTCTAGGCAAGTCAGGGTATTAATGCTCTTCCTTTAAAAATCAGCATGTCAGAGGCTGGGAACGTGCCAGGACGTGGCCAGAGTTGTCATATCAAGAAATCAGTGTCTTTGTGTCTGACCTTCGCAGCTCTTTCAGTACTGCCTTCACTTGCACGACACTTAGGAGATAAAGATAGCCTTGCCTGCTTTTGGTTCCTATCTGTCTTTTTGCTTCTTACTTCCTCCTCCTCCTTATTTGTTTCTCTTCTTTTTCTTTTCCTTTGTGTGTGTGTGTGGTAAAATACTAACAAATGAAACCTCACTACTTTGAAGTTTATGAGTCAGCAGTGCTAAGGAATCCATCTTATGTCCATTACCATCATCTCCAGAACTCTCTGCATCCTGTAAAACTGAGACTCTATTAAACAAATCCTACTCTCCCTGTCCCACCCCCGACCCACATAGCCACCGTTCTGTTGCCTGTCTTCCTGGCTTGACTACTTTCCTATAAATACCCATATAAGACCAGTGGCTGAGGAGATAGCCCAGTTTGTGACAGGCTTGCTGAGCTTAACCTCCAGAACCCTTGTGTTTTGTTTTATTTTAGAAAATGCCACACTTGTCGCTCCAGCACCAGGGAGGCAGAGACATACTGGCTCACTTCCACTGGCCAGCCAGACCTGCTTGCAAGTTCCAGGGCAGTAAGAGACTCTGTCTCAAAGAAAAAGAAAGAGCACCACAACACCTGAGGACCAACACTCGGGTTGTCCCTTGGTGTACACACGTGCACATGAGCACACACACACACTCACTGGATTAGTTACTTTTCTGTCACTGTGATAAAGTCCCATGAAGGACTTATTTGGGTTTATGTTTCCAGAAAGTTAAAGAGTCCGTGATGGTGGAACAAAGGCATGGTAGCAGGAGCAGGAAGTCAAGATTTCACATCATGATCCACAGCAAGAGGCAGAAGGAACTAACTGGGAATGTCCAGGACCAAGCCCACCTCCAGTGATACACTTTCTCCAAAGGCCACCTCATCTAACCTACCCAAACAGCCAAACTAGAAAAATTTAAACCATCTTTTGAAAGTATGGGAAGATTTCATCATAACATCAAATAAAAATAAATACCTGAAATGAAGGAAGAGATCAATAAAAAGTAAACAATGAATATGGAGTCAACCAAAATACCTCCCCTAGCCACATTAGGAAGGGGAAACCCTGTTCAAGCCCTGTTTAGGATGTCTCAGCTGTGCACTCAGCTGTGTGTTAAGATGTTGCTGGAACAGAATTTGGTGCTACAGGCAAGGCAGAGAAATAACTGCTGGATTGTCTCTCCACCTCAGAGCTACAGTAGATTTCATGAAGAGATACTGCTTTCCAGACTGGAATAAAGCTGGAAGGAAGAAGATACAACACATCTGTTCTTGAAGATGATTCTCTTGAGAAGCAGGAATAGGTCACTCAGTCTCTATAATAGTGCCAACATGAAAACTAGATTTATCTCAGAAGTCATTGTGTAAAAGAATCAGACATGATCAAAGCTTCTAGTGTGAAGTTCTAAAATAATTGAAATAGATTTTTATGGGACAATAGCATTATATAATAGTGCTAAATTAACTCTCAATATGATTACTGATGCATCTTTGTTTTTAGATTTTATTATCTCTTATGTGTATGCCTGTGTTTGTCTGTCGGGGATTATGTCCTTAGAAGAAAGAAGACGATGTCAGATCCCCTGGACCTAGAGTGACAGGGACTGGAGAGCCTCCCCATGCTGGTGCTGGGAACTGGACTCAGGTCCTTCTCAAGAGCAGTGTGAGCTTTTCACTCATGAGCCATCTCTCTGTACTTTTAAAGAACAAGTTGTAGATTCTTTTTTAAAATGCTTTGGACCACCAACTTTTCAGATTTTAAAATAAATATTCTAAATACCAAGAACAATTAGTTAGACTTGGATGGGACCCAAGTCTAAATATGAAATTAACTTATTTGTCATATATTCTTTATACACAGAGCCTGGAGGTTTTTCAAATTTATTAATCTATTTGTGTAGAGGAGTGGGTATGGGTGCATTGCTATACTGTGTTTATATATAGAGGCTAAAGGACAACTGTGGAGTGGAGTTTTCCTCCCAGCTCTTCATGGGTTTTCAGGATTGAACCACCAGGCTTGTGTGGCAGGCACACATACTGCGGAGCCATCTCACAGCCCCGAAGATAGTTCTGTACCATTCTGTAAATACTGTTAGCATAGACCCACTTTAAGGTTTGGATTTGGGAATGGTTTGAATGTTGCTTTGTTGTATTATAGACTGTGTTGGAGCACATTAGAAACTTGATACTTTAATTTTCACATTTCCATTAATTATTTTGTAGCAAAACAAACAAACAAACAAAAACAACCCTATTTCTTGTTAAGGGTTCTTAGGCTAAAATTGTAAAAATAATCTTTAGTCCAGCTGACATGTAATTTTATTTAGTTACTTTGTTGAGCATTTGTTTTCTGGTGACTCTGGGATGGACTCAGGGATTGTATATGTGAGCAAGTGTCCACCCTGATGTGTGCCTCCTTGCCCTCAGCAGAGCTATGCACTCTAAATGTCCTTGCTTTACTGATGACTACAGGAATGTAAGGTTCACGTAGAACTCTTGTGCACTAGTGAAGTGGGCGATCCCCAGGCGTCCGACGTGAAATGACCCTGTGAACAGGCTCCTACGTGTGTTTTTTGGCTTGCAGGAATGCCATGGCTGGCAGGCTGGCAGAAGCATGCTCTTTTCATTTTCTCCACCCCCTCGTTCAGTCTCTCTTCCTTTGGCTCAGATTTCTTTCTCCTCTTTGCTGTCTTCTCTGTCACTGTATCCGGGATGTCTGGAAGCAGTTGCGCACAGATGGGCTCTGCCACTCTTCCCTTGTCAGTGGCCACACTTGTCTTCTCGCTCCACCAAATAAATGTTGTTTACTGTCTCAGTGTGCTTTTCTTTACCCAAAACCCAGACAGGTACACCGCCTGCAACCCACCTAGGATCTTTTCTTATAATAAGCTTCACAGCTTTACAGCACTTAAAGTGCTCCAGCATGGCCTAGTGTTCCAGAGAGGGCAAGGTAGACACACACTCTTGCCTACAGCCATGCCAGCACTGCTTGTTGAGATAGCCTGAGAGACCAGCAGGCAAGGTCCCAGGCTAAGACTTTTTCAAATTATTTATTTATTTTATGTGCATTGGCATTTTCCCTACATATATGTCTATGTGAGGATGTCAGGGTCCCCTAGACCTGAAGTTATAGACAGTTGTGAGCTGCCATGTGTGTCCTGGGAATTGAACCCAGGTCCTCTGGAAGAGCAGCCAGCACTCTTAATCACTGAGCTATTTCGTTTGTACTCTCTCACAGGGCCTCTCAGTGTAGGGTAGCTTCTGAGATGGTAGCAATGGCTGTGTGTAGTGGAAGTTTTGGTGTCTTTAAAAACTCAGTTATGTTATGTAAATATGTTTTTGTTTTAATCCCGAGTGTGGGATATGGGACTACCTTAGTTTATCTGCAGCTGACAATCGTCTTTATAATGCTTGGAGAGGAGCATGGTCTTTGCCTGCTGGAGCTAGTGGAATTCTGAGGGCTCTGGGAGAGAATAAACACCAAAGCTGAGAGAGAGGAGGGGCTTTGAGGAGACAGATGGGGGAGAAAGGCGGCTGCTTGTTCGTGCTGCTGTGTTTGCAGTTTGCTGTTGCTGGGTATCCTGAGATTGGTACTTTTTCAAAGAACCCGACGGCCCTAACGAGTCAGAACTACGTCTAAAGAGTCTACCTCCCCTTTCCCTTTTAACCTTCTTTCCCTCCTACGTAGGCTTGGGGGTTGGAAGGGAGGTAGAGGCTTAAGAACCCCAAATAAAATAGAGTTTAAAAAACAGCTCCTACAGCTATGCAGAGTTGCCCATGTGTGCCAGGCCTTCAGGACCTCCCAGGTGCTTACTCACTGAGTTCCCTTTTAAAATGCACATTAATAGGTGTCTTCATTCATCATGTGTATTTTTACAGAGACTTTGCATTTATACTGGTTTTGAGGATGTAGTAGTAATTTTTCAAATGTTTTCTTAAAAATAATTTTAAAGAAAAGTCATGAAACAAAAATAGTATTAAAAATACCCATTTACCTATTACCCAGGTTCCTACTTGGCTGTTTTCTACCTTGTAAAGCTTTTTTGTTGTTGTTTTTATCAAAACAGGGTTTCTTTGTGTAGCCTTGATTGTCCTGGACTCACTTTATAGACCAGGCTGGCCTCAAACTCACAGAGGTCCACCTGCCTCTGCCTCCCTGAGTGCTGGGGTTACAGGCATTGGCCACCGAGCCTAGCTCTTTTAAAGCATTTTTACTTGTGTATTTTGTTTCTCTCTCTCTCTCCCTCCCTCCCACCCGCTTGCCTATCACACACACTGCACAGTTGTTGGAGGGATAAGTCAAATCTCATGTCCTTTCCCTCCCCAAAACCTCAGTGTGCATTTGCTAAGAACAAGGTGTTCTTGACCCTATTACCATCAGTTCATAGTTCTTCCCATCCTTGTTCTGGACAGATGGCTTAAAATGTCCTTTATTGCATATTCTAAGTATGCACTTCCTTTTGGGAGGGACAGATTTTTGCTAGAGTAGCACAAAATGGCTGCAAACTCTCGGTCTTCTTCCTTCATGGATCTCCTTTGTTGATACCAAGATGATGGGCACACTTCAGAGTCTTGACGTTTTTGAAGAGTGCAGATCTGCTTTCTGCTTCTAGTGAAATGGTTCTCATTTTATCTCTGTCTGATTTTGGGTTTGCCTTCATGGCTGAAATGTGGATTAGGTGATACCATGTCTACCTTTTGAGGATGTCACATTGATTTACCTCCTTTCTCAAGTAGTATTTATTTTGGTCACTTGGTTAATATCTTGCCTGCCTCTCCACTGTAGAATTATTCTTTTCAAGTTCTACACGGTCCCTGAGAAGATACTAGTAGGTCATGCACCTCTTCAGAATTCTGCTAGATTGGGCATTTGTTCCTAATTCTTACCTGGTCCAGTGTCTACCATGATCTGTTGCAGCCCTTGCCATTCCCCTGTAATAAGGTCCCTTCTTCCCAGCCAGTGATTTATTTCTTATCAGCATGGACTTCATTTTTTAAAATGGTTTATATTCCATTACTGTATTTAATTACTTTGGTGCTCAAATTGTCCCAAAGTTGGCCCTAGAGACCCCTTTCAAGCTGACTGCAGTGTATTAAGTCCTGTCTTTTTTTTGGGGGGGGATCAGTTTCTACCATAAGAAAATACTTATTCCATGCATGAGCATCTCTGCCCATCCCAGACATTGGCCATTGTCTGAAAAGCACTGCTTCCTCTCTGGCTGATAGCTTGTATGACTAAGATTTGTAACCTGAATAGTCTTATTGTTTCTGAGATGGCTTTTCTTTTTTGTCCTTTTATTGGCAGAGCTAGGACTATATGCATTGTTATTTTTACATGCACATACATATACACATACAAATATGTGTATATATATGCAAATATGTTTTAGAGGGTGTAAAGTTTGTACTGATTCTCAGCCTAAGCCTATATCCACATTTTTTGACTTCCCCATTACATTTTGTCTAAAGTGAAATCCTTGGTCTTCTCAACAATACAGTTATCTTCTGAGGCCTGTAATAAGGTAGAACAGCTTCAGAATCACAGACTTAATTACTTATCCTTCTTACTTATCCTTCTGTAAATAATTGGGGCATTTGTTTGCAATACTTCTCCATCTGCCTTCCACCCCGGTATTTCACCTGTCCCTAACTACTCATCCATACACTACCTGGATTGGCCCACCCCCCTTTCCACCTTCAGGGTAGATGTGGCATTCACTTTAAACAAATTTTGACATTTCCCTTTTTGTTTAGTTTAGTGTTCTTGTTGATACAATTTCATATATATATATATATATATATATTTGCTTTACAATACATGTATACAATATATCTTGATCATATCCAACCCAACCCCCACACGTAATTTCCTTTTTAAAATACATAGTGTTTTATCACTGAAAACTATACAGAAAAAAAGAGTCCTTCACTTCCAAATGTCTTCTCTCCTTATCCCTTGTCTTTTTTCTTGAATTATCTTCTCTCCCCTCCACTTATATTATAAATATAAATAGATTTAGCTAGGTGGTAGTACACACTTGCACTCCCAACACTGGGGAGGCAGAAAAAGAATGTTTGCAGCTTTGAGGCCAGTCTGGGCTACATATCTAGCTCCAAAAAAAGAAGTCAAATCTGTGTTTCTTTGTCCCTCTTTTTGCTCACAGGGTAGTGTGATAGATGCACTCTTGATGTTTTTCTCTCTTGTTAAGGTTCCCGGGGGTGAAAACCCATCACTGTCGCAGTGGGAAATACCCAGCAGGCAGGCATGGTGCCAGGAACAGCTAAAAGCTTATATCTTGAACCCTAGGCAGCAAGCAGAGAGAGTGAACTAGGATTGACATCCAAGTTTTTAAACCTCAAAGCCTGTTCTCAGTGACATACTTCCTCCAGTAAGGCTTAATCCTACTCACACAGTGCCACAGACTGGGAACTAAGGATTCAAATGCCTGAGGCTGTGGAGGGACAGTCATTACCCAAATCCCCACAAGTCCTGTATAGACTCAGTCCCTAGTAAAAATTTTCCAGGCTCTAAGGACTTTATCAGGTTAAATGAAGGCACTGCAGTTTTAAAATGAACCCATTAGCTAGGAAGCTGGTTCAGCAGGCAAAAGTGTTTGTTGCACAGGCCTGGGGACATGAGTTCAAATCCCCAATAGTTGAACAAAAAGCCAGGGGTGCTTTTGCAAATGCCTGTGATTCCACTGCTATGGGGGACAGACAGACAGACAGATCGAAAAAAACGATGGTTGCTAATCTAACCCTAGGTTCAGTAAGAGACTGTGCCTCAAAAAAATTAAGGTGGAACATGATAGAGCATGACTCCCAATATCCTCCTCTTGGTTCTACAAAAGGTAGCAGGGACACATGTTCCCTCCCTCCCTCCAACACACACACACACACACACACACACACACAATTTAACTTTTTAAAAAGAGCTAATTCCTTCAACATACCATTATCTTTTAAACAGAAGCCTGGCTGGTAGGGCTGGGGATGACTCAGTAAAACTGAGGTTTAAATGGAGTCCTTGAGTTGCCATTAGCAGAATCTCTGGCCATTTGGTAACATCTGAGTCACAGGAGCACACTGCTTGGCCCGTTGGTGGAAGCTGGCTGCCCTGCAATGAGTATAGCATCAGTAAGGGCAGGTCAGAGTGGGACTGGAGAGCAGCACAGGACCACTTAGACATTCTGGTATGGCATAAAGAGGATTTCACAGGAGAGGCCACAGCTTCTTCAATATCCTCCATTTCAGAGCTGTGACTACCTGAGGAGACCCTCTCCCCAAAGCCCATTTCAAAAGATATAGGGAGTAGGTGGAGCCCAGATGAGAACCCTCATTATAAAAGGTGTCTGGAAAAAAGAAGGTGAAGACCTGTTCTGACTTTCAAATAATTGATCTATACTCATCTGGGAAATCAGTGGAATCAGGGAGATGTCAGGGTTGGATGAGCAACTAGGCAAACAGGATGACACAGCCAGGGTTTAAGGTGCTAGGATCAACTACTGCTGGCTTCTCCTATCACATTTCTCAGATGGGGAATCAGGAGCTGTGCTGATAAAGAACTATTGCCCTTCTGGGTTGTTCTTTCTCAGATTGGTGGCCAAATTTAGAACAAACAAGCAGATTTCAGGTCCTAGAATTCCAGGAAGGGGCTCTATAGTTCCTGAGTGACCATTTGGGCTGTTTATTTTTATCCACTTTTACTGAGAGCAACCCTATGCTCAACTGTCTGCAATGTTGGCATGCCCTGGGAAAGTCCCTTCATATTCATCTTGATGGCTAAGGATGTGGTCAGTGGCAAGAGTACTTGCCTAACATGTACAAGGTCCTAGGTTCTATCCCCAGCATTGCAAAAAGCAAAAGGTTATTGAGTCACTTGAAAAATTGCCTAACAAGCAGTGAGCTGGATTGATTTGAATTCTTCTCTTGCTCCAGAATCCTAATAGTGTCTAGGGATATGAAAGCCTGGAACGGGGACTGCTATGATGTGCTAGCTTGTCCTTCATACTCAGCACTAGAACTTGGCTCTGTGAACTTGGGGAGTCCTGAGACAGTATTCCCGCTATGTCAGCCAAGCAGGGTGGAGCTCTGCCAGGGGAAGTGAGCTCACAGAGTGCACAAGTTGGGCCTGGGATTACCAGGCAGAGGTTAAAGGCCAGAGCCAAGAGGAAGCCAGTGTCATAGCTTGGTAGTCTTTAAATGTTAGTGGTGACATTCTTCATCAGTAAATACAGATACAAGCCAAATAGAAGCCTGCACCTCCCAAGAACATATTTGTTATCAATTATACGTATTCTCATCGCCATGTTAGGTTATATGTAGTATAAAGCAATCAGGATAGATGGTTTGGGGATAAGAAAAAGAACTAGTTAGCAACTCATCTTTCACCTCACTCTGGGGGACCCTGCGAGGACTAGGAAGGAGCCACATGTTGAAGAGAACTGATAAAACAACAAGGACAGAAAAATGGCACAGAAAAAGGGCTGATGCCATCTCCCTGTTCAGTCACGGCTGAGTACTCTCTGTTCTGTGGGCCACTCACTAGCTTTCCATGAACCGACTCACTGTTTCTTATTAGCCTCATTGCACAAATGAATAGGCTTTTTATGCAGCTAGAGTTGTCTGCCAATGCCTATAAGATACATATAAAAGAATCCAGAGAGAATACTTGTCCACATACCACCAGAAGATTACTTGTTGGTCCCTACCTGTGTGATAGGACTTTCCTGTGGGAGACTTTCACCTTGCATCTGACTTCAGATTAGGTGGGAAGGGCAGTAGGCTCCCCAAAGTGAGAGGGCACATGTTCCCTGGTACCAAGGAAACGTGTAGGATTGCCTCCAGGCCATCAAGCATATCATACTAAGAGAGCCAGGAAAGAGTGGGATGGGGGAGTCAGACATCTCTGCATGAGAACTTTGTGAATATATTAGTTGTAGACTGTCAAGCTCTGGACCACCTCAACCCATAGCACAACTGCTACAGCCCATTGCTGGTCCTGTTTGCACCATACTTCCTATATTGTACTGGACCCACATAGTCAAGAGGTGCACTCTGCTTGGTAGGTAGCTGTGCTCCATGAAGCCCATGCCTGGGAGAGGATGACTAAGAGCAAGCAAGTAAAACAACAGAATGTCAGTGCTGCTGGTCAGAGATGCTGGAGAGTAAAACTGAAACAAGGGGAGTGAAGGGGAGGACACATTTGCTGTAAAGAATTCCAAATAATTTATACAAATAGGGCTGGGGGTTGTAGCTCAAAGGGCTAGCATGCCCGAGGCCCCAGGGATGAATCAACAATACATTCAGTGGGAACTTCCTTCCACACAGCATGGCATAGACGAAGAAGAGTAACTTGACCATGGAGAAACCTGAGAGTAGCATGGCGAGTAAAAGATTGACACCCAGTCTTAAGATGATGTTGCCAGTGTGTGTACTGGCCATGATGTCACAAGAAGGCAACTTCCCATCTGTGGTCTTCCTCTTCAAAACCCATAGCCCCAACCTAATTATTAGGGGGGAAATCAGACAAACTCCAGTCTGGGGATTTCTGGCCAGGATCCCACATACTGCTGAATTCATCAAAATTGAGGAAAATCCTGAAAAACTTATGGCCCAGAAGAACTTAAGTGCAGTGGCTTGATCTAATGAGATCCTAGGACACTAAAGGACATTTGGGAAAGGAGTGAAGTCTGAACAAAGTACACAGTTTAGTTACTCACTTAAAAGGAGCTAAGGAAAAGAACAGGTGAGGAGAATGACCAGGCACTTCCAAGGAGGTGACATTTAAGCTGAATATTGGAAGATGTAACTGAATAACACCCATGTCTGAGAAAGTGTGGGACATTCGAGAGCAGCCAGCAATAAGCCTAACATGGCCAGAGTGGGGAGCTAGAGAGGCAGAGAAGGCCAGGGGTGAGATCAGAGGCAGACAGGGCCAGGCGTAGGAGGCTGCAGGCCATGGTCTGCGCACATTGGATTTCATCATGAATGTGAGGAGAAAGCATTCATAGTTTGGAACAAAAGAGGGACATGAGCTTTTTTCCACTTACTGTCACTTGGGTTTGTTGGAAAACAAATGAGGACAAGAAAGGAAGTAGAGGCTGCCTGAAAGATCTGTGTGCCAGCGGAGAGCTCATGGGAAGAGCACCCAACCCAGGGATGATTAGCACCTGTCTGAGAAAGGACTCCTGATGGGGATATCAGGAAGCACAGCATCACTCTTGACTTCCAGGCGGTTCTGCTCAGTCGTCCTTAATGTCTGTGAACTAAAAATATACACTGTACTTTAACTCAGTTGCTGTAAGTTGCTCTTCCAGAGTTGGAAAAAACAAAATGAGGTGTTTAACTTGCCTCTGCCTTCCAGAGGTTATGAATGGAAAGGGGGCACATGGCCTCTGTCCTGCCAGAGCTGTTTCTAAAGTGTAAAGCACTCCTGAGCAGTCCAGTCAGTGAATTCAGTAAGGACTCACTAGCCACATTTCCTATCTCCTGAGCTGCCTCCAACCCTTTGGCAGGGAAATGTGGTAACAGTGGAGCCAAGTGTCTTTCTAAGAAGGAAATACAATGGATGACTTCCGTGTGTGTGTTTGTCCAGGTTAGGGCTGAGGTCTTGGTGTTTCTCAGATGGATGGACAGAGCTCTGGCCTAGATGTTTTCTGCCCATATGTTGCTGATGTCCACCCCAACTGTTAAGTCTTCCTTAGCATGTCTGGGGTACTTTACACATGCTTGGTCTAGAAATTGAGGAGGTTTCTGAGTCTCTGTTACTGATGCCAGCTGGGCTCACCTGTCTCCATATTCACTTCCAGAGATTGAGATGGTGATCATGGAGCGTGGCAAGCTCTCAGAGCTGGCTGCTGCTGGGGCTTCAGTGCAGGAGCAGAACACCACAGATGAGGAGAAGAGTGCTGCCACAGGCTCAGAGAGTGCACAGTGGAGCAGGTAAACAGCTGGGCGCTGCTGGGAGCTACTGGACAGCCACTCAGCTTTGAGAAAGGGGAAATACCTGGTCGTGGCTTACCCCTGCCTACCAGACGGCTGTTCTGTTCCCCTTTGTTCCCTCTGCTCCAGCAGAGGTAGGAGCTTTTGGGATGCATGAGGGAAGAACTGGCCCTTGACATATCCTCATACCTTTATGCTTTGGCAGTGTGGCCAGGACAGGACACTATCACCGTGGAACACTTGGTAGCGAGGCTGGGTCTAAAGGATGTAGGCCATTCCCAGGAGGACCCTCTCAGGAGTCAGGCATGGAATCCCCATCTCAATCCTTGATTGTCATGCTTGCCCATATCTGTGGGGCTGTTAGCGCGTAGTCAGTGTGGTTCAGTGCTGCCTCCTATCCTGGCCCATTGCCCTGACACTCAGCTGAGAGATGGCTTGTGAAGCTGATCTTGAACCTGGCCCTGCATATTTTCTACAGTCTTGCTGAGGCTTATCAGCCACAGCACAGGGTTACCCCCACAGTCTGCAGTAAGCTGCTAGAGGACATCTTCATTTTAAGGTTGTTCTGCACCTGCTGGGCAGCCGCACCACATAGGCCTCAGCAGCAGTCTTAATGTGCTAGTGCTATTGCAGGCACAGTGATAGGAGTTCTTGGTCTTCCTGTGGCACATTGCTCCTTGAAGCCTTAAGATGTGGCCAGGAATGTACTCCAGCCACATACATACCTCATTTGTTAGCCCAATTTAAAGCAGGAAACACTCTTATTTTCAGGGTTTTTTTCCTCCATATCTTGGTTGGTGGGTAGATGGCGCTGAGGACGGAACCCAAGCCCTACATCAAGTAAGCCAGTATCTGCTGCTGAACTACGCACACTATTACCCTGTTGTTCTTCTTTTGACAAGTGTTTGCTTGTCTAGTAGGATTAATTTATAGCAGATACACAAAATAGCAGGGATCTTGGGGGGGGGGGTTAGGTAACTAAAAATCATTAGCTAACAAAAAATGGTATGTGTTGTCAATTGTAGCCTATTACCGTTTTGCTTAACAACAAGGTGTAACCCCAGAGCTCTGCAAATGAAGGTCATTCTAAGCACAGAAGAGATGGGTATGGCCCCCATTGTTAGAATGTGAATAAGTGGAAAGCCCACAAATGACACACAGTAGAGGGTGCTTAAGCAAATGAGATCTCTGCTCACAGAACATTATCTGCTTCTTTTTTGTGACCCTGTAGTGATGTGTTTAGATTTTTAGGATCCACTACATGGAATCATGATCCTGACAGTAACACTGTAGCTTTGTGGAAGTGAGAAGGAGAGCAAGATACTCTGTTTGCCTATTGGACCTAATGACTTCTTTCCCCTACATTTTAGTGAGCAGAGGGGTTTTCTTAGAGTTGAGTGGGTTCTTGTGAACCTTGAATGATTAACTGGCAACTGAGACCACATGGCTTTCTAATTAGCAGAAGCTGACTCAGGTGCCTGAAGCTGGCCTGTTCTCTGTGTTCCTGAGACTGAGACAGTGTCCCTAGCGCCCACTTCCCAGCACAGAGAGTGAAGGACAATGGCCATTTGTTCCCAGAGCATTGACATCTGTCCCACCATAGTGAGAACTAGAACTACTGTGATTTCTCTTGCCTACATCTGAGGCTAAGTTAGACCCAAAATAAGCCACAAAGAGCCCCTGTCTCTCCCCCCCCACCAAAAAAAAAGTTTTGTTTTGAGACTAGCTTAGTTAGTAGCTCTCTCTGGCTGGCCTGGAACCCACAGAGCTCCACCTGCCTTTGCCTCCTGAGTGCTGGGATTAAAAGATGGGCGCCTCAGGCTCTACTGAGCAACCTTTAAAAGATATATAAATGATGTGTATCAAAGAAATGAAAACTCTTCAGAAGTGCAAGGAATAAATAAAAGCCAATGATCCCAGATGTTCCTTTTTTCCCCCTCCAAGACAGGCTTTCTCTGTGTAGCCTTAGCTCTCCTGGACTTGCTTTGTAGACCAGGCTGGCCTCAAACTCACAGTTATCTGACTGCCTCTGCCTACCCGAGTGCTAGGATTACAGGCGAGCACCACCACACCTGGCTCAGATGTTCCTATTTTGGTTGTCTCTTACCAGCTTTTTCAGTACCACGTTTTTGGGAATTTTGCCCCCTTCCCTAGCTCATGCCTGTCTTGTTTTATTTCTCCTTATTGCAATCTAGCATCAAACTCTAGTAAATCTTTTTCACATCATTATCCTGTTAGTAAATATGCGTAGTAGCTTCATAATACTTTATCTCATACATACAAGATAGGACACCCACCAAGCCCTCCCTTCAGTATTGTGCTTGGTTATCTATACTATTCCCAAGTGACAAATACAATCCAAATTGCAAGGAGCTGGTTTACAAGAAATGTTTTACACTTTATCTTGCTCTCACTTGTGGCAGAGTTATTGCTAGAAGCTGAAAGAACCCAAATCTACAGACAACAGAGCTGTGAACATGTCTGAATGCAGGAGCCCCATCCTAGGCGCCAGGAAATAGAGACTGAATGACACTGTCTCCTTTTAATTTTATGTGTTCCATGTTTATTTGAAACATGACAAACACATTTTTACTACTTCTTTATTTTCATTTTTCAGCTTAAATATTTTATACTGATGCATTATGGAGTTGGGCACTCAAACCAAGGAGCTAGGAATGTAACTCAGTAGTAGAGCACATGCCCTCCAATCCATTCCAGCTCCGCCTTATCAAAGGCCTAAGATAGTCAAGATGGTTTTATATATTCTGCAGCAAATGGTCTCCTTTGAACAATCCTAGTTTCAGTCCTCTTAGGTGTCCATGTTGCTAATACCCACGTGTCCTTCCAGGTGTGAAATTCATCCTTGATACAGTACTTGGCTTTCTTGGCCTGAGCTTGCCATTCAGTGGGGCAGCCTCAGAAGGAACTAGATCCTCCCCCAAGCCTGCCCTGGGCTTATTCTGTTGTTCATTATTGAAGAGTCTTGTCAGGCTTGACCCTACCCTGGGAAGGGCAGCTTTTGGGATGTAGATTTCCCTGGTTATGGCCACTCTTTATATCTTACCCACAGAGTATAGAAGGAGAGACCTCACTATTAATTCTTCTAGTCAAGGAATATCAGCCCAAGAAATTGCTGAGCCAGGACACTGCCAAAATGAAATCATGGAGAAGTGTCCTTGAAAAGTTAATATAGTAATCAACTGCAAGTGCATGAACTTTGCTGAGGCCCTCCAGTCATCCTCTCAGGCTGAAATGCTTCTTTGCAGTTAAGAGGTGGGGCAGTTAAAGAACTCACCAGAAGGAAGAACCAGATTGGCATTTGAATCCTTTAAACTTATTCATGTTGCTGTCTGGGCTTTGCCTAGTAGCAGTATTGGCCTATTATATTGTCCTGTTTCCTTCTTTCTTCTTTCCATCTTTCCTTTAAAGTAACGATGTGTGCCTGTGCAGTCTCTGCCAGCTGACATGGGAGTGCAGAAGAGCAGGGACTTTGTACCTGTCATTTCCAGAGTCTGAGACATCCAGTCAATGAGATCAAGTGACTAAATGGCCTATCCTTTGGTTAACTACCCCCACCCCCACCCCGCTCCCAGCAGCTTTTCAAGGTCAGAGCCCATCTCTCATTCATATGGGTATATTCCTAGTGCCTGATTCTGGACCAGGCACATACTGCATTCATCACAAACTAGTGGCCTGAGAGCCCATACCTGTGAGAAGCAAAGACAGGTGAGCGAGAGAAAATGTACACTGCGTGCCAGAGGCTTAAAGACTTCTCCTCTTTTCTAGACCCTTCCTGGATATGGTGTACCATGCCCTGGACAGCCCTGATGACGATTATCATGCCCTCTTTGTGCTCTGCCTCCTATACGCCATGTCTCATAACAAAGGTAGGCATATTCCTCTCCTGCCTCATGCCTGTGACGCAGTGCTATCTCTGTAGTATTTTTCCTCTTCACTGATGCAGAGGGAGGGATGGCACTTTGGGAAGGATTTCCTTTCTGGCCTCTGAGGCTGACTCCTGCCATGCTCTTCTTTGGCCTCATTACGATTTCTCAGGTGTTTTTCTGCAGACTAAAGCCAAAAGCATTGGTGACTTACATGTGGCAGGGGAAATTTCAAATGTGGCTGTCTAACCCAATGAGGCCACCTTCCCACTGTGGCTTTCTACAGACCCCCCTCTGCTTTACAACTAACCTAACCAACGACCACTTTCTTGACATCAGAGACAAAACTAGTCAAATTGGAACCTTGGTTTTGCTATTTATAATACTTGATGTGCTTGCCATGGGCTTGGTGCTAAAATAGGCCTGGTGGAAGCATAGGTTTCATTTCTGAAGAGAGGTGTGGTTCTCCAGATTCCCTTGCTCAGGCTGTGTGGCTAGCCACAGTTCCAGTGGAGCTGACAGTTCACTGGCATGCACCAGTCTTCCCTCAGTGCCCATGCCGGAAGCACTTTGGTGTTGGCCCCATCTGGCTCCCTACAGCCAAGGTTGGAGACTTTCCTCAAAAATACTCAAAAGAACTGGACTTGGCATAGATTGACATACAGCTTCAAGTAACATTTCAGGAAGTTTACATTAAGCTTGTGGGAGTACATAGAAGTGATGTTTACTAAGAGAACCTATGGCTAGAGTCATTAAAGCAAAACTGAATATTTATTTATTCTTAAATCATCAGTAATGAAAATTAAGTCCATTGACAGCACAAATGCCTCCCCTCTGCTTTGTCCCCATTCCTCTTCAAGGTAGCCTCTGCATCAGTTTCTCACATCCTCTAAGGAGGCTGTGCATGGCCCCTCATTTAAGAGGTCAGCCAGCTGCACCGTAGCCATTAGTGTGTGTCCATGTGGCTGTTGCTAGGCCTGCCCTTCTCTTCCATCAGGGGTTGGCACAGTGCTTGATGTGGGTGTGAAAATGCCTGTTGCATGTCTGGGCATCTCCAGAGTAAATTTGCACTAGACACCTCCAGGTTTTCTTCTCTAGAAAGACATTTTTTTTTCTAACATCCCAATCAGAGCGTCTCCTCCAAGTCCCTCCCTCTTCCCACCCCTCCCCCTATGCCTCCATTCTCCCTCCCTTTCTCCTCAAAGAATAGACTATCAACCTGTGGATATCAACCCGCCTTGGCATATCAAGTTGTAGTAGGACTATGTGCATCTTCTAGAAGGACATTCTTGAAAGCTCTGCTCCATGTGACCCATAGTGTTCATAACAAGGGCCTGGGCCACTGCCTCCTCCTCCTTCCTCTCCCTCATCCGTTCCTCCTTCTGTGGTATTGGGTAGCGATGGAACCCAGAGCCCCATGTAGACTAGCCCAGCCTCATAGCCTGAGGCTTTAAAGAGCATGGCAGATTCCAGTTCCTGCTGGTGTCCTGTCCTATCCCTCCCACACATGCAGTTTCCTTCCTACTTCTCTGCTCAGCCCCCAGCACCTAGACCACGGCCCCACCACCACCACCACTCATGACTGGGAACCAAGCAAGTCCATGACAGCTGCTGCTTCCCCATAGGCTCTGTAGTCAGTTCCTGCTGGTGGCATGCTGGATACCTCAGCTCAGTGTTCCGGCACACCTTGCCAGGTTGCATTCATCCCAATAAATACATATTCCCTGCCAGTCCATTGCTGTTAGCATTGCCATCCAGAATGCCAGCTGCTTTGACCATCTGTACTTTGCTTCCCTTGCTTCTGACATTTCCTCACTAGATTGTCTGGTTTTCCTCTGGCATTTCTGATCACCTGACTCATCCAGTGTATCTGCCCAGGGCTGGCTCCAAGGCAAGAGCAAAAGAGGCTGGGCCTACAGTTCAATGGTCATTATCTCAGGCCTGCTGATTATCAGTTCCTGCCAGGGTTTTGTAGCTGTTTTGTAGCCCACCCTCCATAGCACACACCCCTTACAGTAAGACTGCTTTGACCTTGTCCTTTGCTGTTCAGGAACCTTTAGTTTCCTCCTTAACCTCCACCCTCCTATGCCTGTTCTATGGAGAATCTAGACAGTACCTCCTTTTCTACCTTGATTTGATTTGGAGGATTCTCTTCAGACCTTTACCTGGACTTCTTTCACACTGGGCTGCAGCAGTACCTCTGTTTGAGGTACAGTTGAGGTAACTTTCATGCTACTCACTGAGCTCACCCATGTTCCTATGGACAAGCAGTGGAAACTGCCTCTCTTCCATGGAGGTAGAAAGGAACAGTCTATGAGAAGCCCTGGGGCACTTTACAAGAGCCAGGAAACTGATGAAAAGCCAAGGGAAGGACTGGGAAGGGCTGGTAGAGACCTCAGCAATAAGTACTGGTGAGCCTTCCCTCGAGGACTTCGATTTGGTCCTACTCAGTCCCAAGATGACTGCAGCTTGGTATAGTGCCTTACTATGGAATGATCAGTGTTGGCTAGGGATGGCATCATAGCATATATTTGGTCCTAGGTCTCTGCCCTAGGACCTAGTGTTTCTGACTCTTCCATGGAAGCCCAGTAGCCACCCTACCTGTCCCCATACAGTCTGCACTTTCTTAGAGTCACTTGCTCTTTTCCAAATCATCACCTACTAAATTTGTTTCTCCTAGAAATCACCTTCTCCAAAGTTATTTTCAGTTCTCCTAGGTGGATTTTATGGACGTTGCTGGATTTGACATGATATGTTTTTTAAGGTGTTTGTTGTTGTTTTGTGTTTTTGTTTTTGATTTGTGGGTCTTTGTTTTTGTTTTTGTTTTGAGGCAAGATCTCATGCATCCCAGGCTAATTGGAATTCACTTGTAGTTTAAGAATGACCTGAACATCTGATTCTCCGAAGATTGCTGAGGTGCTAAAATTACAGGTGTGCGCTGTCACTCCTGGTTTAGGCAGTGCTGAAGCCTTGTCTAAGTTAGAGTAATACTTTCCCAACTGAGCTAGGTCTGAAATCCCCACTGGGAAGGATTTCTGCATCTGTATTCATGAATGATACTGATCTATAAACTTTGCAGTTCTCTCATCTGGATGCACTGCAGTTATGTACCTTAGCATACAAGCTGGGAGGTAATTCATCCTCCTTAGTTTCTTGGGAAATTTTAAAAACAAGCAAACAAAACAAAACAAAACAAAACAAATCTAACATTATTGCCAGGCAGTGGCACTGCATACCTTTAATCCCGGCATTTAGCGGATAGAGGCAGGCAGATATCTGAGTTTGAGGCCAACCTGGTCTACAAAGTAAGTCCAGGACAGACAAGACTATACAAGAGAAACCCTGTTCCAAAAAAACAGAAAAAAAGAAGAAAGAAAACTAGCATCATTTCTTCTTTAAATGTTCTTTGAACCAGTGAAACCATCTGGACAAGATATTTTCTTTTTTAATTAATTATTTTTTTTTTTACATTCCTGCTGCAGTTTCCCTTCCCTCTTCTTTCCAGTCCCCCTCCCCCCCCCCCCCGGCCCCTTCCCAGTCTCACTCCCATCCATTTTTCCCTTCAGAAAAGGGTGGGCCTCCCACAGATATTGACCAGCCAGGGCATATCAAGTTGCAGAAAGACTAGGACCTCCTCTTTTGTTAAGTCTAGACAGGGCAACCCAGTAGGGGGAAAGGGTCCTAAAAGCAGGCAACAGAGTCAGAGATAACCCCTGCTCCCACTGTTAGGAGTCCCACAGGAAGACCAAGCTCCAAAACTGTAACATATGTGCAGAAGGCCTAGGTCAGTCCCATACAGGCTCCTTGGTTGGCGGTTCAGTCTCTGTGAGCCCCTATGGACCCTGGTTAGTTGATTCTGTGGGTTTTCTTGTATCCTTGACTGCTGTGGCTCCTGCAATCCTTCCTCTCCTTCTTCCACATGATTCCCTAAGCTCTACCTAATGTTTGGCTGTGGGTCTCTACATCTGTTTACATCCGGTCCTGGGGGAAGCCTCTCTGATGACAATTGGGTTAGTCACCAGTCTATAAGTAGAGCAGAATATCATTAGGAATCATTTCATTGACTTTATTATCATTATCGTTGTTATTATTATTTTTGCCAGTCATGTTTGGTTTTATCCTAGGTCACTGGGCTTTCCAGCCTCTTGCTCCTAGCCCTACAAACAGTGTCAGACATGAGCTCTCTCTTGTGGTGTGGGACTCAAGCTGGACAGTCATTGGCTGACCCACTCCCACAAGTTCTGCACCACCTTTACCACAGCACATCTGGCAGAAAGGACAGATTGTAGTTCAAAGGTTTTGTGGCTGGGTTGGTGTCCCAATCTCTCCACCTGGTTAAAGGAGATGGCTGATTCAGGCTCCATATTCTGCATTGCTAGGAGTCTTAACTAGGGTCACCCCCATAGATTCCTGGAAGTTTCTATTGTACTAGATTTATAGCTTGTCCCAGAGATGCCCCCGATTCCAGTGGACAAGTTATTTTCTATGAGAAATTTTTTTTTTTTTTTTTAGTTTTGAGATCAATTATGTAGCCTTGGCTGGCCTAAGACTTATAATCCCCCTGCCTTAGTTTCCAAAGTGTTGGGATCACAGGAGTGCTCCAGCACACCCAGCTGAAGAAAAGTTGTAACACTGAGTTTCCCCAAGGAAATATTAGAATACTTTTTTCTTTTGAGTAAGTTTTGGTGATTTGCATCTTTCAAGGAATTTCTAGTTTAATTTAAGCTGTCAAATTTCTTATTATAGATTGGTTCATAACTCTCTTCTGTCATCTTGCAATATCTGTAGAATCTTAGTCTGGGCCCCTGTCTAGTTTGTGATATTGATAATTTGGGACCATCTTTTTCTCACCACTTTGACTAGAGGATTATCAATTTTACTGATAATCTAGGTGTTTTTTTCTGTTTCACTGATTTCTGTTATTAAATTTATTTCATACATTCTGCTGCTTCCTGCAGATTTAATTTTTCTTCTATGGTTTTTGAAAATAGAAGCGTAGATTATTTGTGTGTGTGTGTGTGTGTGTGTGTGTGTGTGTGTGTGTGTGTGATGTACTCACACCACAGCACGTGTGGCAGTCAGAAGACAGGGTCTTTTGTTCACTGCCTGGGAAGCTGGCTTGTGATTCTGCCACTGCCATTGCTCCATCTCCTGGGCTTGGTCTCCTGTGTACCATGCAGCCTGCTGTCCTGTTCAAGGTCAGCTGAGCATTTGCTATATATATGGTCTTGTTTTCTATGTTTCTTGAATTAGGAGGATAAATCCATTTATATATGCCAATATATATGGATTATTGGGTTTTTTCTTAACACTTTCATTAAAATGTAAGTTTTAAAAAGTGGTCAACAGAATCTTGCTATATAGGCAAGAACTTGAACGTGCCTCAGCCTCCCAAGGGCTAGGATTGGTATGGGCCAGCATCGGATTATTGTAGTATCGTCAATACATAATAAAGCGTGCAACTTTATAGATTGAGACAAATAAAAGCACTCATAAAACCTTCACTAAATTCATGACAGTACACATAGACATCACCCACCCAAATTTCTTCACATTTTTCCTTGCCTCTTATACCCTCTTCCCTGAGTAATAGCCATCTGCCTGCTCCCTGCCACTGTATAAATATAATATATATTTATAATGTATTGTATTTTCTGAAATTTTCTATAACAGAATTATGCAATATATAATCTTTTTTTATATAGCTCCTCTCAATCTGCTTAATTATTTTGAGATTCATATTGCCATGGGTCTTAGTTATGGTTTGCATTGCTATGAAGAGACACCATGACCACAGCAGCTCTTTTTTTTTTTTTTTTTTTTTTAGGGT
>CM053757.1:11439263-11467967 GCA_028658305.1 Pachyuromys duprasi | reverse complement strand
TTTTTTTTTTTTTTTAGCAGCTCTTATAAAGGAAAAAAACATTTAATTTGGGCTGGCTTGCAGTTCAGAATTTTAGTCTGTTACTGTATTGGCAGGAAACATGGTGGCACACAAGCAGACTGATGGTGGAGAGAGTTCCACATCTAGATAGGCAGGTAGCAGGAAGAGAGAGCCGCACTGGGCCTGGCTTGAGCATCTTAAACCTCAAAGCCCACCCCTAGTGACACACTTCCTCAAGCAAGGCCACGCCTACACCAAGACCTCCTAATAGAGCCACTCCCTATGAGCCCGTGAAGAACATTTTCTTTCAAACCATCATGCCATGTCCATTCATTTCTTACTATTATTAATATGAATGTGCCCTAATTTGTCTGTCCATCTGCTCAAGCTTTCTATTGTTTCTAGGTTTTTATATTCCAGCCAAAGCTGTTCTGAATGTTTATATGTTTGCATGCATGTCTTTGTATGGACATGGATTTCCTCTTCTCATGAGGAAATACCTAAGAATAGGATAGCTAATACAAAAAGTAAATGTTTTCCATTTAAGAAAGTTTTATAGCCAGATGTTGTAGAGTCTACCTATATTCCCAACTCTCTGTAAGCAGAGGAAAAGGATGGTGAGCTTGAGGTCAGGGCTGTGTATCCTGCATATTAGATGTCAAACACTGTAGTTAATATTGGGGTCTGTGATTGAATGTAGCTCAAGTGAAAGCAAGTATAGGACCTGGGTTTGGGCTTGGCCATCATCAAAAAATAACAACAAATAAACAAACCACTATGGAAGTGCAGTGACAGACCAGTCAGGTACTTTTGTGAAGCCTGGATTCTGTTAAGGAAGTTGGATAGCAAGCTATAGCAAGTGAGGATGGTCATTCTACATGGTGAGAGTGACCCTGGAGGTGACAGCAGTCTTGATGGACTGGTGAGAGGGACAGGAGCAGGAGGAGACACAGACTGACAGGGAGTACAGCATCAGCGTGGGCCCTGGCAGGAATGCAGACCACAAAAGGGACTAAGACTATCTGCCATGCAGTGGGAAGCTCTGGAGCTTATATGAACCAGAGCTATTGAATCTGTGCAGTCTTCTTCAGTGTTCGCCTTGGTTCTTACTGTTCCAGTTTATCTCAAATCTCCTTAGTCTAAATGACTGTGTCAAGAAGTTCATGAGGGAGTTGGAGAGGTGGTTTAGCAATCAAGAGCACTTGTTGCTCTTGAAGTCCCAGGTTTGATACCCAGTGCCCACATGGTGGCTCACATTTCATAACTCAGGTTCAAGGGGAACATCAGGCACATGTACATGTATGCATACAGGCAAAACATCCATACACAAAGTAAAATAAATAAATACAAAAACATTTTTTAAAAGTTCACAGACAGTTTTCTCAAGGTGTAGTTGAAACCAGCATATTACAGTGCACTGGCTTGTTGTTTCTTGTACAGACACTAGGCAAACCAAGGCCCTGGCCTAGGTAGCATCCATACGGTAGGAATGCCCACAGGAGGTGAGAGCCTGCTTGCAGGAGTCAGGGATGACTTCCTGATTGTTCTCAGAGCATTGGGTCAAGGAAAAAGTACCCCAAACAAAAGCTGGCAAAGGGCAAAGCCATAGCATGCACAGAGCCTGGAACAAATCTGTCAGTGGTCACATATACACTAAGGTGGGATGGCAGCATGCTTCAAGCCAAGTGTTCAAGACTCCAGCAGGCTGGAGCCACCCTAGGAGGAATCACAGTGACCCTCACTGTGTTCTTATGAGCTCTAGGAAGACAGTTAAGCCAGGAAGTTTCATGCCTTCTCTGCATCCCTCAGGAGGGATCCTAGTAGTCCAGCCAGAAGACATAATAAGCCATGGGAGACATGGACAGTAAGGGTCGGTGAAACCTAACACATGCCCACAGAAGGTACTGATGAACTGAGATGAGTCTGACCAGTCATGTCCAAGTGAACAAAAAGAGAAGTCAAGATGGCAGGGCAGGGAAGAAGGAAATTAGAGGGTAGACCAAGAAGTGGTGGAGCTAGAGCCAGTGACTGGCCAGTGCACTTAGGGAGGACTTCTCCAATGCTCAGGACAACTTAGCGGAGAACCAGAAGAGTGCCACAGAGTTAGCTCTGTAAGGAAGACGCAGGCTGTTCTAGGCAAAGGGCCTGTAGTAGAGAAGTACATATATGTTCTAGGAGCAGGACATGGGCCTAGTGAGGCTGGCCAGGGAAGCTTGCAGAGAAATTATAGGTTTATCCAAAGTATGGTAGGAAACCCCTAGAGAATTTAGAAGTAGAATTTGTCCTCAAGGAGGCTGGAGAGATGGCTTGGCAGTTAAGAGCACTGACTGCTCCTCCAGAGGACCCAGATTTGATTCCTAGCACCCACTTGGTGGCTCACAGCCATCTCTTAGCTATGCATGTGGTATACAGACATATATGCCCAAAACATATACACATAAAATAAATAATTTTAAAACTAAGGGGGTGGTGAAGAAAGAGAATATCCTTAGATGCAAGATTCCAGAGGAACCTCCAGCTACTGGGTAGAGAGCAGATTATTCAGAGTGGGGGAGTGAGCAGCTAGAGAGAAGCTGAACAACTCATTAGGAACCAGTGGAGATAATGTGGGCTGCTGACTTGGAGCTGGAAGGTCTGTGACAGACTTGGGAATCAGAGCTGGATATACTGATAGGCCAGACAACAAAGTGAGTGTGAATTGTGTGCGTCCAGCAAGAGGGTGAGTCAGTGGTGACCCCTACAGTTGGCTAAAGTTCCTTGTGCTAATGGTCAGTCACTGAGGGAAGACAGGAGAGGCTCAAGGCTGGAGACAGGGCCTTCCTTTTGATGAGGATGGGAGTGATCTGGGTGATGACCGAATTCCTGACTCCTGTTTCTCTGTGACAAATGCTTTTCAGAACTAGTGAAATGGGACCATTTAAACAGACAAATTAAAGAAAATGAAAAGGTGCAAGTTTGACACGCAGAAACCATCGCCTTAGGGAAGCTGCTGAGGGAGGGGCTACCGCGCTGGGTGTGCCAGCCTGGCTGCTGGGCGCAGGGCCTACCTTTGGTGACTTTGAGTGGTAGCAGCCGCCTTTCTGGTTAGCTACACTTGATTCCAGCTTCTCTTTTCTATGTCCTTTCCCCTGAAGCAGGCCCCGAATAAGATACTCTCCTCTTAATAGATACTTTTTCCCCTTATAAGACAATTTCAGCCTAAAAGCCTTGTTAATAGAAACCAAATGTGAACACAGGCCTTCCAGTAAATCCTAATAGATGAGATACTGCACAGAAATGAGCAGCCCACAGTGGGAAGGGTTGCTTGATGAAGGAAGGCGGTGTCATGATTCAGCCGGGCCACATAATAAATTCTGGTTAGTATCTGTAATAAAAAAACATACCCTTTGCCTTTGGTCAGGTCTGAGTGGAGGCTGTGTGTTGAACAGCTCTGTATTCCTCGGCTTCTCCAGTTCACTCACTGTCCTCTCCATCCCCCACTGTTTACCCAGGAGGCACTTTGGGCTTTGTTTTGCTGAGAAGTTCCTGGAACACCACCAAGAGGTATAGGAAAGCTGAAAAGAGGGTGACAAAGTTCTGCAGATGAAAATGGGCAAACACTACACACATCTCAGCTGACATAAGCTCAGAATAGGAAGTACATTGGAAGCGGACTTAACAGTCTGCTTAGCTCTCAGAATAGTGGATCAAAAGTTTGCCAACATTGGCAATGCCTAGGAGACTACAGCCAGCAAGAACCTGGTGGTTACGAGAAACAAAAAAAACTGAAAGGATATCTTCGTCTGCTCCATCTAGTCTTCAGTCTCCATCTACTTCTTTGTGTAATTTGCACACCCTTGACCTGAGTGTGCACTGCAGTGAAGAAGGAAGAATCTAGAGATCAGAATTGGGAGGGAAGCGTGGTCACTAGATCCTCTGGGTTCTTTGAATCAGTTAATGGAAGTGACACATCTGTGTATCTGTATAGACTCTCTCTAGCCCCACCTCTATCCTGACTATTGACAGGAAAGGAATGAGAAAGCGCATGGCCTGCTGGGAGGTGGATCTCCTGATATGTATGCTGCATATAAGGGTTTTCTTTGGAAATTGGCTCAAGGCACTTTGGACCTGAGCAAATAGGACAAAATGTTATTCCAGAGGCTCATTTCAGAAAGAGAGGATGCCCGGCAGAGAAGCTGTAGTTCGTCTGCCACAGAGCCTGCCTTTCTATAACTGAAAACCATGGTAAATGTGTGGGTCACACCTGTGTGCCTTCTTAGATTTTACATGTTCCTGTCATGTGTGGCATTGACAAAACAGTGAAAGTGAAGAAGAATGGCTTTGGGTCATGTTTCAGAAGGGATGCAGTTCATTGTGGCTGGAGCATGAAGCTAGTCATATTGTGTCCTCAGTCAGGAAGAAGAGTGATACATCCGAGGTGGGTCTCCCTCCTCTGTTAACCCTTGGTGGAAACCCCTTCCAGATATGTCCATATCTGTGTCTCCTTGAGTGGCCTGGGAGATGGAGGCTACCCAAAGCTAGCCAGAGCACAGTGAAGCACAGTGACATCTGCTACTTCTTTCCACCCCACTGCCTTCCCACCAGACTGTTGAGGGTTCCCAGCTGTGCCTCAACTGGGAGGCCCACCTTCAAGAGTATTACCAGAAGAATACCTTCTTTGTGCTTCCTGCAGCTTGGATTTTCTTCTAGTTCTTTTGTTTTCTTAGTCTCACCTTTTGCAGCACACACCAAATAGAAGCATATTAGTCAGGATACAAGTACAGATCCCCATCTATACACAGAAAGTTAGCGGTGACTGATTACCCAGTGACTGCCTTCCCAGGAGGGTCCTGTATTTGCGGCCCTGTCACGGATCATGAGACCAGAGTTCTAAGGGTTGCATCATCAAGACAGAACTACTCCTGCTTCACACCCTCTGCAGCCAGCTCAAGAGCACTCTTGAGACCCTTTTGAGAAACACTTGATTGACATTTTTAACTTCTTTCAGGGTCATGGCAATGTGTGATATTTTGTATTGCTGCACACACCTTGAGACCTAGGGCCAGAGTAGAGGGATTCAAGGGAACAGGTCTTAGAGGCTAAGAGGTTTTAGAGGTGATGATTGTTGCTGAGCCCTGAAATGTACACCATTAATGTAGCTTTCATAGCTCCCTAACTGGGTCTCAGCCTCCTTTGGAGTCATCTAAAGCCTTTATGTCTTCACCAAAGGCAGGGGGCTTGACCTGCAGTATGACCCAGAATGAGGGGTTCAGGGCTCTGGGACCCTCCCCTGTCATATAGCCAAGAAAGAACAAAATGATCTCAGAGTGGTTTCTTCCTATTTCCAGAAGATTTTGCCACAAATTTCTTCATTTTCCAGGAAGGCTAGAGCAATCCTAGAAAAGAAGCACAGGGCCTCCCTATGAAAACTCAAGCCCTGGCTCCAACTCACCTACATTTGCTGTCCTCTGTCATCTAGAGAAGCTGATTAGATAGTCAAACTGCCGGTGTGCTAGGGAGGAAGCATAACCAGATTTTGCCCAGAGGCACAGAGCGGCAGCCTGTCCTGTGTATCCCACCCTTCAAAGTGTAAGGAAGGAGAGACATGGTGACAAGATTGACACCTCTGGCAAGTAAAGGCCAAGTATACTGGGTTGCCATTTTTGCCATATAAGCCAGAGTTCTTCCAAGTCAGGCACGTGGCATCAAGATGCAGAATCCGCAAGCTGAGCTTCAAAGTCTCACTGTGGATATGAGAGAGCCCTATAGAACACCAGCACTTGGGCCATTCCTTCCTCCCTACGTCATTTCAACAAAGCACAACCCAGCTTTATGTCGTCAGTGCTTTGCTAAGCAGGATTTCCTCGGGAATCCAGCAGTGCTGCCTCCACTGTTTTGTCAAGGTTCTAGATGAAGCAATACCTGGTACTCAAGGGACCATATTTCAAGAGTTCTAAGAAGTCTCACCTCCTCCAACTAGAATAACAGGAAAAGCTGTGTTTCAGGCAAACAGTCCACAGGGGGTTCCACGCTTGGGTCAAGCGCTGTGTTTATTGCAAGTATTTCTCAAGCACTGTGTCAGAAGAGAGGAAAGGAGTTAGCAGAGTCCTGCCTCAGGCCAGGATTATTGAAGCAACACTGGCAGGTCTTCCTGCCATCCCGGTCCTGGCACTTCTTTAGGAAAAATAATATCATTGTATCATGGCCTATGACTGCAGAGCTCCCCATTTCCTTTCCTTATCCAGCCTCCACTCCACCCTTTTATTAAATACTATTCATTTTAGAAAACATTTCTTTGTGTCTTAGTGCTAGACACATTTTTATGGTTTTATTATTTGTGCACCTGCCTAGGCTAATGGTTGAATTCTCTCTTTGTTGATCTATTCCTCAGGAGCAGGGCGGTCATCTGCCTCACGTAGCTCTTTGTGTTTACCAGGGAGAGTTTAAGGCTTTGATTGTTGGGGCCTCATATGTCTCATCTCTGTTTCCCTGGGTCTGTGTCTGCAAGAGGGAAAAAGTGCCCAGTACATGGCTGCCCTTACATGACACACAGACTTGGCCGAGAACAGCAATGACTTGCTCGGTGGAGAAAGCTACTTCCTTTCTACTTCTGCCTCACCTGTCAGAGGTGCCACCATTGGCACCTGGGCCATTTGTAGCACTTGTTTTTAAACCCTGTTTTATTTTGGGTGTTTAGGCCTCCATCTCTCTTGCAAACCTCTCAACCTTATGTAGGAGAGAGAAGGTTAGTAGGGAGAGGGGACACATACCCTTTTACTTCTCCTGGCTGTTTAGGGTTGATGGGTCTTTGGGAGTCATAGAAATCTCCATCAACAGCAAATACCGCCAGCAGTCTCCAAGCCTCTGTGCCCTGAAGTGTCTTTCTCCATCTGTCTTCTCCAAACCACCACACCATCCATCTCTGGTCTCTTCAAACTGCTATACACCACACGCTGACACTGCATGCCACACTATGCCTTCTCTTTCCAGGCTCTCAAATTTATATCCTCAGAGTCCTAAACCATGGCCCTCTCCATGCCACATGAGGCACGAGGTAGGCCGTTACCAGCTGGCAAAAGCCACCCTCCACAGGAGACAATTAACAGGTATGGACAAACTGTAGCCCAACTAAAATCCCACACTTGGGATTAAAACAAAAACATATGTACATAATATAACTGAGTTCTTAAAAAAACCAAAATTTCCATTACAGCCATTCTCAGCAGTGCTAAGTGGCTGCCAGCTCTTGTTTCTTACAAAGACAGAGTAGGCCTTGGGCCACAGTTAGTTCAGTCAATAGTCATTGGCTAGAATGTGAGAACACTGTTCTATCTGGCTTTTATAGCTACTGTTAATTTTCACACCAAGTTGATGTCCTATTCACAAATAGCAATAAGAAATAAATGTTTTGTATAAGAGTGTGTGTGTGTGTGTGTTTGGAGGCTAGAAGCCAACCTTGGGTGTTCCTCTTGTTTTTTGTGATGAGGGCTCTCGCTGGCCTGGAGCTCATCCATTGGGTTAGGCTGTCTGGGCAGTGAGCCAGAATCTCCCCAGTGCTAGAATTACAGTCTGTGTTAGCCACATACTGTGCATGGCTTCTGGGGGTTGAACTCAGGCCCTGATACTTGTATAGTAAGCACTTTACCAGCAGAGCCATGTCCACTCCCTTAGAAAAGGTGCATTCTGATATGTCTATGCATGCTCAGTGTATACAGAAACCAGATAGAAGTTAAACCAAGGCAGTGACCAGGCCTGTCTACACTGGGAAGGGACACGGTGGCTGGCTTTGAGGACCCCCCTCCAAAGTGTCTCCAGGAAGAAGACTCTCACTGAGCAGTTTTGCCGGTAGCCCTTTTCTTCTTTCTTTATTCCAGGCATGAAACCTGAAAAACTAGAACGAATCCAGCTTCCAGTGCCAAGTGCAGCTGAGAAAACCACCTACAACCATCTGCTGGCTGAGAGACTCATCAGGATCATGAACAATGCTGCCCAAGCAGGTACCCCTATCTTGGGGGTGTTAGAAGGAACAGGCCCCTCGCCAGGAACCATGAGCCCTTTGTTTGAAATCTGGCCTTTGTGGGGTGCTGGAAAATTCTCAGCCTTCCCTTCACCCTCAAGCCCCCAGCACCTGCCTTCTGTTGGAAGCAGGATTTCCTCACCCTTGGTTACAGCCACATCTCTGCTTTCTCCCTCTGCACCATCCTTTCTTTTGCTGCTTGTGTCATGGCTGGGACCCACCTCTCTGGGAAGTCAAAGGCCATAATGTGGGCATGAACTGGGCTGAGAATCTGATCGAGGGCAGCAGGTTTGAAAGTTTGAGTGAGGTTACACTCTTATGCCCAGTGTCTCCAGTGTTTGACCCACCACCCGTCTGCAGCCAGCTGCTAAGGCAATGATAGCAGGGAAATGATGCTGTGGCCATAGTAGGCTTTCCCAGCTCGGGTGATTTTTACTCCAGAAGGTATGTGACAATGACTAGAGACATTTTGAGCTGAATAACTAAGAATGTCCTTGTCTTATAGTGGATAAAGATCTAGGACACTTGCTAAACACCTCAGGTTGCACAGAACCTCTGCAGCACAGAGTTACCTGGCCTGGCATATCAACAGTTGCATAGCAAGTTCTCTGTAGAGACAGGAAAAAGATTACTAAAAATGACGGAATGCATGGGAGACAATCTGGCTGCCTGCTAGCCCACCTTGGAGAAGTATGGTCAGAGCAGCTGAGTGTGGAAAGCCTGGACCAGGTCAACCAGAGTTGGCCAAGTGGCAAGTAGAGCAGCATGTGGCTATGCTAGCAGGTGGGAGAGAAACCTGGAAAGCCAGGTCAGTGGCCTCAGGGTGACAGCAGTTATTCATAAGATAGATGCTTCCTGATTGCATCCTACATACCAGCCAAGAGACACAGCTCATGCTTTTCAAAGTCATAAAAGCTCTAGGCTGTGGAGATGGGGGTCTTGGGTTCAGAGAAGAGGTCAGGACAAGACCAGCACTGGGGACTCCATGCATAGTCTGTCAAGGCCTAGATGAAGAGACTTGGGTATCACTGATTGAGCACTTGAGACACTGCTTATACCTAAAGGTGGCAAAGAAGAGACAGCCTATGACCCTGAGTCAGGAGAAAAGGGACACAAAGTGTGTATGACTCAAAACATTGGCTGCTCATTGGGGTCAGTTGCTGAGAACTTCATTTAAAGAGGCAGAACCATTTCCTGGGGCTGGGATCAGGGGCAAGCTTTGGGGAGGGTACCATGGGAGCCATGTGGGTCAGGGCATTGAGTGAGCTGTGCTGTGGTCTTTGGCTGGAACTTTGTGGACAGCAGAGAGTGTAAAACTGCTCAGAAAAGACACATAGACCTCAGAGTGGAGAGGGAATAGAAGACCTGGTGTGGGGGCTGCAGATGTAAGCAGGGACCAATCTTCCCTGTGCTTTTATCATGCTAAGTAAGACCTGCTTTGCATGTATATAGATATGTCATTTGTAAGCTCAAATTTTTCTTCTCATCTGAGTCAACCTCACCTACAGAGCTTTAGCAAAAGGGCTGGTATCTGGGGTGTGTCTCTGGGGTGTCCCTGTGTGGGACCCAGTGTCTTAGACCCCAGGGACAAGGCTCAAAGACCCTGTTTCTTCATTTTCCTTTTATACCTCCACCTTTCTTTAGAAATAAAGTGCAAGAAGACCTATAGGACAATTTGCTTAACAAATTAGCCTTAGGTTAGCCTTAGGCTGGGCAATGGGTGTCTTCCCTAGGAGGAAAGAGATGGCTTTCAGTAGCAAGAAGTTACCTTTCCAACCCAGAAAGTAGCATAGAGTCCCGTGAAATATTGAGATGGTGGCTTCAGCTGTGCCTGAAGCCAGTGTGCTCCACCTCCCCCATTACCCTAACAGATTTTACATCAGCCATTGTGTTTGTGTTTGCTTGTCTGTCAGTTTAAGCTAGTCTGGGTTGGGTTTCTGTTAACTGTGACCAAATTGTGATGAGCTTCATGCTGTGCTAGCCAGGACCCAGACCTGGAGCCTGGTCCTATATAAAATTCCCAGGAGGAAATCTCTACAGGAACCCAGTGTGCTCAGCCATGCGGGAGGGGGAGTTTGGAGCCCTTTTCTGGACGGACATCTTCCAAAGACTGCAAGGGTTGGGAGGTGGCTAATGCTGGTTATCATACCCATTCAGTCAGGCCCATAGTTGTTCCTGTTTTTGCCACACCTCAGCACATGGAGAGTCTGTGCCCAGAGTTTCTGGAACACATTAGAATTGAGCCCCAGTGGCTCTCCTGGGCCCCTTTGTCTGTTGTTACCTGACCCCTGTGAACACCTAGAACACACAAGCTTAGGTAGTGAGTGAGAAAGTGAAATAAAAGGAGGGGGACATGACTACTCCTGAAGTGTGGGGAAGATTTGCGTTGTGGCTATAAGGGAGAAAGCAGGCAGAGGAAAGAGTCCAGGCTGAACATGGCTGGCCAACTGAACTTGACCATGAGAAGAGAGACAGGGAGAGAAAACAAGAGAGGAGCCTCTGACCAAGAGCGGTGACCTGGGCTAAGAGACTAGTGTAGCCAAAATGGCTGAGTTATGTAGGGAGCAGGCTGGGGGAAGGGAAATGGAAATCCAGTCCCTGGGAGGGAGAAGTTTAGGGTAGGGTGTGGGGCGAGAAGTGCTGAGTGACAATTGTCCTGAGTTTGAAACCTAACAGGTGATATGCTCATTCTAAAAGGGAGAGAAGGCCCAACTCTACTAAGTCACATGACCCACGGTGGGCTGCTGGTTCTCTACCCATACCTTCAAGAGGGAAACATAATGGACAGGCACAGCTGTGGCACAGCCTCCCACCTTCTCCCACCTTCCCTTGCTCCCCTGATAAGGGGACTTCAGGACAGATATGGACTAAAAGGCTTAACAGGGGTATTGACATGTATAGCTCCCCCCATCCCCCACTCCAACAGGAGAGGTCTTGGGCAAGACTGTATGTCAGGTGATGGTTAACCTCAAGTAAGGAGAACAAGAGCCTTGTGTTTGGGGTGGGCACTGGGCTCTGGGGGTACTGAGCTGACCTAGGTGTGCTCTGCAGATGGCAGGATCCGGTTAGCCACACTGGAGCTGAGCTGCCTGCTCCTGAAGCAGCAAGTACTGACCAGCTCTGGCTGTGTCATCAAGGATGTGCACCTGGCCTGTCTGGAGGTGAGACCGTGTTTCTCTCCCCTCCCCTCCCCTCCTTCCCCTCCCCTCCCCTCTCCTTCCCTCCCTTTTTCCTTTTTTCCTTCCCTTCTTCCTTCTCTCCCCTTCTTCCTTCCCTTCCCTTCCTGGGCTATCCCCCAGCTGAGGAGGTCAATTGGGAGGCTACTGGCACTGCCTGTTCCACAACACCCCTTGATAGCTCAAGAGAAGCTGTGCCTGAGACACCTGTGACCCCCAAGGCCCACATGTCCAGAGGTGCCTCCCACCATCCAGACCCCTGGAAGAATCCCACATTCTTGCATTGTAGTGGCATCTTTAGAAAGAATCTGCTTCTAGATTAGCCACAGCAGCTTTTAAATGTTCCATTTGTGTGCCAAAGCTTTTTTATACATGTAGAAACATTTATCTACTCTGTCTCTGTCTCTGTCTCTCTCTTTCTCTCTCTCCCTCTGTGTGTGTGTGTGTGTGTGTGTGTGTATGTGTGTGTGTATGTGTGTGTGTGCTAAGATACACATTATTAGGGTCTCGGTATCTTGTTATTTTTTGTTCCCCTTCATGATTTTTAGAAAATGTAGAAAATGCACAGGTGAAAAAGAACAACTAAGGGTTGACCCATGGTTGTATCTGTTCTGATCCACTCCCACACATATATACATACTCTAGTGAAATAATTTTGTGTTTTATTAAAGTGGAGATATAATAGCTGTACTGAATAACTTATTCCCCTGCATAATTGAGTCACCCACCATTTCCCCTTAGATCTGTTTCCCTCACAACTTCCTTATTTTTCAACAGGGTGCAAGAGAAGAGAGCGTCCACCTTGTACGGCATTTCTATAAGGTACTTGGCAGCACAGGCTGACAGTAACATGGGGTATCTGTCTCTCGTGGCGTATAGGGTGGTAGGGTCTAGTGTGTCTTCCTGGTGTGTGGAGGGGTATATATGCGCACATGGGTAACTATATGCAGTCTATGGTGTGCATATAGAGATTAGAGAAGAACTTTGAGGAGTTGGTATACTCCTTTCAATGTGGAATCTGAGGATCAAACTTGAGTCATCAGAATTACCTGCTGAGCTGTTTTGTCAGTCCCTTGGCTACTTTTTATACTTGTGATTACTGGGCGCTAACACTCAATCCCACAGCCACCAGGGCTGTGGCCTAGGAACTTTACATGCTTTCCTACAAGAACCATAAAATTCCTGAGGACTTACTGCTAGTTTATGGCAGTTTATCAGTTACTCATAAATTTTCTGTAGTTTATAAGATTATGTGTATGACAAAGTCACAGATTCATGAGTCATGTAGCCGGCTACTGCTATGAACCCCCATGATTTTATCAGTTATATACATGTGTAAGGTCTGTAAACATGCATGCTAAGAACCCTCATGCAGGCATTTGAAGAGCTGTCTTGAGTTTACTGAGATGACCTTCAGGATCTGAGGGTTTGAGACCGGTGTCTTCAGGTTCCAGGTGATTGCTGTAAGAGATCCAATTATAACGGTTCATGGCTTTTGTTTGCCTCTGACCTTAAGGTCTGTTTTAGTGTAGTTGGGCTGCTATGAGAAAATGCTATCAGCAGCAGTCTTTCCAGAGACTGGGAAGTCCGAGATTAAGGCAGATTTGATGTCTAGTGAGGGGCCTCTCTCTCTCCATGTCCTCACACAGTGGTTGAGTTTGCGGTGACTCAGATGATCAGCTGTAGAGGATTCATCACATGGATTCATCCTAGTGATCTCAGCTTGTGCTCTCTGCAGGTCCTCCTGGCCCTGGTTCCCCTGAACAAAGCTCAGACAGCTCCTGCTGTGGGAGGGAGCAGCACTGCCCGTGCTGAAACTGCTGGTGCCTTGCCACCATTGCTGTCAGTTTTAGTGGAGCTAAAGCCCAGTCTTATAATCTGGAATTCTACCTTGCCAGGTCCAGGTGACCTGCTCCAGCTGCAGTTGTAGACACGCCCAGAGAAAAGGGCATCACTGTGGGCCACCACACCCTAGGAAGGAAATCCCAGCTGCCTTTCAGAGAGCCATACTTGGCTTTTGAGCAAGAACATGCCCCTCAAGTCAGCCCAGAAGTCAGCCTGGTCCCCTTTGGACCTCTTTCCCTTATAACTGCTGAAATCTATCTGTCCCTTGAAAGCTTTGATGTTGTAAACACAGAAAGGCACAAAGTAGCCATTTTCCAGAAGCTGCCTCCTCGTTCCAAGCAGAAGGAAAGCTGTGTTTGCATTTTATTTCAGCCTAGAGAGACAGGATGGTTCTGACTCTATTTACGACACAGGGCAATGGCAGCACTGACATCGCCCAAGCCCAAACTGAGAGGCAGGCTCTGGAACTGTGCATTTCCTGTGCATTATTTTGCCTTCACGGTGAGTGGCCTAACGTGATACACATTGACTCCAGCCTGATCTCTTCTGCCACACAACATCTTTTGCCATCCATTCTTATAGTGAATCAGGTGGTACTGGATTTTGCCCAAGGTGGATTCCTATGCAGTTATTGTCCCTAGCAACCAAACCTAAAGACTTTCCTCAAAAACAAATGGAGCTAGCCTATTTAATCTTAGTACTAAGTGTTGGTAGTTGTGCCTTCCCCGCCCAGGTATGGGCCTCACGTGTTTAACATGGTGACATAACCAGCATTGCCCACGTTTTCAATGACTTTGGAGGAGTAAATGATGCTAAGCACTCGGAATGTTAACCTTGTCTGCGTTTTAATTGTGTGTTGTGTTATCTGTTGTTGTGCTGCTCCGACAGGAGGAGTGCTGGTTCAGTGTACTTTCAAAAAGAAGGGAAATGTTTAGCAGTGCTATTTGATATTTGGCCTTTTGTCTGTGCATGTGTGTTCACAATCACATTTGTGTTTTGCTTTCTGGTGACTTGTAAGGACTTGTAATGAAAAACAGATGGCCTCCAAAGCCAAGAGCAACATTTGTAAGGCTGTGTTTATGGCGGCAGGAACAAGCTTCTCTTCACTCCTTCCTTTCTTTGCAGGGAGAAGAGATTTTTTTGGACATGTTTGAAGATGAGTACAGGAGCATGACAGTAAGTACAGGGCCAGAACATATGGAGACTAGCACATACCTTCATGCCTGCCAAATCTGCAGAAGGCTCTGTCTCATCTGGGGCTTTCTGTGGCAAAGATTATTAGGGAGGTGAATTTGATCGCCACCACCACTGAAACTTCAGATTATATTCATTCCTATGCCCCTGAAGTGTTTATTGCTCCCTAACTGTGTGCCCTTGGACAGAATTCTTAATTCTGAACCTGGCTGTCTGTCATCTGTGTAGTGGGGCCTGTGCCTCTTAGTTGCCCCAGGCAGATGTGAAGTACTCAGCAGCAAGCTTCATGTTGGGCCAATGTGGAAAAGTACGTATGTCCACTTTTCCCCTGCTTCCTGGGTTTTGCTTGTTTTATTCCAGTGTTTATGGTATGTCCTGAACAATGTTTAATATTCTCCAGAAATAATAAAGTGACACACCCTAGGCCCTGCAGCTGACATTAGTCCTTAGCTGGGCCTTAGGAAACTGGCTTCATGCCTGAAGAGGTGGGACAGACCTTAATGCTGCTTCAGTGTTTCACAAAGTGATGGTGCTGTGTCTGTAAGATAGTCAGAGTCACTGGATATCAGTAAAGAGAGGGGTCCCTTATTGAGGACTGACTATGTGCTAGAAAAGAACATATTGTATTTATTGAGTCTGACACAAAACACAGTTCTCACCTTACAAATATAAGTGACCGTGCCCCACATGTTTTGTCAAGGGATTGGTTTCATGTAGTCACAGAAGAAAATAAAATCATAAATTTAGGCACTTTTCAAATGCATCATTGAGAACATCAGGTGTCAGGTTACAGCAAAGTTGGGGATGTCTCTCCTATAGGTCTCAGGTGCTGCCTAATGACATTCTTAGCTCTGAGGTTGGCAGAAGCTGGTGCTATGTGAGATGAACACAGTCCAAAAAGTTAAACCTGAGAGTCACAAGACGTGGCCACCAAGGAAGCTAAAGACAGAGGATGACAGTTTGCTTTAAACCTGCAACATTCTAGTTTTCTACAACCAAGAAGTCCTAACCAATATGCTTTGTAGAATCTTCAACATAGGAATTGCTTTTTTTTTTTTCTTGCCCTGGGAACTTTAATCCACAGTCTTTGCCTATGGAAAAATCATTGCCATTGTCTCCTTTGTGCAAATGAGGAAAATGGGAATCAGGGACTCTGAGTAATGTCCTTAAGTCTGTCCAACCTGCTCATGAAAGCTAGACTTTCATGGCGGAGTAGTCCTCTCTGCTGCTTCTCTAGAGCAATAGCAAGGGTGGGGTGCCCCTGCCTGTCCCTGGAGCGCAGAGGACAAGGAAAATGACAGCTTCCTACTTTGTTTGTCTCTCTGCACCCCCAGAATCAGCTCCCACGTAGCACTCAATAAATACATGATAAGTGGTCTTTTTCATAGACATAACTCACCAAAGCATGAAGTGATGGGGACATTTATAATGAACCTAAGTGTTTAAAGTGTCAGAAAGAAAAAGGCAGGCAGCACGGCTAAGTGGCTCCCTGGCTTCCAAGCCTGTCTCCAGGGCTCTGGCAGCAGGATCCTCACCTCATCTTTGTCATTGCCTGCCACCACCACCCCCCACCCCCGCCAGGCATCCATGGAACATTTTCAAGGTCATCCCTCCTTGTGACATATCGGTTGCCATGACTGTGCCTGGACCTGGACAGGCTCACACAGCCCCTGTCATGCTTAGGAGGGCAGCCTGTACTTTTTCCCTTCAGACCATCTATTACAGGGGCATCCATAGGTATTCAATTTTCCCCTTCCCTAGAGCAGACTCCCCTCCCAGCGTGTGATCCTCCACAGTCTCCCTTTCAGCTTGCAAATGTAAACCCTCCATGTTATTTATGATTTGGAAATGCTGGAGCTTCTAAGCGCCTGTGGTGTCTGCTTTTATTACTCCCTCACTGTGTGACCCTTCGCAGGTTTCTTACATTCTGAGCCTGGCTGTTTGTCATCTGGGCAGTGGGGCCTGTACCTCTGAGTTGCCCCAGCCAAATGTGAAGTACCTAGAAACAGGTTAAGCAAAAAGTGTGTTCCCTTCCCATCATCCCAGCCCACAGGAAGCTTCCTGGGGTTTGCTTATTTTACTCCAGTGTTTATGGCCTGTTCTGCTCCCCAAGGCTTAACATTCTCCAGAAATACTAAGGGGATACACCCCAATCCCTGCAACTGAAGTCAGTCCTCAGCTGTCCCTAGGAAATTGGCCTGAATGCTGCTCTTGAACTGGAAGAAGCAGGCTGAAACAAGGCCACCAAGCTTGACTGTCACACATCCCTTAATCACTCAGGTTTATTACTAAAGGGATAATGGGCCCTGAGGCTCACTGCTGTCTCCTACCCCCATGGCAGAATGGAAAGAATTCCCTAGAAAAGATTCTGGCATTGTAGGAGCAGTTGCAGCCAATGTGTACTGTGAGAAGGCCCTGCAGGAAAGCCTGAGCCAAGATCAGCCTAGAGTGGGAACATACGTCTGCCACCCTGCTCTGGAATACAGGAGAACAGGCCTCTGGAAAACAGTGTTTACTATGGCCCACAAGGAAGACAGCCAGCCAGCACGAGGGGGTCAGGAGGCCCTCTGGCTTAAATGAAGGGGAAAGCCGCAACTTGGAAAATGAAAAAGGCCTGCCACTCATCCGGCAAGCTAGTGGCCTCTGTCTAACCCAGAGATGGCCCTCATTTGTGGCCCAGGTACAGGAGGGCCCTCTCTGAGGCTTCCTGTGCTGTCTCTCCTAGATAAAGCCCATGAATGTAGAATATCTCATGATGGACGCTTCTATCCTCCTGCCCCCGACGGGCACTCCACTGACTGGCATTGACTTCGTGAAGCGGCTGCCGTGTGGTGACGTGGAGAAGACACGACGGGTGAGTGAGTGTGATCTGACCTCCCCTAGGCCATAGGGAAGGGGCTTCTAGATCAGTTAAAGACTGCCTACAATATGTGCCTAACAGCTGAAAGAGTACCACCACACATTAGCCTACATGGCTTTCCAAAGCCTCTTGTCCTTGGAAATGGGGAAATTGGGATTCTGTGGCTGCTGTCAGACCACCACCCAGGGCAGAGTGGAGCTAAAACCCTGGATGGAAGCCAGGCTAAGCTTCTTTGAAGCATGGGAGAGCAGAGCCTAGAAACATCTAGTACAGAGAGGCTGGGTGTGAACCTGCTCTGAGGTCTCAGAACCCCAGGCAGCACACTGGCAAGGTGTCTGGTAGTGAGAGGATGATGCTGCCTGGGCAGGAGGCAGGAGAGCATGTGTGCTGAGCCAAGTTCTTAGAAGCAGCAGAGGGTGGTCCCCTTATCAGCACTTTTTTCTGAAGCGACCACTCTAGGAAGCAGCCTCAGAAGGCTGTTCACAGTATTTTATCTCCTGCGTAAGATCTCTGTTTCTTTCTTAGAAAGCAACGCTGCCTTTTCCTAGAAAATCATTCCCTGGAGACATGACGATGAATGGATAATTTAGAGGCATTCATGGCAGCTCCCAGGCTAACTACCACATCTTCTCCCTTGGTCTGTTTGTGGCTAGAGCAGCAGAGGGTTTTCACTTTGGGATTCAGAAAGCAAGTGGCATAAAGTGGTGTGTGCCACTGACGAGGCATCTGTGACCTCCTCCACCCTGCTGGCACTTTTAACCACGTGCTCAAAGGCTACAGAGGAAGTGGGGATTTTATATCTTCAAGCAGCACACATACCCAAGCCCCCAGAGAAAACCACAGACTCCTGCAGGTTGTCCTCTGACCTCCACACAACACAAATCCTTTTTTTTTTTTTAATCTTAAGTATAAGATCAAAATACCAAAAGTGCCCCTGAGTCATGCCAGCCAAGAAGAGACATCACGTTGTAGTAAAAGTCATGAGAGTTCTTGGGGTCCAGGGAGAGACTGAATGAAGCAGATCTTAGATTTGCCCCTACATCATGTAGGGGCAGTTGGAAGAAGTGACTAAGAAAGAATATAAGTTCCTGAGTCACAGAAGCTAAGCCCCATTTGCTGTGTGACCTTAGGTGCATCACTTTACCTCCCTGAGCCTAAAGTTCCTCCTGTGCCCCCTCAGCTCTGCCCACAGTAGCTGACAGTAGGGCTGTGACAGGATGTTGGTGTGACAGCAGTGGAGTATTCTGGTGTCTTAGATGAGCAAGAGAAGCTCCATTCAGGGACTCTGCTAAGCTTGGTACAGAGAAGAGCCAGCAGGGGGCTCTGGCTAATGTTAAAGTCTGAATTGAAGCTCTCTGGGAAGCCGTCACTAAGGATGGGACCGGGGGCCCTGGACATGTTCAGCAAGTGCTCTGCTTTTTCTAAATTTTGTTTTGAAACAGGGTCTCATTAAGTGCCCAGGCTGTCTTCAAGCTAATGATACCTCAGCCTCCCAGGTATCTTAGATTTCAGATATGTGTCCCCAAATTCTAATTCCATGTTCCCAGTAAAGAACAGCCAGGTTAGTCACTATTGACCTTAAGGACTTTGCTTCATTCTTTTGCTGTGGGTTAGCCTTAAAGAAATCTAGGTCATATCTCAACATTTGGAAAGGAAGGAAATTTTTTTTCCCATATATCAACACTTAGAGGCATCTTTTGCTTCCCAGTCCATCTTTATCTACAAATTTGTCCTCTTATGATGGCACAGGGTTTCTTTGCCATGCTCTCACTTTCTTCTTCCATCTTTCTCTCTTCATTGTAGTACACGTTTTCTTGTGATAGTGGTTTTTGCAGCTCTGGATATCTTCCCAGAGCCTCTTGCACGCTACCAGTGACTTTACCCCCAGCCCAAGGATAACAATGAATTCCTTCCTCTATAGCCCAAGGGCAGGGATCATAGGCAAAACTGACTTACAGTTTTGTAAATGACTTCTTACAGTTGCATGAAGGTTTTCTTTTCCAGAAGCCCTTTGCCATAGTTCCCATAGGTTTCACCATTAGTCTGAATTTGGGGTGTTTCCACTATAATCCACTCTTTTCCAGCTAAACCATAAGAACTGCTTCATAAACACAGTGTTTTCTTTCTTTTGAATTATTTCTTTAGGAGAAGTTCCCAGAAGCAGAATTTTTGGTTCAAAGGGTATGGATGGTTTTTTGTACATCTCTAAGATCACCACCTAACTTTCTCTCTGGTCTGGAACCACATCAAACTGCTTCTACCCTGTTTTCAGGATGACTGACTTTCACAGCTGTTTCCATGGTCTTGGTGGGCTTCTAACCTGAATATCTGTCACCAAACACAGCAGCTTGCAAATATGCTGAGGAAGCAGCAGAGGTGAATTAAATGCTTGTCCCAGGGCCAGCCTAGGGCTCAGACTACTGCCTATGCCATGGTGCGCCCTCCCTGGGGACTTATCATGCATCCCTCCCCAAAGCAGTAGCCCAGTCTCGGGGAATTCCTATGTTCACTCAGCCCCAGTTGGAGCTGAGATTCTTGTGACTCCAGACTTTCCCTTCCAAAGCCTCTGCATGTTCTGGTTCTCCAGGTACCGAATGTGACTAAGGTTTGCTTCCAGACTCATGGTAGCTAAGAACTGCAAATTTCTTCTTTATGTTAGAACTTGGTCAACTGCCTTCTCTTTCAGAATTTGGTCTTTTGCCTTCCAAAATCTGAAACAGCCATTGTTTCTTATTCCTTTTCACTACAGCTTTCAAATTCTCTATCTTGATTTAGCAAAGAAAAGAAGAACACTTGATAAAACCTTGGGTCCTGAGCCCTGACTACTTTGAAGGCCAACTCTTGGTGGGGGTGAGGGGGGTTGGGAGGGGTGCTACACAGAGAAACAGAGAGAGAGAGAGAGAGAGAGAGAGAGAGAGAGAGAGAGAGAGAGAGAGAGAGAAATAAAAAGAGGCCCAAATGTGATGACAGCCCATGGCACCACACAGTGCTAAATGACTAAGTGGTGAAAGGGAACTGTTAATATCTCCAGCGTGGTGGCACGAAGTGGTCATGGTGCAGGACAGCATGCCTGCCGGCCCCTCCAGCTGCTGTGTGAGCCCACTTCTGCCATGAGGAGTCCCCTGCCCTGTGGGACTCAGCTCTTTCTGTTCTTAGATGTGGGCTTCTTGTATATATGGCTTTCCCCTAAAAGTTGGTATTTGAAATGGTACTTTATATGGTTATATTCTATTTTATCTTTTAAATGACTTTAAATAATTCCTGGAAATATCTTCCATTCAACATTTGCAGAGCAAAAGCAGATGTTTTACCAAAAGGCCTACATTAAGAGCCAATTCCCAGCTCATTCCTCGGAGAGCCTCAGTCTTCTGAGGGATGGGCTACAGAAAGCAGTGTGTTTTCTCGCCCCAGCCATGGCCTTGCTGGGAGTCTTTGCCATCAGAACCTTGAAAACAATGGACTTGACAATCTGATATCTTGCCCATGACTGGGATAGGCCTGCAGTAGGCCCTTTCCTTCCATTCTCCTTATCCCTAAAGCTGTAACTGCTTACTTGAGAGCTCTAAGTGCCAGATAGTCCTAGTGACACAGGCTGGCATAGGGATTGCGTTTCCTGTTATACTAGGCTGGGTCAGTGTGTACCTGACGTTAGGGTCTCAGCTCAGCCCCTTAGCAGCTGTGTGGGCCAAGCTCATTCTGCCCCCTAAGCACCCATTCTTGCTCCTATAGTCTTAAATTTATAAAATAAGACCCCTAAACACTCCCAGCACATAGTAGATAGATAGGAGTGCTTTATTTTTTTTTTTAATAGCACCACACCTCTGTTTCTTCCAGTTGATGCATATACTTCTATGAAGGCTAGACTTTAAAATCTTCTCAGGACATTCAGGTTGGATCTTCATGCCACCTACATAGTGGGAAGGCCACCTGTACTCCCTGTTTACTCAAAAGGCTGCATTCCTTCAGATGAGGACAGAGTTGTGGAGTGCTCTTGAAGTTTCTACATGAGGAGCCTGCTCCAAGGCAGGATCAGGACTTTAGTAGCTAATTAGAGATACTCATTATCTGGGCCACTAGGATGCAATTACCCTCCAGCCCCTTGAAGGGAAGAATTTGTTCCTTTCTATTTTTTTTTTTGAAAGTTCCCTTCTAGATAAAGGGTTTCTTCCCTTGACGTAAACCAGGACTGTCACCGTCTTTGCCATCAACAGGCATTCATCTGTGGGACGCCACAGTGGTTTGCCCTGACATTTCTTTATGTTGGTAGTGATATCTATCAAGGGCCTAGGTAACCACCCCTTTCTGCAGGTCTGTGCTGGCTGTGCCCTCCAGCCTTGTCTCAAGACTGCAGCATAGCCAGAGAGTTGGGGATTACTGTGACTTGTCCACCACAGTGGGGTAGGGGAGCAGTGCTGACCTCGATTGTGCGCCTCTGAAGCTGTGTTCCCTATTGTTGGGGTGAGACTGGAGCACCCTCACCTGTGGCTCTCCCTGTGCTTCTGGGCTCTCTGTTGGTGGCAAGTTTGTTTCTGGGGCTGAAGGCTGCTTCTGCATAGATGTCCCTGGTAGCTGGTGATGTGGCCTTTGCCCTGCTCTCAGGACATGCCTGGTAGCCACACTGGATGCTGACAGACCCCTTTTCCATGGGTCAGGGACGCTTGTGCTGACAAGCTGTCTCTGTCGCTGAGATGAGCTAGGAAAGCCTGAGGGGTTCACAGGATATTGTTGTCCATTGGCCAGGTATCAGGCCTCACCTGCCTATCACACTTCTCTCCCTAAAACCCAGGCCCAAGACATAGAGGCTTTCATTGGGAGTTGGACTTTCAGTGAGGCTAGCCAGATCTAAAGCCTACATATATGCTACTCTCTTGTCTTGTGACCTCACTTCTCTATAGGACTGACACACATGCTGGTGATTTCTGTCTGTCAGCCCCACTAGCTCATTTGGAGTGGCAGGTAGGTTGTAGCCCTTCCTGGACATGCTGCCTTGGGCAGTAGTCCTCACTTCTCTGAGTCTTGGCTATTTGCTGGCTGTGGAACGGGCAAGCTAACAGGCAGAAGATCTGGGATAAAAGTCAAATGACCTATGGGGACAGGTCCTGGCAATTGCAGGTGCCCAGTGAAGTGAGCCAGGCTTGAACCTGTTGGGGACTGAAGCAGGCTGCTCCCCTGAAGTGTCATCTTGCTATGACAGCTCCACATGCTTCAAAGGCTGGCCTGTTTGGTCTCTTTCTTTCCTTTCCATTTAACTAAGACTCACATGCAATGCCTTTATTTAGGGCACATCTCCAAAACATCCCTGAAACTCCACTCTCCTCTTCTCTCTGCTCTACCCAGGCCATCCGGGTGTTCTTTATGCTACGATCCCTGTCACTGCAGCTGCGTGGGGAACCTGAGACCCAGTTGCCACTGACTCGGGAGGAGGACCTGATCAAAACAGATGATGTCTTGGATCTGAGTGAGTTGGCCATCCTGTCTTGCACCAGTGGGCCAGGGAGTATAGCACACTACTCTGCTGAGCCATCTGCTGCAGGGGTAGGAGTGTACACAGCATGCAGTCTGTACTGCCATTGACCCATGCTAAAGGGCAGTGCTGGGCTGCAGGGGACCCAATGAGTGGATCCTCACTGGTGTGGTAAGAACAGCACTGGCTTTCTGGTGTTGTGGATTAGAGGATTCCTGAGTCCAGTGGAAAAAAATTCTCTTGATGCCAAAAGGCTGTAAAAAACAAGCCATCAAAATGAAAAGACCTAACAAACCCAAAAGCAAGGATTGTTTAGGTAAGAATGAGGGCTTTGCAAATCAGAAAACCACGTGCTCAGCCTATAACCTTGAGCTATGTATTGACCATTGTCTTAGTGAGGGTTTCTATTGCTGTGGTAAAACATCGTGACCAAACACAACTTGGATATGTTTAGCTTACACTTCCACATCACAGTTGGTCATCGAAGGAAGTCAGAGCAGGAACTTCAAAGCAAGAACCTGGAAGCAGGAACTGAAGCAAAAGCCACGGAGGAGTGCTGTTTATTGCCTTGTTTGTTCCTCATGGCTTGCTCAGCCTGCTTTTTTATACAGCACAGGTCCACCTACCCCAGCACCACCCACAATGAGCTTGACAATCCCAAATCAACTGTTAATCAAGAGAATACCTGACGAGCATGGCCACAGGCCCATCTTGTGAATGCGTTTTCTCAATTAAGGTCCCTTCTTCTAGCCTGTTGTCAAGTTGATAAAAACAAACAAACGAAACAAATAATCAGGACACCATCATTCATTGCTTCAAAATTCCCTCTACTACATAAGACAAAATTTATTTTATTTTTGAGACAGAGTATCTCTGAATAAGCCAATCTAGCCTTGAACTGGTATCATCTTGCCTCGTCTCCAAAGTGCTGGGATTTCAAGCGTGTGTCTCCATGGCCAGTTTATAACAGATTTAGAAGACAGTGGTATTCCCAGAGCCCTTCTCATGCTTCTATGGTGTTCTCTTCCTTCCACTTGCCATGGGGCACGTGCACCTCAAGGACACAGGTTTTCTGTATGTTAGAGCATTTTTAATATCTATTTTTGCTGTTTTTAATTATGTGTGTATAGGTAGAAGATGGGGGTAGGGATAATGAGTGCAAATGTCCTGAAGGCCAGAGGTATCAGATCTCCTGGAGTTACAAGCAGGAGCTACCATGTGGGTACCAGGAACAGAAATTGGGTCCTCTGTAAGAGCAGCAAGCCCAGTTACCTAATGAGCCATCTCTCCAGCTCTGTGTTAGGAGTCTTTAAAGAAACAGAAAACCCAAACCAGCCTTGCAATGGGAAAAGAAAGGAAGCTGGTAAAGGGAGTTGGCTGATAGCTTTTAAAAGGCTAAAAGTAGTTTTGTCTTCAGACATGGCTGAATCTGGGTGTTCAAACAGTCAGTGGAAAGCTGTCCCTTGCCGTCTCTTGACTTCGCTTTCCTCTTTCTCCAGCTAATAGAAAGATGGCCACCATCAGCTTCAAGATTTTTACCAGCTAAGTAGCACTGACAGAATTAACTATAGGGGAGTAGGCTCTCAGTAGCCCAGACTGGACAGTGGAGCTTTCCTTAAGCCATGCAATTGTCAGAGGAATATCGGGAACCTCTGCTAAGGGCATGGGGTTAACTCTGGACCCTAAGTGTGAGGAAGGAGACCCAAAAAGAATAATCCCAAGGGAGAGGTAATGGCTAGGCAAACAGAAGCAGAGGTACCACTCCATAGCCCAGCTATTCAAAACCATCTTTTCTGAGGCATAATTACATAGAATAAATTCCAACTTTCAGAGTATATACATCAGTCAGTTTTGACAAAAACATAAGCTGTGTAACCAGCTCTCATGACTAAACCACTGAGTATTAGCTTTCAAGCCAGCTCTGCCCTACTTTCCTTCCTCTACCACAGACTCTGTCTTTCCCTCTGTAAAATGGGGGTGGCTGCCAGGTAGTAGGGTACACACCTTTGATCCCAGCACAGCAGCACACTTTTAATCCCAGGCAGAGGCAGACGGAGCTCTGTGAGTTAAAAGCCACTCTGCTCTATAGAGTTCTAGGACAGCCAGGGCTACACAGAGGAAACCCCCATCTCAAAAACCGAAAATTAAATGAAAAAAATAAGCAAATAGATAAGATGGGGGCACTTGCAGGCAAAGGAAAGCACTTTTCACAGGGCTCCATCCTCCATCCTTACTACTCAAGAAGGGAAAAGGCAGAGAAGTGCTCTGTCTGGCTTTGGTGACTTTGCTTTTGTGCCATGAAAACCACAGCCTAGGGCTAGCCTGAGCAGCCAGTGGCCCAGCACATCAGAGGGCCATGGTGCCCAGTGTAGCCCCTCACTGAGTGACCAAGTTGCAGAAAACTACCTTACTGGCATTCCTCTTGTTTGTGCTTTCTTTATGTTAGAGAAATTTTAAAATATATATGTGACCCTCTTTGCCTGTCTTCTTTGACCCTTCGCCCTGAAAAATGGCCATAGTGATTTCTGTAAGGCTAGAATTGATCGAGTTGGCTGAAGAGAATCAGGGCCAGTCTCTCTCTGATTTGATCCATGCAGAGAGGGAGACAGCTCTCTTCAATGTTATATCCGTGAAATGGAATTAAATTTTATGCTGGGAATTCATATTCCTTTTCTCCTTCCCCTAGGAAGGGCCCTGCTAAAATAAAGGTTAAAAGTATTTCACTTATCAATTTTAATTGATTAGTTGCTAGTTGAGATCACTTAACTGAGCCTTTTTGGGTAGTTGGCCATTAAGAAAGTAATGGCTGGCTGGCTCTACCCAGCCTGATTGCAAATTATGTCTTTTGCTAAAGAGGATGACATTCAGAAAACTCAGAGCAACAGGGATTTAAAAACCTGGTGCTACTTTTGTTATTGTTGTTTGTTTGTTGTTTTGGTGATTATAACGTTAAAGGAGATTATCAGACTTCAAAGTACACAAAAGATTTCTGTAAAGCTGGAGTAGGTGGGTGATGGCTGAGTGATTAGAAGCATGGCGTGTTTCTTCTTCATGAAAAACTTGGAAAACAGTCTTTCTTCATGAAAAACTGATTCTAGGAGAGAGGTTTAGACTGGTGTATTTTATCTTCCATGGTATTGTCTGGTGGCCTTAAAGAAATGCCAACTTTACACAGCGGGAAACGTGACATACCAAGTATCTATTACCTCACTGCACTGATAGAAAAACCTACTTGAAGAGCGCTAGCAGTCTGCTGACCAATACCAGTCACACTGCCGGTGGCCTCCACCCCTGAGCCTCGAAGGTATGCTCACACTCTGGCTCTGCCCTACCTTTCTTCTCCTCAATAGGGACCACCATGGGGCAGAGGTCGTGAGCTGTTTGCCGTATCTGCTGAATGATGGAGAGAGAGAGAACAGAAAAGGAAAGAGACTCAGGGAATAGCATTCTGGTTCACCAAACTCCAGGACTCAGCCTCACTGTTAATACTGAGTTTGTAATGTCTGCCCAAGTCTTTCCTTTTACAGTGTGCCTGCACCCAGCATGCAGTATTTGTCATGGCTTCTCCAGACTTTTGTAGCAGATAAGGACTTGAAGTATTCTTAGTTAACAAGTGGCCACCATTTTGCAAACCCCAAGACAACAGGGTACCAGCTGCTGTTTGGGTTAGAGGTATAACTGCAGTCCTCTGCTTTCAGCCTGCCTTACTGACATCATAGGCAGACCATAGGTAGAGCCAGCTGCTGTGTGACCTACAACCACAGTAGTATATGCTTTTTTAATGTATGTAAGACAGGGTTTCATCAAGTAACCCAAGCTGGCCTGGAATCCACCTTGTAATCACAGTTGGCCTTTGAACTCTAGGCAGTTCCTCCTGTCTTAGCTACTCAAGTGCTAGGATTATAGGTTTGAGCCACCATACCCAATGTATTCTGACTTTTAAAACCCATCCATGAAGTCCATTCAGTGAAAGACTGGTTAATGAAGATGCACTCATCTTTTCAGGTGTTTATTGAGTACATACTATTTGTCAGGAGCTAGAATGTGATCATGTCACAGTATAACATGCTTAGAACAATGCTGGTACAATGTCAATGGTGGGGAGGCTATTTAGGAGGCAAGGCAGGTCTCAGACATATGCCAGTGGCATAGGTCTCCTAGGTGGCGTACCTACAGGGTCAGTGTTTTGTGAGTGACTGGCAGAGGTAGAGATTGACTCTGAGGATCTGACTTCAGGACAGTTCACATGGCAGGGACTGGTAGATGGTGACTCAGCAGGTCATCAGGACGAGCAGGCCCTATAGAGGAGCTAGGTCCCTGTAGCAGATGAGATACATGGTAAGGGAGCACAAAGAAATGCATGGCAATTAGATAGCCCTCCACAGCCACTCTGTATGTGCATGGTTCCATATACTTCAGAGAAGGGGGCAGGAACCTAGATCCTATTCCAAGGGGCCACGGGTTGTAAAGAACCACCCCTTCAGCACCATGCTAAAGCCTCCAAAGATAGGTCTGAGCATGTAGACCTCAGCCCCTGAGTGCAAGGCTCCTTAGGTAGAGATATGCTTTCTGAGGTCTGGAAAGTGTCATCCTCCTATAGACTTTAGGGTTCCATGACCCAGGACAGCATCACAACAAAACAAGACAAGACAGAGCTTCTGAGGACAGGATGGCAACCTTTTTTTCCTCTAAACCAAGGTTTTTTTGTTTTGTTTTGTTTTTTTAAACAATGCGCTATGGCTGTGCACAGTGCTGGGCACCTTATCCTCACTGCTTAGAGTGCTTAGTCAGGAAGATGCTTGAACCCAAGAAACCAAGGCTAGCCTGGGCAAATGGGAGTATTTGTATCAGGGGGGAAGGAGTTTATTTGTTTTGATTCAGAAGCGCTTGTGAACTGTCATTTCATAAAAGGACACTGTAAATACCAGGAAAATGGGTAGAATGTCGTCACAGAAAAAGGGAGTATTAGAAAACACACACCTGCTGTGCCTCACTAAGTGGCTGCAGCAAACATGGAAGCACAAAGCAGGCTTTCCAAGCTTCCAGTCTCAGAGCAGGCAGCTGCCCACTACAGCACCACAGAACAAAACTTAGATGGCTGCTATGCCAGGTGCTTTCAGAGACGGTAACAGCTGGCCTGGTCTGAGGTCAGAGCAGCAAATGGTCCAAGGCTACATGTGGATGTGGGTGCAGGACCAGGCCCAGCAGGGCCATAGAGAGTGACAGTGGCAGTGAGAGGCTTTAGGTCCTGTGGGCCAAGCAAGAATGGAGTTTATCCTCAGGTAATACAGCAAGGTTTTATAAAGCTGGCGGACTTGATTGTGCCTTAGAAAGCCTTTCTGGATGCAGCATGAAGAATTTATTTGGGGGGTCAAAAGGCAACAGGGCTGCTAAATCCACAGAGCTTTCCTGAAGAACCCAGGTCTACAAGATGCTGTCCCTGTGTGGCTCACATGCTGCTGTGCGCCAGCAGAAGTGTCCTTACACTGTGCCCACCACCCTCATCTTTTCTGTGCATTATTGCACAAATGCCAAGTCTCATTGGATCCAGCTTGTTCTCGGGGGCCCACACAGTGGGACTCTTATTTGCCCTCATCTCCTGGCCCAGCAGGCTGCTTTGGTGCTTGCCTCTCCCCTCCTGACTGCTTCTAGTCCAGAATTTGCTTGTTTAAGGAGGTGACTAACAGTGTAGAAGAAGCCTCAGGTCCCCGGACAATGCAAACAAGTCTTCTGCTTCCTCCCAGTTATGTGACTTTATGCAAATGGATTCTCCTCTGAGCCTAAGTTCCCGAGTTGATAAGATGAGAACAGTGATTCTTACCTCTGCAAAGTTATTAAAAGGGAGATGCAGAGATTGCAGGTTGCTGGTCTTTAGGCAGTCAGACCCACTAATACAGTTAGGCAACTGGTAGAAAAATGTTAGCAAGAAAATTTTGTGTTAGCTACCAATATTTTATTTTTTTTGTTTGTTTTTTTTATTAATTTATTTATTTTTATCTCAATCACAGGTTAGGCACTTTGCATCCCAGGCGTAGCCTCCTCCTTCATTCCCTCCCACCCTCCCACTCCCTCCCTCATCTCCCTCCTCCCCGCCCCCTCCAAGTCCACCAACAGGGGAGGACCTCCTCCCCTTCCATCCAAACCCAGCTCATCCTGTCTCCTCAGGACT
>CM053757.1:11419816-11438763 GCA_028658305.1 Pachyuromys duprasi | reverse complement strand
ACATATCATCTGAAAATAGTTTTGTTTTTTAAAAAAAAAAATCTTTAAAATGGTAGCTTTAAAAAAGTATTCCTTTCTGGCATCTGGGTTTTGGAACCTGCAGGAGATGGACTCTGTGACTAGATAAGGTGACTAGAATCAACATTGTGTTTCCTGGGTGTGATGATGCCTTGTGGTTCTGTGGGAGTGTGTCTTTGCTTTTGGTAAGGAAACCTCATATGTTTAAGAGGAAAGTGCCTAGCACTTGCTGCTTTGGAGTGACTCAAAAAACAGCAATGTGTGCTTATTGAGGCTAGGTAAAAGAAGGAGAAAAATGCAGCCCAGCATTCGGTCTGGTGAGGGACCTGTGTTTATTGTAGCCATCTTTAAATTCTTCTGGAAGTTTTAAATTTTTCAAAATAAAAATTTAAAGGAGTGGTAAAATGGCGATTAGTCCTTTGAAATTTTACCATTTAACAAACCGTGTATGCTATGTTCAGAAAGCAGGGCCATGAGATTTAGGGAAACCTGGGAATACCTTCTAGCTGTATAACGTAGGGCAAATTAGTTCACCCTATGGACCTTTTCCTCCTTGGTAAATTGAGTCTAACAGTTCCTACTTCTTGATTCTATAGGCTAAAAGAGAGATTCCTTTGGAAATCCTCTGTATGGTATGTAGTGGAATAAACACAGTGAGCTTTCATGTCCTGACTACATGCTGAGAACTAAAAGAACTTCCTTCTCTCTAGAAGAGTTTCTATAGGGGTCTGAGAAAACATAAGTGTCATGAGTGTCCCCTGTCTAAGGCACACACTAGAACATGGAAGAAGTGATACAAGCTTATTAGTTAGAAGACGTGTTCCAGGAACAAGGATGCCTGCTGAGCAAAACCACCGAGACCATAGTGGGGACCTGCGTCAGGCATCCAGGCTGCAGCCTAGAGAAGTGGGATGACACTGTCAACATGAAACCCAACAGGCATGTGTGCACAGTGTCTAGGGAGCTGCGTTGAGGGAACTGTGGCTTGGTGGCTCTTAAGCCCACCCTCTCTGGCCTACTCTTGCTCTTTAAAGAGAGCACAGCCCACTAGGCTCTCCTTTGGTGAAGCACCCTAATGGTGTCCCTACTTGTCTATCACCCAGCAAAACTGATGGACCTGAGCCCTTCCCTCCAGTGCCACAATCAAAGGCTTCCTATCCAGCCTTGCAGCCGTGCCCTTCACCTCCCCAGTCAGTCAGTCCTCTGTGCCTCTGCTCTACCCAAGTGTGTCATGGCACACTGGCCCCAAGGTTTCCCCGTGCCTCCCCTGCCCGTGTTGTGACATATCTGTGTCTACTTGGCAACATGTTGTGTGGGGCTGACTGCCTATCTCTGCTCTTTTCCTGAATCAGCATCTGTCCCCACTCCTGAGGCACACCTCAAATGAACTTTCACCTCCTGCTTAGTTTGTGTTCTGGGGCCAAGCACAGCCAGCACCTGTCACACAGTGGGCTCTCAGGAAAGGCTTACAGGAATGTGCCAACTCAGGCTTTAGCAGCAGCTTGAATTATGTAGAGGCAAGAGAGTTTTCATTAATATGAACGTGGCATTTCCAAGTGTTGTCTCTCATTTGAGGCCAATGGATGGTTAAGTTACAGACTGACATTTGGTCCTAGCTATATATAGTATAGAACAGTAAGACTCCTAGTTGACACATACCACAGTCTAGTGAAATATCTCAAGAGTCTTATACCCTTCTTGATAGTTTCTTTTTTTTAGTTTCTTTTTTTATTATACATCCCTACCACAGCTCCCTCTCACTCTCTTCCTCTTCTCCCCTCCCCTTCTCCTCAGAAAAGAGGAGACCCCAACCTACATGTACCGACCTACCTCAAGTAGAATCAGAACTAAGTGCACTTTCTTCTACTGAGGCCAGACAAGGCAACACAGCTAGGAGGAAATAATCCAGAAGTAGGTAACAGAATCCATTTCAGACACACACACACACACATACACCCACACACACACTGTGGCCTAATTGCTAGGGGACTTGATAGTTTCTTTAAAATGCGGATTGTTTTTATTTTAGCAGTTGAGTGGCCCCAAATCATTTTGCTTCTCTGAGGACTAAAAACAATATTTTTTTCCTCTTTCACCTCTCTTTCTTTCCTCTCTTAACATCACCCCCCCCCCTTCCTCTTCATTTTTACTGTGCTTTAAAACTGAGTCCCTGAACTGGATGGGTCAGGGGAAGAGAAACTGATTTGAATTAAATCTACCCTCTGAGGAAATGGAGACTCAGGATTAGCGCCATTTCCCCTCTCTATGAATTAGACTTCTCCTCCATGTACTTGATGAATAATGTTGCTGGCCACTTTTCAGAAATGAAGTCGAAATACAGAGAAATGAAATTTGTATCTTATAAACTGACTGGAAATGTGATTATAATACAGCTGTCAGTTTTGTTCAAGTGGAAAATTTCTGAGTAAATCCAATTGCAGCATTATTTGGTTCTTTTAAAGCAGGGTGATGTAGCTGTTTCCTGCGTATTGATTATTTGATTGGTACCTGTCTGCTGGACCTATTTTTTTTCTCAGTAGCACTCATTGATGTGGTTTAATGTATATTCCTGTAATCTTTCCCTGTTTTATAAACTTACAATCATAATTGAGCTACATTAGAGTGACATGTTCTGCTGAGATCACAAGGTCGCCTAACAACTGTGCCCTCTTGGTTGGCTATGGATTGAAGTGGGTCTAGGACAGTTCTGACCAAGACAAAAGCTAGGAAGCAGCAGGCTTTCCAGTTGACAGCCTGTGCATGGGGAGAAGCACTGTGTGAGGGAGGCTCTCTCTGAGGCTCTGCTCTTCTCTCTGTGTAAAATCATTGTTTCTATAGAAGACACTCTGCAGCTTGAAGCTATTTTCCAAAGTCCTGTCTAACCCATGCATTTGAACATGAGTTGAAACTGTCTTCCCAAACAGGAGGGAAGCTGCACAAAGAACGATGCTATCTGACTAAGATCCACTGAAGCCCTTGGGAGCTAGGTGGGTTCTAGACACTTGCAGTGGCAGGGCTGGATCCCATTGTTTCTAGTACCTATCTTGGCATCCTAACGTGTATTCCATGACTTTTCCACCTCATACTCCTGTAGCTCTGTGTTCAGGAGGCTGTAGGCGGGTAAGATGTTACCTGACAGGAACTGAGCAGTCCTGACATGGCCTCATAGATAGGCACCAGTCCATAGGCACCAGTCAAGATTCCCTCAGCCCTGCCAGGTCAGAAAGCTGGCTTAAGTTCTTTCCAAAACCCATACCCCCATAAAGCCCTTTGCTGGCTCTCCTTGTCTAGGCTGAAATCTCTGAGTAACCTTGCCTCCTCTCTCTGTCTCTCATCTCTGCACCAAAGTGCTCAGGAAATTGGCCAGTTCAGGTAGCAAGTGGGTAAAAAGCCCAACTCTTCTCACTGCTTGTAGCTGCTCCGTTCTTACTGAGACCCATGACACAGGCCTTTGAGGGAGCAGCTTCTTTACTTCTCCACAGCAGACATCAAGCTGCTATGGTCACTGGCTTTCTGTCTTGGGGTCTTCTGCAAGGCTTTATCTGCATGTGTAGTATACTGTCTGTCCTTTCTAATGCTGCCTAGACATCTGCAGCTCTGCATAACTGACTCTTCAGTGGCCCCTGAGCCACACTCTGCCTTGTGTTGCTGACCACTGAGGCCAGCCTCCTTGACACCGTCTCACTGACAAGAGGAAGAGAGGGTAGTGAGAGCCGCCATAGAAAATAAGAATCTGTAGGAGAGCCTAGTTGACATTAGTGTTGAGTATTCCCTGCACTAGCCTGCTCAGTGATGCTCTCTGAGGATATGCACACACAGGATTCTGAACCCTACAGCTGCTGTCTCTCTGCCCACCACATGCCTACTTCCCCCTCTGGCCCAACAAGAGAGGGGTCACACTAAGTCTAATGAACTGCCTCTTGACTCAGGAAGGAGGCTTCTGGCCCTGATGTCCCATGGACCATGGAGGACCCAAAATAAATCTCCAGGGATACTGAAATGACAACTTTATAAAGGTTTAAGCCAGGAGAGGGCTGCCTCTGTGTACCTCTCCTCTCCCTTTCCGGGAAGCCACCCACCACTTCCCCTACCCCAACCCCCCTGGGAAGAGCAGATTGGAGGAATTGGACTGCTCCCTCCTCCCGTATTCTTCTTGGAAGACTGGGCAAAGGACTTAGAAGTGTTGCCTCCCAGGATCCTAAATACATACCAAGTAGGAAGACACCAGCATACCATGGGGTAACTATTAGAATCTCTGTTAAAGAGTAAAGAATGGATGCCCTCACAAGACGTAAAACTTCCCAGAAGAGGCTCTGTGAAGTCTTAGAGCAGTGTGACATGGGCAGACACAGTAGATGGTCTGGACCAAGTCTTCAGGTGAATATCAAGTGTTTTTTCTCTACTAGGTTTTCAGAAGTATCCACAGAGCTGGAGATGTCACTCAGGTGTAGAGTGCCTAGTATGCACAAAGCCATGGGTTCATTCCCCATCCTCCTCCCTCCTGAGTGTCCCTACTCAGTGCTCAGGGCTACTTCCAGGAAGAGAAATCCATGCTACCCCCAACACACAAGCCACTTTCTCTGAGGGTACCAATGTATCCCTTCAGAACTTGGGACAGCAAAACAGGATGATTGTGACATGAAACCATGTCTGAGAATTGAGAGCAAGAAAAATGCACAGCATACTGAGCTTGGAATATTTCGAAACGTAAATTGTCATTTCTACTTTGATTTGCCTGGAAATAGAAGTAACTGCTGCTTTTCCACATAATCCTAGTGTGCAGTGCTGATGTAGAGCATAGAGTCCACCCCTGGCCCTGTCAGCCAGGGCAGGGCGGGTGGAGGAAGGCCAGCAGGGTAAGTTCGACAGAGCTACAGGGGAGCCTCAGCAAGAGCTGACTTTTACCCTCACCTGTAACTTCAAAACTCTGAGCCAAGCATCTTTCACTCACCCTGGGGCAAAGCCTTGACATCTATATACTTTCTAGAGGATTCTATTGCATAACCAGTATTGGGAACCATAGTATAGGCAGAGGAATGAAGGTTCTTTTAGTCTTTGCTGCTCTCTGTGAATTACACTTCCCTCTGGAAGCTCTCCTTACCCACTTGCCAATCAGCCACATGTCAGCAGGAAAGTGAGATAGCAGCTCTGTCCACCTAGGTCCTGAAATTGGCTTTCAGTATAGAGAAGATATGCTAACTCCTCATTGTATTATGGGTCTCAATGAGCTTGACCCAGTCCTAGCTGTCCCTCAGCACTCTGCGGAGGAGGAAGGGCCTTGCATGTGGGGTGCAGCATGGGTTTCTCTTCCTGGGAGAAGCTCCGAGCACTGAGTGAGGTTACTTAGGAGAAGTGGAATAAGCCATGCTTGGGTATGAAAGAAGTCCAGCTTTGGTATGGACAGCTAGCCAGCCCTGTAAAACTCAGCCATTCTCCTCCCCCTCCCCTTCATGATTGTTTGTGTGCAGTTACATTTTTGTAAAGTAACCACACACAGCTTACCTGTCATGATCAAGAATAAGTCCACTAGCCTCACCAGAGGCCTCACATACCTTTTCTGAAGGAGAAGAGTTTTGGAGATGGGTTTGTCACCCCTCCTAAGCTTCCTGCTTAGACCCCTGGTCCCATCTGTGAGCTCTTGACCAGTGCTGTATCAGAGAGCCCTGAAGCCCTACACACGAGTCCTCAGACAAACTCTCCTTGCCTTGATTAAAACTCACTTGACCTTCTCATGAGGTTCCCTTCCACAGTTGACAGCTGTCTGCAGCATGGACACCCCAGCTGCCCCAGCTCATCTGCCTGTCCTGAACTAGTGCCAGTCCTGAAAGCAGCCTACTCAGTTTCAGACAGTCATGAAAATGCTCCAGGGACTAACAGACTATCCAGGCTGGAATCACACAACCGGACCAGAGAGATTTAATCAGAAGGCCTGAGCTGGCCTGTCCTGGTTCTCAAAGCTTCTCCAAACCATTTGCTTATAATTAAGAACTAAAATTTCCCACTCTCCTGTCCATTCCACCTCCCAGTCTCCTCTTGGAGACCACTATTTCATATTCTAGCTTAGACAAACCTTTCTTCCCCTTCTTGCCAAATCCTCACGAAGAACAGTCCCCCCCCCCATAACTCCCTGGATCTTAATCTTGGTACATCCAAATTATCTCTTGCATTCATCTGTTTTCATTACCCAGAGCCAGCCCTTTGCATTTTATAATATGCTTTGCATTTTTCTAAATGTAGTCGGGGTTTTCCAGAGTGGTGCAAAGCCAGGAAATAAAGCATGTCATTGAAATGACTCCTATTAACCTTTAGCCTTTAGGTGGCTTCTCATAAAACTCTTCTCTTCCAACTCTGCTTTGCATTCTCCAGTGCAGGCAGCCTGGTGAAGAACCTACAGCTTTCTATGTCTGCTTCCCTTGGTGACTCCCTCCAGTGATCCCCCATACTAGATCCTCAAAGAAGTCAGAGGCAGCAATGTGAGCAGGAGGTTTTGAGCTAGATTTATGTGGCCCTATTACTGGTGCCTCCTGGTGCCCTGGCTTCAGCTGCTTCCTTTCATATCTTGCTGTGTGAAACATAATGATCTCAGATACCACCCTAGTGACCTTCTCCCAGGGCCAGATACTTTCTAGCAGTGTTTCAGACCACTTAACTCCTTGAACCCTCACAAGCTGGCCAAGTAGTTCCTATTAGCCTCACCTTTTACAGATGATGATGCTAAAGCCAAGAAGCGCAAGGTTCCGTATCCTGCTCAGTGTCATGCTGTGCTGGGGGAGGGGAGGCAGTACTCTGCACAGATCAGCACAGCACTTGAACTCTGAGCTCTGGGCCAGGACTCCCCCATCCTCTGGTCATGTACTAGTGAGCCACCCATTCATCATTGGCTAAGTAGTAGCTCTGGGATAGGTATCAGAGAACACAGAAAAATCATCAGCCCAGCCCTCCTGTAGGCATCTGGTGGCATCCAGCAGAGGAAAGAGCCATCCAAAGATAGGTTTGGATACCCCAGCAGAGATGGGGAATAACATGTTGAACCTTTGCCAGGGAAGGGAAGCACCTGAACTGTTGAATCAAGGACTCGTATGAGTGTTTACCAGGCAGGTGGCCCAGGTGAGGGCCTGCAGGCAGTAAGCCATCCAATGTCAAATCTCAAGGATGTGAGGCTAGTGACACTGGACTAGTCCAAATACCAGGTGGTATGGGTTGGAGTCTGGTGGCTGCCCTATCAGATTTATGCAAATGGGACTCTATCACTCTGAGGTCCCAAGAACAGTGTAGGTCTCACTAAGCTCAAATCCTAGCATGGTTCCTTTCTGGGAGCTCTAGAAGAGATCCTGCCCTCTTTGCCTAGATCCTAGAGTCCACTCCTCTGATTTTCAGAGCCAATAATGTGGAGGTTTCCCTTTCTCTGACCACCCCACCCCCACCTTCTGCCTTGATCTTCCACTCTTAAAGATATTCTAATCATATTGGACCTACTTTAGCAATCCCAAAAGTTTTTAAGTTAATCACACTTGTGGAGTCCCATTTGAACAGTCCCTGTTTTCAAGGTTCAGAGATTAGAACATGGGCATCTTTGGGAGCCATTACTTCATCCAACGGAAATATAGACACTGGCAGCTTTCAGGGCTGGAAAGGAAGGGAAAGGCTTTGACATACTAAAACCGAGGAGCCCTGAGATTGGATGGCAGGTGAACAAACAAGGATAGTTAGCTATGAGATGCTCAGGGGTTATGTGACCCTGACTCCGCCTTCAGCAGGACTTTGGCAGGTGACCTCTTGCTGGCCTGAGGTCTACCCAACAGGCTCTCCAGTCTCAGAAACAGCAGGAGCCTTTGGTCTAGACTCCTCTGCTTTGGAGTTTCTATTTACAGTTCTTCTGTTAGCCCTTCCTCCTAGTGTACTATCCCTGGGATGGTTTTGGCCTCCCTCAGTCTTAGCCACTCAGTCCCATCTTGCTTCCTGTCCATTTCTGTCCCCCTATCCTTGGTCCTTATTGCTTAGATACTTGTTCTGAGCAAGGCTCTCTCTTAGGTAGCTCATCTCACTCCCAAAACTTGCTTTGCTTCCTCCCCCACCCCCACCCCCAAAAAAGGCTTAAATCTTAATCTTCCATGGCCATCCAACCCTTCCAGACCAGACAAATCAGGTCAGGACTGGCCACCACTTTTCTTCTCATGCCATCAAATCTAAGCCAGCAATCTTGAGCCAGAGGTCACTGGGGGTTTGCAAGCTGAAATGTAGCAGGAAGAATTTTAACCAAAGCCCAAGTTGGGTTTTGAAAAGAAAGGATTAAAGTTCCAGTCATTCATAGGTATGCTGCAGAATGCTAGTGTCTGACTCAAGTGGTCAGAATTTAAAATGAAATCAAACCTGGCAAGGCATTTTAGTTTTTGTTTCTCAAGAAATGAGAACATTGTTGATCATGATAAAGCATTCTGATTTAGGCCTCAAGTGTATGTACACAAACAGAAAACCTACCAAGGTCTGTAAACATGCCCCTCAATTCTGGCAGCTCTTGTTTAAAAAAAAAAAATCCACATTTACCTTAGACGCTGGCCTTTGAGTGGATGTATACATGCTAATGTGTACACATACAACGCAGATGTACACAAACACATGTGGGGAGCAATTTGCTTAAAAGAAATCCAGACCTGGGGCCAAGGAGGGGCTCAGTTAATAAAGTGCTTGCCATCCACCCATGAGGATCTGAGCTTGAATCTCCAGCAACCATGTAAAATTTCAAGCACAGTGGTACATGCCTACAATCCCAGTTCTGGGGGAAGGAGACAGGATGATGTTTGGGGCTTGCTGGTCATCCAGGTTGACCAAACTGCTAAGTACCAAGTTCAGTGAGAGACTTTGTCTCAAAAGGTAAGGGAAAAAAACAGTTGTGCAATGTTGATCTCTGGCTTACACATTCACATGTTTACGAGCACACACATGCACACGCGCACATACACAAATCTACTTGCCAATGTAGGGCCAAGGTAGAACTCCTGGAGGGCAGGGGCTGCCCCTTTCCAGGAAACCCAAGTCCAGTTTTTCATGTTTTTCCTGCTGTGAAGAAAGTATATTTCTCTTGAAAACAAGTGCCAGCCCTAAATGCTACATCAGAATACACATATTTAAAAGCTAAGGGTTGAGGGGCCTAGAGCTGTAACTCAGTGATAGAGCATGTGCCTAGCATGCACAAAGTCCTGGCTCATCCCCTATCTCCAAAACAAATGGGGAAAATATGTAGGGATTAAAAGTAAAGACTTGGTGAGGTCAAGTCCCAGTGGGCTTGTTGGTAAACTGGGAGAATGAGGTGTGTGCAAAGGCAGCTAGGGGCTCTGGGGAAAGAGACATGCAGGCCTGCTACAGAGGCCATCTCCCTCTGTAGACCATCTCTGTAGCCTCCTCTTCTTCCTGACAGAAAAGGAAAGTAGTACCCAGAGCAGCAGTCCTTCCAGTCCCAAGGTCCAAGAGTGTTTTTGTTGAATTCATATTCTAGTTTTGCTTTTTGGTAGTGTAAAGGCAGGAGGTTATATTTAGCACTACAGTTGGCAGAGGTAGACAGCTGTCTACTTACTCATGACTCCCCACCAGTTAGAGAGAAACTCAGGAGTACAGCGAAACCAGAGCTCTTCCCACCGCACAATGATTGGTTTGTGCTTCTGGCCCCAGTCCTCCATAATAAGGTCTATACTAAGGCCCGTCAGAAGGCTCTGAAAAGTCCTGCAGCCCCAAAGCTAGCCAATGCATGAGGAGGGGAGAGCTGCCCTTCACCTGCAGCTCAGCTGAGCCCAGGCCTGTTAGCCCCTGATCTTCCCACCTCTTGTTGCATTTCTGCATTGCAGAGCCACTGTCCACTCTGGAGCCTTATTCCTTGCCAACACAGGTATCCAAATGTCTGGTTAAAGTGGGGCTAGAACCCTAAAATAACCAACCTGCCCCAGTCCTCCTGAGCTAGGCCAGCCTCTCCTTCCAGTTTCTTGCCTGCCTGCCTCAGAGAGAGCATGTAAGGCCAGCCAAGGAGGTTGTCAGGGCTGCCTTATGGAAGGAGGCTGGTGAGGGGCACCACACAGCCCTGCCTATGTTGGCAGTCATTGCCAACCTCAATCTTCCATTGCTGGTGATCCATATTTGTTAGCAGGGTAAAGGCCTGAGCCAGGCCCTGAGGGATCTGATCATAGCTGACCCTGTGACCTCCTACAACTCTGGGTAGGCAGGTCATTTACCAGCAAGACCTTTTCTGATTATCAGATTCTATTTCCCAGCATTCTTAACTGTATATTCTTTATTTTGGAATCTCTCTTTGTTTGACTTACATAGGTGCTAAGGTGGTTGGAGGCAAAAACCCTGACTCTTGTCCACAGTTGAATACCTGCCAGTACAGTGAGTGAATAAATAGGAATGAAAGAGGGCATGAGGGTTTGAGCCTGTAAAATGAGATACCATCTTTTTTCAGAACAGGTTCCTGAGGGCATGACTGGGATCCTGGCCATTGTGAACCATATCTGACATAATAGCCACTTGGGTTGGCCTTGTTCATCACTGAGTATTTGGAATGACTCCAAGAGTGGATTTGAGGGTCCACATTACTCTTCTTTACTCACTGGCTTTGTGAGTCATCTCTGCAGTCGTAGCAGGCAATCTGAAACTCTAAAGGTCAATCCTAGCAGTGTAGAGTAAAGCATGAGCCCTCCACCTGGTACCCCTTTCATTCCCTCAGCAAGTATGCCCTCAGTTGGTACTCCTAATAGATGCTGCTGAGGAAGAAATGGCTGAGCTAGGTGGTGATCACCTCGAGGAAAATTAATGCATTGTTACCAGTCCTGAAGGCAGAAAAGGTTTGTGGCCATATGGGTGTGCATCTTCCTGAATAAGTCATCATTCTGTTTGAGGGTCCACCGTTGGCCCTGTGCACGAATCAGCAGGCTTCATGCCTTTATCAGATCTTGGGAAAGGAGCCACCTCCCAGATGCCCCTTCCACAAAGCTCTGTCATCCTCTAAAGGGGCTGTACGACATTTCTTAGATGCCCTTCTCAGCCAGGAGCCATCTATAAGTGGGGCCACAAACCTGTGTCTCAGGAGGATGATAGAAGGGGCTTTTAAACCCAAGATGTCAGAGTAGACTATAGCAGCCCCATTTTCCCTCCATGGGCCTTAAATGGATGGTCAGAAGGAGAGGCACATCTAAGGTTTGTCTAAACCACAGTGAGATGGTTTTCCTGAAAGCAAAGGAAGAAGCTGGGCTCAGGTTGGGGACAACAGCCTGGAAACCACAAACATACCCAACGAGCTCCTGGCCCTGCCACTCACCCTGCAGCTTGGCCAGCCATCATCTTTTTCAGCAAGTGTACTGTAAGGATAACAAAATGCCATGATACTGCAGAAGACCCTAAGGAGGAGGTAGTCTCCAGCCAAGGGCAGCTTTGTCTGTTGGGTCAGATATTGCCTTGTCACAAAGTATATGGGACTTTGTTTCAAGTGCCTCCTGCATGCTTGTGGGGTCAGGTTGTATCTGGCTGTTGTGCCTGTTGCTCCTTGAACTCTCCATCACTTTACCCAACAGACTTAACCTCCTGCTTCCTATCACGTTCCACATGGCCAGAAGAAGCTTCACCCACCTTGTCACTCAAGGATGTATCTGGTGGAAACTCCTGTCCTGCCTGTGGCTGCAAGTACCTGGTGCACACCCGGTTCCTCTGGGTCTACAGCAGGGAAAAGCAGAAAAGCTGGGCACTGTACTCCAGCTCTTGGTGCTTCAGCTCCAGGATACGTGTACTCCCCCTGTTCCAGTGGCTTTACCAATTGTCAAGACTTGGGAAAGTGCCTGGGTGATGATTCCAAAGCCTGTCCTCCAGCAGCCTCTCAGCCCTGCAGCTAGCCCCACCCCAAAGCATGAAGAAATCTGAGGAGTAGACAGAATTGAAAAGGAGTGGGGAATGCAGTACATTTGGCATTACATAAATTTGGTGAGGGCAGAGGTTGATCTGCAAATGCCTCATGTCCCTAAACCATCACTGCTGTAGACAGGCATGAGGAGCAAAGCCCATAAATAACTCTTGAGTTTCACAATTGCTAGTCTCCCTGTCCCTACCTCATCAATTCCAGAAAAGTGAGAAACTGGAGAAGCAGGGACGTGGACTAAAGGGCTACACTAGAGGGCTGTAGATCCAGGTTGGACTGGGGGCTCACCCTGAGCTTTAGGTACAGTAACCTGGGTGCCCTCTGCCATTTGTAGTCTTTATACCCATGGGAAGTGACCTGCTATATCTCAGGCTTCCAGTCCTCTGGGAAGTAGGGGAGAACTATAAATAACAATCGCTTACCAGGGAGGCAATGAAGATAAGCTGAGTGATAAAGTGAAACTAGATGAAGAAAGCACAGGCACTGTGTATGGCAAACACGAGTTACTACTGCTGCCAGGGTTGGGCTTCTTTTGGTGATATTTATACCCAAGAAGCTTTGATGGCCCTGGGTTCTGGATTGTGCACATAAGCTCCAAAACCAAGGTCAATGACTGAAGAGCAGTTCTTTTCTTGTGCTTAGGATAAGCTCTCTCCAGTATGTGCAAATCACTGTGGAGACCACTAAGACAATTCATGGTGTCTGACCCATGCCCCGCTGTAGTGTAGACCTGGGATATCAATTTGTAGACAGTTTCTCTTTTAAAGATAGCTACCATGTGAGGGTTCAGGTTGTGGTTGGTGGCTAGAGCCAAGTCATTTCACTCACAATCCAGAAAAGAGTGTCCAGGGTCTGCCTTTTCAGGCCTGTATCTAAGAACTCAGGGTTGCCTCTTTCTTGTCCTGATTCACACTCTTCAGACATCTGGGCCTTAGAACCTCACCTTTGATGTCTGCCATGTCAGAGAACCACTGATTCATGGTCATTGTGTACTTAATATTTTTCTTTGAACTGACTTAGTTTTTCCCCCTTCCTTAGTACAAGATGGGCAAGTTAACCCCTCCTAAACTATACCCATGACGTTGTGGGATCCATAGCTCGCCTATATTATTTTCTCACTGCCTCTGAATCTAAATGCAGAGTGACTGTCGTAAAATCTAAAGTCATGCACACTTGTGCCATCTCACACCGTTGCTGGTGCCAGAGGACAGTAGAGGTCTATGTACTTGTTAGGCCATCTCAGGGCCCCTGCCTGCCCACAGGAACCAGCTCGTTCTGAGGACCGGGCTCATGCTAGTGTCCAGGAAGAAGCCCTGCCTCCCTAGCCCCAGCTGTGACTTTCATCTTATGCCTGGAGGATGATGACATGGTATTAAGAACAACATTTAATATTCAGTATTGGTCACTTTGTTTTATGAAATGAGTCTAAATGAGTTGATTTTGTGGCCTATAGATGTAAGTATGGACAGATTTTACCTAGTGGACCATTCATCCAGCAGGTCTACTGTTTAAGCCCATATATGAATAATAGTAGGATTCAGCCCCTTGTGCTTTTGGGCCAGATAAGAAAGTTCTATATAGCATAGACGAGTGGTGCAAGCCTTTAATCCCAGCATTTAGGAGGCAAAGGTAGGTGGATCTCTATGACTTTAAGGCCAGCCTGGTCAACAGGGTGAGTTACAGGACAGCAAGAGCTACATAGTGAGACCCTGTCTTGAGAGAAAAAAAAAAAAAGTTCTACACTCCTCCCATCAATGCTTTGCCCTGGGAGACAAGATACCAGAAAAGAAAAAACCAAATATTACCATCCCTAGGGGTAGAAATAGAACAGGCCAACTTCTTACCTAGCTGTAGCCAAGCTGACAGAGTATCTGCATTTGTTAACAAGCTTTCCTTTGATATGGGTACACTGAGGCCAACAGGAAGTCTTGCCCAAGTCACATGTGAGATGAGAGTGCTGTTGCCACTTGAAGTAGATGAAAGTTTAGGCAAGAAGCATTCAAAAAGCTGGTCAGACAGAGCACCCCTCACTGAGGGAACTCTTGAGGAGACCCTAAGGGCCTTCCAAGCCTCGAGCCCTTCTAGCACAGCCTATGGGATTCTCCTGTCAGCTGTGTGCCCTCTGCCCCCAAAGGGAAGGATCCTAGTTGTGTAGCATATGGACACTGCCCTGCTTTAAGTTTCAGACCAAAGGCCATCCCTCAAAGCTCTCTGAACTTAGGAAGCAGCCAGTGGATCGGACTTGGAGGCCCAAGGCTCTGAGAGGTTGCATGCACAGCTCAAAGACACACAACTAAGACAGGCAGAAGCAGCAGAGAGCTTAAGATAACCTGGTACTCCAATACCCCTGCCCTCCGAATGACAAGACTCTGCTCTAGGTGTATCAGACGCCCTTGACCAGCAATGAAAGCCAAGGAGCTTCTGCTTCAGGGTACAGGCTAATATTCAGGGTCAGGACCCCAGGACCCACTTCTAGCTGAAGTGAAGGGAGGGGCTTTTCCAGTAAGGAGGAGATGCAGAACACCTCTGCACCCAAAGAGGGCTGCCTGGAGAGGACACAGCTTCTCCACTGCACCTGCCACCTCAGGGAAAGACCGAGCTCAGCATTCCTGGTATAATTGAATTTTGTGTTCTATTAGGTATAGCCTCAGGCCTGAAAGTACCCACAACTCTAAGCCGTGAGCCGAGACCTTCTCCATGGTGCACTATGGGCTGGTAGTCTGCCCTCTATAAGCTGTTCTCAAAGAATAAAAATGGAAAACTGGCTCACTTCTAACACCATCTCTGCACTATCTTTACACTAGGGTAGAAGTCTGTCCTGGTGCTGTGAGCCGGAACACTGCTCCGTTGCTTCTCTTTGCTGTATACGTGTTTGGCTATCAAGTAATAGCTGAACATATTCCCTTTGTAAAAGGTTAAAACTATGCATAGTCTGGTAAAGGGTGAATGCCATCTTCCTCTCCTGTCCAATGCCCTCTCTAGTCTATCCTGGGACATGCACCCTTTATATCCCCTGTCTCTTGTATCTGTATACATACATATTTTCCACAGAGACCAGCCTGCTTGTCTCACCATTGTCACACCAGCCCACATGGGCCTAGTTCTTATTTGCCACTCAGTAAATATTGACCCACTGAATGGCTGCCACTTTTGCACATTTAGGACTGTATTCATCTTGTTCTGCAATTTGATTTTGGCACTTTGAAATGGGACTTTCCTGTGTCTGGAACATGGGTGGAGCTTATTATATTTGACTACATTCACTGGAGGTGATGTGTGATGTCCAGTGTGCAAACATGGGCACTGTACTGCCTGCATCTAGCCACTCACTGTGTCAGAGGACCTGGAGTGTGAGCCCAGTGAGCAGCTCTTTTCCAGCTCACAGTACTTTAGTGGAAGGGACTTATCACTGCAGTTGCTGGGCTGAGTTAGAGCCAGTGACACTGATGATAGCTGGGATCATGAAAAACATTGGCCATCTTATTACCTATGTGAGAGAGAAAAACAGCTTTCATCTAAGTGTCCTCAACGTGAAACCTTCATTACTTGTTAGGAGCAGCCCGGGGTGATTCTGTCTCACAAGGCCCAGGTGGCCTGGACAATGCTCCTAGCTCAGGGAATGGAATCAGTCAGAAGGCCAAGATCACCATCAAGGAACACAAGACACAGCCCCCTATAGGACTACAGTGGCCTACTTAGCCACTGCCAGGGCCCCACTCTAAGCCAGTCATTCCGTCAAAGAGTTGCCAGGAAAGACTTCCTGCAGTTAGAATTTCTACCTCCATCACTCATGTGATGGAGGCCACAGCTGCAGTCTCTCAGACCTCCACCCTCCTTTGCACTCAGAACGGCTGTTTAGACATTCCCGACCCTCCACCCTGTCAGTGTTTATTTTAAAATCATCCAGGAACATGCTTGCAACGTTACTTAGATCCTTGCCAAATGCTCCATTGCATCAAATAGTACTTCATGTGCATGGATCCAGTTCCTCAGAAGAGTCACTTGAGGAGGACCTGCCTCAGGGGACTAAGCTTCAAAAGCCCTCTGAAAGTCCTGGCTTGAGGGAAAGCTGGGGAGCAGTTCATCCCTCGCTATGTTTGGGGATTCTCTGGATCAGCCTCAGGAGCCAGAAAAGGGACCTCAGGTAGGTGAACCACAGTCCTCTGTGACAAATGTCCTCAGGCAGCAAAATGTGATGCTGACAGGCATGGGCACCACCATGGAGCTCCATGGTGGACTGTTTATTGCTACATGCTTCCAGTAATCCCTCTCCCAACCCCAGAGAAACTGAAGCCCTGGTGCAGTGCGCTTTTAAAGCGCCTTACCTCCTCTTTCTGTAAAGGCCTGAGGCAAGCAGTTTTCCCCTCTGTTTATATCTATCCCCCACACACTGTAAACTGTTTCTATTAAAAGCAGTCAGAGATTGATAACGGGTGTTGAGAAAGATGTCACTTATTTCACAGGGTGAAAGGGAAGTTGCTGTGGCTTTCAGTAAAAGCTCACAGGCCTAGTCAGTGGCAGCGTCCTGACCACTGGGCGGCAGTGGAGCTGTATGCCCCTGGCAGCTCACGCTTCTGGAGTCATAGGACTCTCCACCTTAGTGAGTGCTGACACAGAACAGCACTGGCAAGGAGGCAGATGGAAGTGGTAGGGATGAAGGTTCTCTCTAGAATGTGACCATCAGCCCAGGGACTTGGGGACACATCCTAATCCAAGCTTGGGGTGTCCTTCGTCTGGAAAACAGGGAAGCTTCATGGACTGTACCAAGGCACAGCACGCCTCTGAGCGGTGTTGTCAGCTGAGACTGGGTGGAGGACTGAGTCACCCCACTTTTCTTCACAGGCAGGAATCACCCCACTTTTCTTCACAGGCAGGAATCACCCCACTTTTCTTCACAGGCAGGAATCACCCCACTTTTCTTCACAGGCAGGAATGGCCACTCGATTGAGTCTGAGCAGGGATCTCCGATACCCTGGGGCTGGAGTGGGTGACTTTATAGCCCCCAGGCTGTCATGGTTTTTGTTTTGGTGTGGGCTTTCCCACCAGCTGGGCCCTTCTCTCAGGGTCTGCTTGGGCCTAACAGAGGGAGCCCTCCATATCCAGGGAGAATCAGCTCTTTTAAAACATATTCATCCATCTCCTGGCATGCAGGCATCCCAGGGTTTTTCTGAAAGTCATTTTGCAAATGCAGATTTGAGCATAGTTGACTTCAGTTCCTATTCTCCAAAACCTTCACACGCTTCCACCTTCTCTGTGGTTCTTGGCATTGCGGTGAGAGCTGAAGCTCAAGAGTCACATCTGTTAGAATCTGAGTACCAGGCTGCTCTCTTTTAGTGGTGTGACTCTGGCTGTGTCTGAAACCATGCACTCAGTTGCATGGTTCATCTATAAAACAAGGTGCTGTGGACACCAAATTACTTTATGCTAAAAGTCCACTATATAACCCTGTGGTCATCATGGCATCCTCAGGTTGGGGGGCAGGGTGGGGTCAAGAGATTGGAAGTTTCTCCACCCTGCCCTATGCAGCACTGAAGTCCCTGTGAAAAAGAGACAAACTTGTAAAGAACCATCTTCAATATGGCCATTCCTTCAGACCACCTGTGAGTCCCCTTCTGAGCATCTGTCTCCTCTTCATCCTTATCCCTTCACAGCTTTTGCTATCCCCAGTTAGACCTGCTCAGTACAGCAGTGAGGAGGACAAGAACAGAGGAGAAGTCAGGGTCGAAACCAAGAGAATGGGAGAGACCCCACTTCAATTGAAACAAGTAACATAGACACACCTGTGAACTACCATCTTGTCAACTGGGGCAGGGAGACATGCAGCTCATACTGCCACCCCCAGCCTGAGGAATTCTGCTCAGTAAACCAGACCCTTGCAGGATAATCTAAAGTAAAGCAGAGTTATTAAGGCAAGGGAGAGTGCATACTTAAGTGCTGTGGGGGAAGGAAGTTTTTAGAAAATAGTGGTTTACATCTAAGACACAGGCACAGGCTTCTTGAGAGTCATACTTAGATGTATTTACAATAAAGAAAAGCACATGGCTTTTTAAGTTACATTGTTCAAAGGGTATGATTTACAGCAATTTTTTAAAAAATGAGCTTTAAAATTATGCAAAAATCACATATGAGTAGTCATTTGCCTAGCTTAAGGATTTCCTTTTGGAAGTTAAATGTGTGAAGTGGTTTTATGAGGTGCATTGTTCACATTTAGAGAAGAGGGATGACTGAGAACACAGTTAAACTCAAGGCCACATGCATTCTGGCCCGAAATAAACATAGTTGGTTGTCATTAATGTCCTTCTTACCAGTGTCTTTAGGAAGACAGACAATATCCCTGAGGACTTTTGAATGGAATTATGTGAATCCCAACTAGATTCTAGAGTGCCGAGCTTGATAACCAGTGTTTGGTCCCAGAACCATCATGGTGAAAGGAAAGAACCAAGTCCTACAAGTTGTCCTCTGACCCCTTATGGCACACATGTGTGTGCAGGCATATGCACAAACACAGTCAGTAAATAAAATGTAATGGACTCTGGAGTAAGGCCTCCTTTCCCTTCCTATATCCCCTGAATTTCCTGTCTTCCTCTCCTGCCTCAGTCCCTCACAGCCTGGCATAGCACATTCTGGTAGGCCAGAGGGCATGCTTCTGTTTTGTTGTCATTGTTTTATTTTGTTTGGTTGTTTTGTTTTGTTTGAGACAAAATAGCACCATGTAGCAAGAGTGGCCTCAAATTCTCAGTCTTTATGCTAAGTGTGCAGGTATGTGTGGCCATGCCTGATTTGCAAATGTACTAGTAGTGTCTTTCTCCCCTGCTTCCCTTTATGGAGGTGAGCAATGAAAAATACCTTCCCTACATATCCAAATAAATATATTTTGAAATAAAGTGAATCTTGTTTTAAATACAGCCAGCCATGGGGCTGGGCAGGAGGTCCAAGTACATCCCTGGCCAAGGGAAAGGTATTGGCACCAGGGCAAGACACAGATCTACACAGAGGGCAAACAGATCAAGGCAGTGTAGAGTGAAGACTCTCT
>CM053757.1:11337339-11419716 GCA_028658305.1 Pachyuromys duprasi | reverse complement strand
AAGAAAAGATGCCTCTAGCTGCTCCAGATAGGCCATTGCCACAGCTAGGCCAGGGTGACTAGAGTAGGACTGGAAGCAGTAGATTGTGGGGCCCGCTTTTCTTGCTGGACCTGAGTCAGAGACACAGTACCTCAACCCCAGTAGGATGTTGGGATCTGACAGTGCCAGTCAGCAGGTTGGTTCTACCCAGGAGGAGTGGTGAGAGCCTTTGGGTGTGCCACCTGGGGACTACAGCAGGGCTTTTGTTTGTTTGTTTTGTGTGTGAGAGCGACTATAGTGAACAGAGCCACTCACTTGTCAGCAAAGCCTCATCTCAAGGGGTTCTTGCTAGCTCTGCAGAGCCTGTAGCCACATCTGTCTTAGTGATCCACCTTGCTGTGTCACCTTTGGGTGACAGAAGATGCAAGCTGGGGACTCAGAGGAAAAAAGAAAGGTGGCATGAGTCAGGAGTTCCAGAGGCCAGGCCCAGAAACCTCTTACCAGTGGCAGAGAGGCCCAGCCTGCAAAGTTTCCAAGCCTAAAATGTGATTACAGTAAGCAGTCTGGAGGCAGCGCCTGCTCCATCCCCAGGTGCACAGCTGTGGGAGGAGGCAACAGAGCTCTGTGGCCTAAAGGGTCTTGTTGGCTCCAGCTGCTTTTATGGGGGCAGCACTGGGAGGTCTGGGAGGCCTCACTCTCTGAGTAGAGGCCTCATAGCCTGCCTCGCCCACCCAGCCAGTTTCCTTCTTAAGAATTGACCTCGGATAGCCATTTTGCATTTGAGTTCTTTAGAAAAGAAACCCCCTTTCTTAGGGATCTTGCACACCTGCTTGGTCACCCTCTGTCCAAACTGTATACACACACACACACACAAATCCACCCCTCTCCTTTTTCTCCTACTTCTGCTCTACAGTTAATACTGTAACTCAGATGTGAAAAATTAGCTTTGTATGGTGGCCATGAATTTTACATGAATCACATTGAAATCAATAAAGTCTGTAGAATGAATCAAGTTATTGTTATGAGGAAGACGTGGGGGCTGACTTAAAGGAGACATAATGGAAAAAGTTGTCCAGCAGCGGTGAGCCCAGCACAGCATTTAACCTTTGGTGGGTCTTGGCTCCCTCAGACTGGGGATGTCTTTCAAGTATCTACTTTCTGCTGGGGAGGTGTGAGGAAGCAGAAAGTCACATTTTCCATGACTTGTTTCTTCTTTGAACACTTGCTAATCTTTTTTTTTTTTTAAGTGGGTAATCTTTGAAATGACACTCTTTCAAGTGTATAAGCTTGGGATCTTTGCTGTAAGTAGCAGGAAAATGTGGGTGGTAATGTTATGGAAGGTGGAAAGCCTGCCTTTTCTAGGTCATGTTTCAAAGAGCAGAGCTGTCAGACAGGAAAGGTTACAAAAGAAAGAAGGAAAGTAGAGAATGAACAAGAAACAAGACAGGCTAGAGTGCTGGCCTAGCGTGCAGGGAGCCCTGGGTTCCATCCACAGCTCCACTTAAACCAAGCATGTCAGCACATGCCTATAAGTCAATCAGCAGGAAATCTGAGACAGGTTTTATTGGCACATATATGAAATACTTTGCCTCTGTGCCCAGTTAAGTCTTCTGTTGACATACAGTGATGATGATAATTTATGTAAATAGTACAAAGTGTCCTTTTAAAATGATTCAACTGGAGAGACGGCTCAGGGGTTAATAGCATGTGCTGCTCTTCCAGAGGACTTGAGTTCAGTTTCCAGCACCTACATCAGGCTGTTCACAACTACCTACCTATAGCTCTAGCTCTAAGGGTTCCAACCTGTTGTGGCCTACGTGGGTACCGGTAGTCACGATGACATAGACACATGTAGCTGGCATATAATCACATAGTCACATACACATACTTTTAAAAACACAAAAAAATCAACTAGCAAAAGTAGGGCTATAACTTAAGAAGAATATCAAGTAAATTGTGCAAATGGTACCACTATGGCAGCAGCACTGCCTCGGTGCCTTTTGTTTTCTTTATGGACGTGGTCTCATTTGCAGCCCATTCTGGCCTGGAAATCCCCATGTCCAGGCTGGCCTGGAATTCAAAGTACAGCTATGTAGTGAGATTAAACATGTATACCCAGCATTTATTTGCTTTATGTGTTCATGTGTATGCATGTGTACATGTGTGTGCAGTGCCTACGGAGAGTATCAGTCCCCCTGGAGCTGCAGTTACAGGACCCAGACTCATGCCCTCTGACTTTTAACTGCTGAGCTATTGCCTCTCCAGTCCCTTCATTTTTCAAAAAGAGAATATACAGTTAAGAGTATGGCTCAGTGGTAGAGCTTGCCTAGTATTTGAAAGGACTTGGTCCCCTAGTATTGCAAAACGAACAAACAAACAAACAAAAAACAACTACATATTGTTCTCCTATGGCTTAGTTTCCCTTTTGTCTATAAGTTTTTCCTCCTTGAGACCCCCTTCCCGAACGTGGACCTCCCTAGAGCTGCCTCTCTATACCCATTTGTGAATGTAGCCTTAGCATGTATTCTGCAATGAGTTTACAGGCTCAGAGGCAAGCCCAGCTGGAAGGCTTCCCTTTTGGTGCACATTTTCTGTGTTCCCAGTAGCTGGGTGAGTAACTAGAAGCTGTTTTTCTGATTTAAATTCTTAGCTGTGAGTAAGCAGCTCTTATCACTTACCAACTACATTATCTTCAGGACTTAATGAGCCCCTTTATCCTTGGCGATTTCACATGTTCTTTCCCTGAGTTCTGGGGGCCTCTACAAGTGCCTTTTAATATTTCCATTGTGTGTGTTAACCTTTCATTTGAATTTGATGTATCAGAAATATTTTAAAGGCTTAGCTTAATTAAATTCTTTCCCTGACCTATTATTTTATATCCTCCTTTACCTAAAGCATTAATGGCAAAGAGTACTGACTCGTAGGGCTGAGTTCAGGGATGAGGATGCCACAGACACCCAGCAGGCCTAGCCCTCCCTGTTTACTGTTGTCAGTGAGCTCCTCTGAAGCTACAGTCTGGGTGTTTTATATCCTGGAATAAGAGGAAGAAACAAATCCTGTTAACCAAAACTTAATTAAAATGAAGGCAGAATTAAAATTCTGTTCCTCGGTTGTGTTAGCCACATTTCAAGTTTTACATAGTCACATGTTGCTACCCAGTAGTGGGAAAGCAGTTTATAGTTTTTGCATACACTTAATCTAGATAGTGTGTATGTGGGGGAGGGGGAGTAGATCAGCAAACAGTTTTCGGGAATCAATTCCCTTCTTCCTCTGTGTGGATCCCTGAGATTATTCTTAGGTTGTTAACTTGGCAGCAAGCACCCTTACCTACTGAAGCACCTTGCTCTCCCCTGGAGGTACATTTTAAATTCGATTTTCATTCATTGATATTGAAATAGCCACATAGGCTAGGAGCTCTCAAACTATCAGCACAGTTACGGGGCATTTCTGTCTGTGCAGAAAGTCCTGCTGGGCAGCATGATCTAGAAGTGCGTTTTGACCAGGAAAGGAGAATAGCACAAGATTTGGGACCTTGCTGGATCCCAGCTCGTCCTTCACTGAAGGGTACGCTGTGTTCACCCTTGCTGAGCCCTAGGATTCTCCCCGGAGCCAGGACGTAGGGTGCCGTCTGCCTCACAGCCATTGTGGGTAGACTGACATGACTGCTGCAGGGCCGCCACAGGGCATTGGCCCTCTGCCAAGTCACTCCACTTCCCTGAGTGGTAGGTGGCAAGTAGAGACCCAAAGCTGTCCTGTGGCAGGAGGCAGAGACCTTGGAAGCTGTGATTCTTAGCTAGTCAGAGTTACACCTAGGATTCAGTTAGGCATGACTTCACTAAGCTGAGCAGACAAGTCCTGCGCCCTGCCAGCTGCATCCCTCCCAAGTGCCCATCACTGTAGCTAGACTGACTGGGTGGGGCTACTTGACCAGCTCTTTTCATTGCTAACAAGTTCACCTCTGTGACATCCTAACTCCATAAGCCTGCGTCTGCACAACAAGCTGGAAAAGATTTCTCTCATGGATTGGGATGGAAGGGGGACTCAGTACTGGCATAGACCTTCAGGAGCTTTGACAACGTGGAAGCTAGGCTTTCTTGTCACCCGTTGTTCCTGCCCACTGTCATGCCCAAATTTTCTGCTTATCTTTGATTTAACCTTTCTTCCTCTGGTGGTATATTTCCACTGCCAAGAATTTAGCAAGAGTAATAGTATGTACTGGCCAAAATGAAGCGACCCAGCTCTTACTTCGCAAGCAGCTGATCTTAGTATAAGCAGACAACAGTCCATATCCCGGCTGTTCCAGATTCATCTGACTTAGTGTCGCCTACAACATCTTTCAGGATTAGGGTTTGATGCTTTGATTTGAAGTATATGTGGAGGGACTTGGCCTGACCTTACTGTGGGTATTTCCTGCTAGGGTCCTGGGAACTGACCCTTCTGAAGATCACAGTATTAGCAGTAGGATCTTAGCCAGTTGCTGATTCTGTTACTGCCTCTGCTTTCTCCTATGTAAGGTTCGGGTAATTGAGCTTCCTGCTTGGAGTGCTTGAAATGCTTACTCAGCACAGTGCCTGTGCCTATGAAATACTCATATGGTCATAACTTACTTGAAATTGATATTGTATGTCTTAGTTTGGGTTTTATTGCTGTGAAAAGTCACCATAACCAGGGCAATTCTTATAAACGAAAACATTTAATTGGGGCTGGCGTATAGTTTAGAGGTTTGATCCGTTATCATCATGGTGGGGAGTATGGCAGTATGCAGGCAGACATGGTGCTGGAGGAAGAGCTGAGAGTTCTATGTATTGACTATCAGGCAGCAGCAGGAGACTGTGTGCCACACTGTTACAGGCGACCTCAAAACCTGCCCCCACAATGACATACCTACTCCAACAAGCCACACCTACTCCAACAAGGCCACACCTACTCCAACAAGGCCATACCTACTCCAACAAGGCCATGCCTCCTAATAGTGCCATTCCCTACAGCCAAGCACTCATACACATGAGTCTATGAAGGCTGTTTCTGTCAAACCACCACATTCTACTCCCTGGCCCCATGGGCTTGTAGCCACAACATAATATAGAAATGCAGTCAGTCTAACTTCAGAAGTTCCCATAGTCTTAACAATCTCAACACAGTTTAAAAGTCCAATGTCTCTTCTGAGACTCATGGCAATGTCTCTCACGCGATTTTATTTTATTTTTTTGAGACAGGGTTTCTCTGTGTAGCCTTGACTGTCCTGGACTCATTTTGTGGACCAGGCCAGGTATGCCATCACCGTTTGGCTTCATGGCAGTCTCTTAATTGTAATCCCCTATAAAGTCAAAATCAAAAAGCAGATGACATATTTCCAACATACAATGGCACAAAATATACATTGCCATTCCATAAGGGAGGAAAGGATGCCAGTGAGGAAACCTTGGACCAACACAAGACCCAAAACCATCGAGGCAAACTCCAAACTCTGCATCTCTATGTCTGATGTCAAAATGTTCTTTAGATTTCCAGCTCCTTTCAGCTCTGTTGACTGCAACATACTTCTCTCTCTTGGGCTGGTTCCACTCCCTCTTAGCAGCTTTCCTCAGCAGGTGTCCCACCATTCTGCCATCTCTAACATCTTGGGGTCTCCAAGGCAATCCAGGCTTCAACTTCATAACTTCACACAATGGCCTTTCTAGGCTTCAATGCAGGGGCACCCCTGCTTACCCACCTGGCTTCAGCCACTTTCCTTAGTTTAGGAAGGAGATTCCATAACCCCTTTCTTCTATTCTTAACTCTAAAGCCAAAACCATGTGGTTGAAGCTGCCAAGTTCAGCTGGTTGCTAGGGCTGGAACATTGCCTCCTCATTCAGTGACATCTTCACCAGCTTTCTGTTTCACATATTTTCCCTCACTGCATAAGCCTGGCTTTCCTGGAACTTGCTCTGTAGACCAGGCTGGCCTCTGTTTCCTGAGTGCTGGGATTAAAGGCATGTACCACCATACCTATACCTAGGCTTTTCTTTAATTTCTTTTCATAAATTGGAAGCTTAGCAGGCTGGAGTCTTGCACTGAGGTCACCACTCCCTTTATTCCATTTAACATTCATATTCTCTTTTATCAGTTTATCTCCTTGAACACAGGATCTAGCTCCATTCTTCCTGGTGCCCCTTTCTACTCAAATTGTACATTGTGTAACTTCCCTTGCTTAGCTTGCTCCTTTTCATTATAGATCTTTATTAGCATGGCTACTAATAACCACACTAGTTATTCTGAAATCTCTACAAATGCAATTAATCCAAAATACTTCAATTTATCCTCAGGCAAATTTTTTGAATGAGGGCAAAAAGCAGCCACATGTTTAGCCAGAATATTACAAGAACAGTCTCTATGCCACATACTAAAATTCTTCTTTTCTGAAACTTTTGAACCAGGCCCCCACAGTTCAAATCACTCTCAGCACCATTGTCTTCCATGTTTCTACTAGGATAGCCCATTAAGCAACACGTAAAGCACTGCACTGCTTTCCTAATTCAAAGTCCCAAAGTCCACATTCCTTCAAGCAAAAACATAGTCAGGTCTATCACTGCAACACCCCACTCCTGGTACCAACTTCTCTCTTAGTTTGGGTTTTATTGTTGTGAAGAAACACCATGACCAAGGCAACTCTTAATAAGTAAAATATTTAATTGGGATTAGCTTTCAGTTTCAGAGGTTTAGTCCATTATCATCATGGTGGGAAGGAAGTATGGTAGCATGCAGGCAGACATGGTACTGGAAGAGCAAGATTTGTACATCTTGATCTGCAGGCAGCAAAGAAGACTATCACACTGGCCATAACTTGAGCTTATAAAGCCTCAAAGCCCACCTCCACAGTGACACACTTCCTTCAACAAGGCCACACCTCTTAATAGTGCCATTCCCTAGGGACAAGCATTCAGACACATAAGTCTATGGAGGCTATACTTTCAAACCACTACAATGTACCTTTGCAAATAAAAAGAATTTTTTTGAAAGTGATCCATCTAAGAATCTAAGCAGGCTAAGCTAAGTGCTGCCTCCTCCTTGTGTTTACTTTTTCTGATTTGCTCTATTCCCTCGTTGTTATATGAGCCATCTGTAACCAGGAGACTGTGGGTTCATGAGGGCAGGAGTTCATTTTACTTTTGCATCCTTAGTATGTGGCCCATAGCAGACAGCCAGTAAATATGTGATTGATTGATTAATAAATAATGGAATGGGTAAGAAATCCTATTTTGGTTTGTTTGTTATCTTCAGTAAACCCCCTTTTCACATATAAGTTCCAGTCTGAGTCTTATATATAAACTTAAGTTCAAAGCCAGAATTCCCAAATGCCTGTAGTTACCATAATGACTTTTCCTATTCCCCAGTTCCTGAGCATCTGTTTATGTTCCTTAACATGGTTTTGATAAGCTACCCTGGCTGACAGGTGCCTGGAATCTGCAACCCCAGCCCCTACTGACCCACATATTCCAGCCCTGCTAAAGGCAAATTTCTCAGCTCTGCCATGTCATCTCCTGCTGTAGCTCATGACACACAAACTTCCCCACCTGACCTTGACACTCTAGTGGAAATATCTGTGGAAGAACACACACACATTCACACAAGCCTTCATAGACCTTGACAGACATGCCTTTCCCAGTCACACTCTGTGTGTCTCCTTCCTGTTCCTCTCTGCTGGCCTGTTAGCACAGGGATACATATCCATCTGAGTCCCACCAGTGCCTACCCAAAGCAGGCAACCCTTCTCTCCACAAGTATTTTTGAGAATTTGCTGTGCACTTGAAGTGTGAACAAAATCTTCTTTCATTATCATTTTAAATTATTATTGCTGTATATGCACAGCAAGGTTGTGGAGGGCAGAAGATAAATCTGTAGAGTCAGCTCACTTCTCACACCTTTACAGATGCTTGGGGGATCAAACTGAGGTCATCAGGCATTTATGGCAAGTGCCTTTGCCCACTGAGCCATCTCACTGGCTCCCAATTTATTTTTTATACATTTTTATTCATTTTTTATACATTTGTGTGTGTGCCTGTCTGTTGGAGTGAGTGGGTGTGGACACACATAAACCATGATGCACTTTAGAAGTCAGGACACCCTTGGATGAAGGCCCTCACCTTTCATCTTATTTAAGTCAAAATCTTTTATTGTTCAGCACCTGGTACCATCCACAAGATTAGCTGGCCTAGAAACTTCTAAGGATTCTCCTTGTACAAGTGCTGGGATTACAAACATGCTACAGCAGCTGATCCTTACGCTTGAATAAATAGATCACTGAGCCAACTCCCCAGAATTATTCTGTTGTTGTTGTTAATTATTTTTATTTTTGTTAATTATAGTTTATTCACTTTGTATCCCCCCTGTAGCTCCCTTCCTCCTCCCTGCCCAATCCCACCCTCCCTCCCTTTTCCTCACCTGTGCCCCTCCCCCAGTCCACTGATGGGGAGGCCCTCCTCCCCTTCCCTCTGATCCTAGTCTATCAGGTCTCATCAGGAGTGGCTGCACTGTCTTCCTCTGTGGCCTGGTAAGGTTGCTCCCCGCTCAGGGGTTGGTGATCAAAGAGCAGGCCAATCAGAGACAGTCCCTGTCCCCATTACTATGAACCCACTTGGACACTGAACTGCCATGGGCTAAATCTGTTCAGGGGTTCAAAACAGGGTTTCTCTGTGTAGCCTTGGGTATTCTAGAACTTGATCTGTAGACCAGGCTGGCCTTGAACTCATAGAGATTTGTCTCTGCCTCTGCCCCTCTGCCTCTCTGCCCCTCTGCCTCCTGAGTGTAGGGATTAAAGGCCTGCCACCAGCTCCAGGCTTTATTTACTTTTAAAGTGTATTTGTCTATTGTGCATGTGTGACGGAGAATGCAGGGATGTTCGAGCCACTACAGAAGTGTGGGGGTCAGAGAGCAGCTTTTCAAAGTCAGTTCTCAACTCCGCCTTGCAGAGGCGCCTCTCGTGTTCTCTGCCACTGCGGTATACTCCAGGCTGGCTGGCCCAAGAGTTTCCAGCTCACTCTCCTCTCTGCCTCTAGGAGCTCCGGGACTACTGAAACCTGCCACTGTGTCTTACCTTTTACACAGGCTCCTGAGGTTGAACTCAGGGTATCAGGTTTTCATAGCAAACACTTTGACCAGCATTTATTTAGTTTTATATGAAATGTGGTATTGCTAGGTAGCCTAGGATGGCCTCCAAATTTCAATCCTCCTGTCTTCAGTCTTCTGAATATTGGGGTTACAGGTCCCTAAATTCAGGTAAGAGATGTTTGCTGAATGACTAAAGTAAAATGAATGAATGAATCAATGAATGAAGGTGCCTTTCTTCTTTAATTCTTTTTTAAACGGTGTTTTTATTTTATGTGTATGGATGTTTTCCCTGAATATCTGTTTGCATACCATGTGTGTGCATTGCCTATGGAAACCAGAAGAGGGCATTGGGTCTCCTGCAACTGGAATTACATATAATTATTAGCCACCATGTGGGTGCTAGGAAACAAACCTTGGTCTTTACATCTAGCCATCTGTCCAGCCAGCAAGTTCATTTTTTTATATTTTTTTATAATTTATTTATTTTCAATCTCATGTGCATTGGTGTTTTTGCCTGCAAGTATGTCTGTATGAGAGTGTTGGAACTAGAACTCCCTGAAACTGGAGAGACAGACAGTTGTGATCTGCCATGTGGGTCCTGCAAATTGAATCCAGGTCCTCTGTAAGAGCAGCCAGTGCTCTTAACCACTGAGCCATATCTCCAACCCTAACAAGTTTATTTTTAAGAGAAGGGGAAAAACAGTTGAGCATGTCTATATTGATTATGTTGGAGGCAGAGTTTAATAATTGAAAGGCCATCTGACTGGGTGTAGTATTGTACTGAGGAATGCTGATAAGGTTGGGTTTATATTAACCATACCAGTCTATATCCCATACTGTAAAGTGCTGTTCTGGTACCAGACGTTTATTGGTAGTCATTGTGAATACCAGAAATTGAAATGCAAAGCAGGAAATTTGGTTTGTGAAGTCTGAAGCTTTTGTTTAAGTCCAAAGGTGTGGCCTGTCTCCACCAGAGGTCTCCCATATTTTACTGTTAATGTTTGAAGTATACTGTATTCCCACAAGCTAATTAAAAATCAGCCCGCTATGCCGGTAAGCATTCAGTCTGAGAGCTAATTTCTGCCAAACAGCCATAAATGTGTCCCCTGATATGAAATTTAGACATTCTTTCCCATCAGAAAATAGGCGTGTGGTTTAGTCCAAACCTCTTAATTTGAGAGACGAGGAAACCAACTGAAGCCCACCTAGAAAGGCCGTGCCTTGACGGGAGCGACAGAGCCTAGAAGGCAGCACAGTGGGCGGCTGGCCCAGGCCCCCTCCCCATGGTCTCCACCAGACCCCCTTGCTCCTGCTGGGTTAAGTTCACAGTGCACATCTGGGCCAGGTACTTTTCTAGCTCTTTTCATACTTTCTAGCTCTTTCCAGTCCCACAGGCAGGTCCTGTGATTGTCACTCCGTTCCATGAACCCTTTTCCTACAAATGTCTAGAAGAGGAAATGTGAAAGAAAGAGTACTCAGTTCTGTCTTCAAGAATCTTCCACCCAGAGGGAGAAAAGGAAGGTGTGTCTCCATATGTCCCTTTAGGAATCTGAGGCTCAGATTACCCAGAGCTGGTAAGCACCTTCCTCACCTAGAAAATGCAAAGTGGACAGACCCTGACCACATCCTCTGGAGAGCTCAGAGCTGAGATCTCAGGGTGTTCCTGAAGGGCCCCAGTCAGCACCCTTGTGAGGAGGCTGTTGGACCACCAAGCATGACAGCACAGCTCAGGCATTCAGATCTTTTCTTGGAAATCGGGATTCTTCCTTGTAATGCAGAGTTAGGTAACTTTATTTACTCATGCTAAATAGGGCTGTTTTTAAAGAGGAAATTATGCAATGTGCTATGCAAATGTGCCATTCTGAGAGCAGAGCAGAGATAAGTGTGGTCGCCACTGCAGGGGAAGATGAGATCTGTGCCCTGTGTCAGGCCGCGTGCTGCCCGATAAGGGGAGGCCGTGCTCTACTTGGAAGTGCTGCTCATCTGGACCTAGTTTCTGGTAACTGCATTTTCAGCAAGCCGTCTATCTGTGGACTTCATGCTACACAGGCAAGAAAAACAAGGACTGAGGACTAATTCTGAGAGCTCCCTGCTCTGTAGACTGGAGTAGCTGGTAGGACAGGGGATGCTGCCCCGCCTGTGTTTCTGGAAACGTGAGAAGGAGAAGGGTAAAAATCTCATTCTATCCTCTTGAAAAAGAGTCTCTGGCAGTTTTCCTTGGGGAAAACAAAACGGGATGGGTTCCTCAAGAACTCTGGGAAACTTGTTTGCATATTTAAGTGGATAGGGCATGCTGACTAAGACAAAGGAACTGAGCCAGTCCCAACTCTGGATGCTGGGACTAGCTCCCTGACACCCGCCCCAGGCTTGGGCAACAGTGTTCTCTTTCCCGTTGCTTCCGGGCCGTGTCACAGTTACCCATCACAGAGTAGCTACCCAGTGAGCAAACAATAGATACCTATTTGTGTCTGCAGAGTGAGTGCTAGTTGGCTGTTCTCAGTGGCCCTGTAACACTTGAGACACACCAAGTTCCTGGAGGACTAAGAGATAGTATCTCTGCTACTCATACTAGGGCATCAAATGGGTGTTTGTGATATGGGCATCTTATAGTCATCTGTCAAAGTGACACAAAGGGCTCTTACTGGTAGAACACTTACTTGCCTAGCATCTATGCAGCCTGAACTCTATTGCCAGCATTGGAAAAACTGAAAGAGTGATGGAGGGCCAGGGAGATGGTTTATCAGTTCAAGTGCTTGCCATAAACGCCTCAGGACCAGAGTTTTGATCCCCAACATAAATGTAAAAGCTGTAATCCCAGCTGCTATCCAGCAAGCTGGCTCATTAAGGCAAGCTGAAGTTTAGGTTCAGCAAGAGATCTTGCCATAAAATAAAAGGAGGTGAACAGCTGAGGAAGATGCTTGACATGAACTTTATGTGCATGCATGTATGCCTGCATACATACATTCATACATTAAACATATTCACACACCTGCCATACACAGGAAAAAATAATTTTTTAAGTGATAGATTATGATTGTAGCTCAGTTGGAGGGGTACTTGCCTTAAATACACAAGGTCCTAGCTTCCATCCAAGCACTTACATATACCAGGTATGGTGATGCACAGCTGTAATCCTAACGTGTGGAAAATGAGACGGGAAGATCAGGAGTCAAGGTTACCATCAACTACATATTGAGCTCGGGGCCATTTGGGCTCCCTAAAATCCTATCTATAAAAAAGACAGAAAATGGGGGAGAAGGAGGAAGGCTAGTAGCAAGGCTCAATTAGTGAAGTACTCAACACAAAAGCCTGAAGCAATCTGCATTCAATCCTAGGCTCTGCTGGTAGAAAGAGAAAACTCCCTCCCTGAAGTCATCTGCCCTCCACATCAGTGCTGTGGAGCACATATGTCCACACTCATGCACACAGCAATATCAAGAACAAATGAAACATGTGAGAGGGCTGGGGAGGTGGGCCAGTGGTTAACAGTGCTGTTCTTCCAGAAAACCTGAGCTCAAGTCCAGCCCCCACATCTGGCCTTAGCTCCACTCCTGACCTCTACAGGCAGCTGCATTCATGTCCACACACATACAATTAAAGAAACTTTGAAAATAAAGATGAGAAACACTAGTAACAGTCATACAGCAGGCACAGGCACCGGCTGTTTAACACCTTCTAGGTCATCCCTGCTGCTGTAGCTTGTTTGCAGGTGATCTAGGAAGTCAGCTTTAATCCAGGGGGCCATTTGGACGTCATTCATGCCACCAAGTTGAAAGCAGTGAACAGCACCCATATACCACCTGCCTGCTACCACTGACCCCCACCACTCTTTATCACCTTCTACTGCTCTACCCACCATCAGCCCCTGCCCCTAATTTTATCTCTGTGGAAGTACTGGGAATAGGATTCACACATGTGCAGCAAGCACTCTGCCACTAAGCTAAATCCCCAGCTCAATCTTTACAAAATTCATTTCAAAGCAAGTTTCAGACCACCGTACCCTTCTCCCTAATTACTCTAGCTTGCATATCATGTAGTACAATTGTAAGTAACTGGATTATACCAGGCCTGCAGATGAGGTATCTGAAGGAAGTTACATCTGAGGGTCAACACAGCTGGGAGATGGCAGAGCCTAAACAAACGTTCAAGCTGTCAGCCCAGAGCACAGGGGGCTGTGCTTGCAGGAGGGAGAGGAATGGGCATGTGTCTGGAGCAGAGTTCTCACAGCAGCATGTGGGCCAGCAGTATCAATACGTGGACCAGCAATTCTGCTGTGAGCAGATGTGAGTGCAAAGGAGGCCCAAGGCCAGGGGAAGGGCAGTGAGGTAGCCAAAGCAGCAGCCGTAGCAGCCTGACGGGTTACTGTTGAGAAACCTAGAAGCCAAACTCCAAGTTCAATTTCCTTTGGCTGACTGCACTTAAGCAAGTAGCCTTCTCACTATATACTAGTGTTGCTCTCCTTTACAGACCTAAAGAATGCCAGTAGCACACTTTCTCCCTTTTCTCAGAGTTTGCAGACCCTCTCCATCACAGAGGGAGGCACTGTGCTGCATGGCTGCCCCTTCTGGGAAGATATGCTTTAGGGAGATTCAAAGAAGACAGAGTAATTGATTGCTACTTGCAGCAAATATCCCTTAAGCTGTTGCTGGACTGATGGAGAAGTGGTTACTTAATTTTCTTCAAAAGGTTGATTTGACTGTTAAGTTCTGGGCCTAACTGAGTGTATCCATTCATGCCTCACTTCTAAACATCTGGGTGTTAGGGACTATTGCCCCACCCCCCACCCCAGCACACACATATACCCTGGAAGCAATCCTTGGGACTTGAGGAGGTCTAGGTCCTACAAGAGTGTTCCTTGTTGACCTGTAGACTTACCTGGGGCCTGGACCTCATCACTCCAGCTTTTCTGGGTTACATTAGAACCAACCTTTCTGTAAGGTGCCCATTAGCTCCCACAGAAACAGTGGGAGCAACTACTGTCCATCCTTTTCATTGTGGAATGGGTTTTCTATGCTACAAAGTACCAACTCCCTCATACTGAGCCATGTCCTCAAAGTGCCAGACAAAAGATCCAGTGTACTACCATGGGCCCCCTTGAGGTAAGATTTCAGCGTATCTCACTAAATACTATGTCCCAGCATCTAGAAAGAGGCAGCAGTAAGCCACACAATGTACTTGCTTATCACAAGAAACTGAAGGGTGGAATGCAGATTTTGACTGTAGGATCTGGGTATCCCAGTGAAGAAGGAACCTTGTCCTGGGTAGCCTCATAGCACACAGGTGGCTGGGACTATCAGTCTTCAGGGTCTGCCTGTTAAGAGTTTGTGTCACTTACTTGTCATTTGTCACGTACCGCCAACCCTACCAGCATCCCCTTTGACAGCTAGCCCAGATTGGGGGTGTCCCCTTCTCTGAAGGAAACAAGGGCCATACCCCTCGCTGGCCATGTCCAGGAGACCAGAATCATAGGTTTCAATCAGCTTCCCCAAGGTAGTGTGAAGGTTACACTAATGTCCATCAGGCTGGGTACCTTGAATATGTCCTCTGTTAGTGTGTCCTTGAGGAAGGAAGTTATTTAACCCACAGTTTTTGTTTTTGTGGTGTTGAGGGATGTGTCAAAGCAGGAGATTGAGGCCTGGTATAAAGGGCTTTTGTCATTAGTCGAAGTTCTTGGGGCAGGGTCCCCCTTTAGACCATTGTGCATGCTAGCTTTAGAGAACATGCATAGCTAGGAATGAAATGACATCACCATACCAAGAGCATCAGTGACCCTCATGTCATTATCTTCCTTGTGCTACCCATGGGGCCTTACAATTTCCTGGTAGCCTGTGTGCAGAGAAATTGAGTCAGCTTAGATGGGTGTGCAGAGGAGAGCAGACATGGTCTTCAGAATCTGTTAGAGCCCTTTTGGGGTGCCAGCAGCTAGGAAGGCTAGTTGAGGCCTCGCAGTCTTGCAGTCCCAGATGCCTACTCAAAAGAATCAGGGGACCTCTGCCTAAGCCCCTCCTGACTTCTCATTAATGATGTGTTCCTAAAACTCACCCAAGTTCCTACAATTGGGGTGCACACTGTATTGCTACTCTGAACCCCCAGTCTTGGCCTGTAACCCAGTGAGTATATCAGATTTCAGAATTCCAGAGTGTCCTGGCATTCCACAGGCCTAGAAATCCTGCTGAAAAGGACTTCCTCGGTTCTAAATGTAGCCAAAGCTGCCAATGCCAAGAATTAAATTATGTACTGGCATCCATATTTTATTAGAAAAGTATCATTTAAATACAGCTAACGTCAATCATCCCCATTTACCATGTACTACTCAAGAACAAACTACAATCTGTCAGAGGACCTTTGAAAAACAGCAGTAGCCCAGGGGCTGGAAAGAGCAGTAGGTGGAGAAATGTGAGTCTCAAGTGGGAGTACTGAAAGACTTGAGTGCCTCTCCATCCCATCTGCAAATGCTTCTTCACTGCCTCTTTTCATGGTCAACTGGAGGGGTACCAGAGAATGCAACAGGCAAGGCCCTGTATCCTTGGGGCTAGTTCATCAAGGATAGAAGAAATGGAGAGTTTCAGAACAGCGAGCATTGGGATTGGTTGAGATGCGACTGGGTACGGGGGCAGAAGAAGCCAAGGGTCTGTGTAGGCTGTGTGCCCTATGACACCACAGGGGTTCTGGAACACAACCCCAAACCTGACTGCTTGTCTCCCTCTGAAGAGACACACTTGCTCAGGGGACCTGACTCTAGAGGCTTGGACCAGGGAATTTGAGGTGCTTTGTGAAGCACTTGACTCAGGTTGGAGAAACAGCAAAACCACTTTTAACAAAAGCCCTGCTGGGCACCATCCCACATCCCTCTCCCAGAAGTACTGCAGGGCCTTCAGTTTTCATTTCTGTGTCTGAGACAGGGCTGTAGGAGCCCAGGTTTGTCTGTCTCTCTCTCCCCGCTCCCCCCTCCCAAGACTGGGTTCCTCTATGTAGCCTTAGCTGTCCTGAAATGCTGTCTGTAAACCAGGCCTTGAACTCAGAGATCCACCCACCTCTGCCTCCTGAGCGATGGGATCAAATCAAAGGCGTGTGCCACCACTGCCCAGCTGAACTCTTAACTGAGGATGCCCTTGAACTTCTGGTTCTCCTGCCTAGGTGCCAGGATTCTGGGTGTACACCAGTACACTAACTTGTATGCAGTGCTGGAGATTGATCCTAGGACTTCCTTCGTGCTAGGCAAGCAGTCCTTTTAACTGATCCTCATCCCCAGCATCTTAAGTCTGTTTTTCTAAGTTGGAAACCTGGCAATCTGCTAGGAGTCCCACTATTCCTGGAGAGTGCTGAGGTTTAAACCCAATCTCTGTGGCTCTGAACCCCCATCTCTTCCTAATAGAACAGGAGGCCCTGATTCTGCACTTCACTTGATGGCTCCCATGCGCTTTTTCTTTTTTTCTTTCCTACTTCCCTACTCCTTAAACTTCTATTGGGAAATGGTGTGGGTTTTCCTGTGTCCTGCTAAAAACCACAAGACCTGTGCATCTGTACCAGCCCTGGGCCTGGGTTATAGAGCAGTGGAAGAGTGTTTGCCTACTATATGTCTGAAGCTCTGGGTTTGATCCCTACTTTCAAAATTTTACATGGGACTGGATACAGCACAGAATTAAAACAAATCACCTTTTCAGTTCTCTTGTTGAGTAACAAAGCATCTTCTAACTTAGTATTTTAACACAGTGGCAGTCATTCATTTTGCCCACAGCTGTTTAGTCTGCCCAGGGTCCAGTGGGAATTGCTTACCTCTGCTCTACGTGGCAGATGTCTTGCTTGGGCATTGGCAGGTCATTAGTGGGGGTGGGGGCTGACAGTAGGTCTGAACCTTGGTTGACAGCTTGCCAGCACATTCTGATGGCCTTACATCACAAATTTGATAGCATTTTTACCAGTACCTCTACTGGCCTCCAGGTTTGAGGAAGGAAAAAACTTAGACTTTGATAGGACAATCATGTAAGAAGAGCGTGTAAGGTGACCATTTTTGGAGAGTATAGGCCATGGAGAAATCTGTGTCAGGGCTCCTTCAGTCCACTCTGGTACACTTGAAGGAATACCTCAGGCTGGCACAGTCTTTTTTGCTTGGCTTGGACTTTCTTTGTTTTTGTAGTACTGAGGATTGAAACTGGTGCCTAATGCATATTAGCCAAGAACTCTACAACTGAACCACATCCCACAGATTTGCATAGTTTTGAGTTCCGACTCCTCATTTTTTTATTTCCTTTTTGATAAAAAGAGCAGGGTTGGCAGTATGGCAGAATATGTCCATAATCCCAGCACTTGAGATGCTGAGACACGGGTGTTTAGACTTCGAGGTCACACAGCACTGTAAAATGCTATCTCCAGAAACAGAAACAGGCACCTGGGGAGATGGCTCATTAAGAAAAGTGCTTGCTATGCAAGTATGAGGCTCTGTGTTTGGATCCCCAGAATCCATATAAAAAGATAGGCACATGGCATGTCTGAAACTTCAGTGCTGGGCTGGAGCGGGGGACACTGGAGAATGCTTGCACTCACTATCCAGTTAATGTAGGCATTCGTGAGCTTCAGGTTCAGTGAGAGACCCTGTCTCATTAAAAGGTGGAAAACAGCTGAGGAAGATGTTCAACATCAACCTGTGGCCTACACATATGCACATGTACACCCATAATGCACATGGGAGGCTGCATCCTTAGGCACACAGCCTCTCTTTCTCCCCCCTTCCTTTTCTTCCCTTCCTTTCTCTGCTTTGTCTTCTTCCCTCATCTTCCTTTCTTAGTTTTTCTTTTGACAGAATGGTTTTTCTATCTAGCCCAGACTAAGCCAAAACTCTTAATTCTCCTGCTTTACCCTCACTCCCCAGTGTGTGGATCACTGGGGAGCGACAAGCCAATTAGTTGCTTTTTAGTATGCAGTAGCAGCATATAAGCTAAACCACTCCACAGCTGGCTTTTTCCCCATGCCAGTATGATCTTGAGATTTTCACACTAAGTAAAATGAACCTGTTTTACTCAGGTTCTCACAAATGCAGAAGCGGCCCTTGGCATACCTGGGCACAGCTCTTGGCCCACGCAGCTGAGTGTTTTTCTTGGGAAAATAGCAATTTCTGGGTCATAGGTTGTGAAACTTTCAGTTTTAATGAATAATGCTAATTTGCCCTTCAAAACGGCTGTACTCATTTGTTCTCCTCCCAGCAGCCTTTGAGGATGCCAGTTTCTCTGCATCCTCAGCCACACCTGATATTATCAAACTCTATTCTTACTGCCAGCACAAGGGTAGAAGATGGTATCTTGTTTTGCTTCTTATCCTGACTTCTCATGAGGGCGGATACCTCTTTGTGTTCCTTGGCTGTCTTCATGTACCATCTGTGTCCCTTCACTGCCGTTACATGGTTCATCTTTTTGTATTCATTGGCTGTCTTCATGCATCATCTGTGTCTTTCACTGCTGTTACACAGTTCATCTCTTGCCATGTAGATCACATGAATAATCTTATTGTTTTCTGCAGAGGTTTCTGTTACTGTTTTTGAGCTATGTGGCCCCAGCTGTTTTTTACATACACAAAGTTTTCCAGGGTGATTTGGCCTTGCAGTTCTCCTGTGTCAGCTTCCAATAGAGCTGGGATTACCGGTGTGATCATGCTATCATGCATAGCTCCTTCAGTCTTTTGTAATTATATTGTTTACAGTTTTCGATGCGGTTGAAGGGGGGTTCATACATATGTCATAGCACCTGAGAGGAGGTCAAAGAACAACTTCTAGAAATTGGTTCTCTTCTTCCACCATGTGAGTTCTAGGGATTGAATTCAGGCCATCAGGCTTAGCAGTAAGCAGCTTTACTCCCTGTCCAACCCTTTGGAACTAGAGTCAGGGAGAGGTCCAGGAAAGTGAGGTGGACACTGAGATCTAGAACATGCCATGCTTGAGTGACTGGAAGAACTTGGGTCACCTGTACTGAGCCATACAGGTGGCTACCTGAGGCTGCCATAGCCTGGGGCAGAGCTGCCTGCCACTGAATTCCTCCTGCATGGCCCCATCCTTCACAGGGTCTCAACAGGGTTTGAAGAATCTACACCTACTCTCCTGAGAGATGCAGACCCTGGACAAACTAGGGTTCCACTCAGCAGCTCTACAGACTTCTTCTAAATTTGAGACCTCCAAATGGGAATGCTCACAGCTGGCATGTGGGGCAGCCCAGTTGGGGCAAGACTTCCTAAAGGAACACCTGAGAAGCCCACGGGCAAGCAACTCCCGGCCAGTCGTTCCTTGCTCCTCTCAAGGACGGTGCCGCGCGTCTCCTTCTGTGCCCGCCCACCCTTCCCTCAGCTGCACACTGCACCCGGGTTTCTTAAGAAATACCGTGTCTGCATGGGGCTTTGCTGTCTCAGAGACCTCTCTGAAAGCTGCTCCGCTTTGGTGTTTTGTCCTTCCTTTTTTTGTTGCTCTTAGTGGTGACAGTGGTAATTCTTTTTCCCTGAAGCAGCTAAAACAACTCAGCTCTGTGAGGCAGCCAGTCTGCCTGTCAGTGAGCCCCACCATGCCCAAAAGCCCCATGTTACCATCATTTGTAATAGGTCTGACCTTCAAACCAGCTCTTCCACAAGCGCAAGGATAGAAAACGATGTGTTGTCCCGATGGTGGTGCACACGGGAGGGGAGAGAAAAGAGGTTGGAAAAGGGAAAGAAAATGCAGATTCAGGGTTTGGGGTTTTGTTTTGTGGTTGTTGTTTGTCTGTTTGTTTGTTTGTTTGTTTTGGGTTTGGGCTTTTTGTTGCTTTGGGGTTGGTGTTAGTTTTGTTTTGTTCTGGTTGGTTTGTTTTTGGAGACAGGATTTCTCTGTGTAGCCCTGGCTGTCCTGGAACTGACTTTGTAGACCACGCTGACCTCAAATTCATAGATGCACTTGCCTCTGCCTCCCAAGTACTAGGATTAAAGGCTTGCACCACAATGCCAGGCTTTGTTCACATTTTTTAAAATAGAAGATTCCCATTGAGAAATATTTTAAATATTGAATAAAGGAAATAACCCTCATCTACTACAAATAAGATGCTTCTAAGAATAAGTAAGATGGCTTTCACACTTGATAACTGAAAAGACGAGAGAACTCCGTGCAGTATAGAATTAAGAATCTCAGGTCAGGAGGATTGAGCAGATGGTAGAGTACTTGCCTTACAAACTTTAGGACTTGTGTCCATTCCCCTGGCTGTGGGTGATATGTACTTATCATCCCAGCCCTGCATAGGCAAAGGCTGGTGGATAGCTGGAATTCACTGGCAAGCCAGCCGAGCTTTATTCTTGAGCCCTAGATCCCAGTAAGAGACCCTGATTTTCAAAACAAGGTGGGTGTCTCTTGAAGGACGACATCCAAGCTTGACTCTGGCATCCACATGCATATGCAGTACAGAGAGAGAGAGAGAGAGAGAGATGCACAACACCAAAAAAATATTTTTAAGAGAAAGAAAAAATATCAGGGTCGGATATAAACCAGACCTGGTGGTTCATGCCTTGATCGAAGCACTTGGGAGGCAGGACCTTGAGTTGGAGGACAGCCTACGCTACCTAATAAGTTTGAGGTGGATCTAGAATACATGCAAGACCTTATCTAAAAGTTATGTATCCTTGACTGGAAAACTGGGATGAAAAAGGAGATTCTTGCCAGAGATGATAAGAAAGGACAAGTTTAGGCAAGTGTACCAATTTGGGCTAACATATTTGCTTCAGGAAATGTGACTATCCCAGGTGCCATGTACCAAAGAGGAGATGGAAGCTGGAAGCATAAAGCACATTTAAAACAAAACAGAACATAAGCTTTAGAAACATTCAGAAACCAGGTTTTCAGACTTTTATCTCAAAGAGCCGACTGAAAATGTACCATCCTGTAGTGGCCTAAAGAGAAAAGCAGGGAGCTTTCCCTCTGGTCCTCAGGCCAGTTGGAAAGTGGAAAATGGTTTGTGTGGGGTAGAGTGCCCTTAGACAATGCCCAAGTCCAAGTTTGTTGCCATTTGTGTTTGGAGCTAGAACGTACCCCTTTGTTACCTTTCCCTTTGCAAGAAGATTTATAATTCTTTGTAGAAATACTTTTCTCATATCTCAAAATCATGAAATTAAATGTTCTACCCTCTTTTTCATTTAAAATTGTAGCATTTCCTACTGTCTTAGTTTATAAATAGCCCCCCCACACACCAGGACTGGTAATCAAACCCAAAACTAGACAGAGGCTCACACATTTTAGACAAATGTTCTACCACTGCACCACAGCCCTCCCTAACCTCACATGAGCATTGTCTGTGCGCATGTGTGCTAACAGGAGTCAAACTACCTTTTTGCGCTTGCTAGGTGAGTACTACTCTCTCACTAAGCTACATTTCTAGACTTCTTACCTTAGTTTTTTGTTGTTCTTGTTGCTTTTCAAAAGCACATCTTAAATGCTTCCTCATTTAAAAGTAATTTCCTGGTCGTAGTGGCACACGCCTTTAATCCCAGCACTTGGGAGGCAGAGACAGGTGGATCTCTGAGTTGAAGACAGCCTGGTCTACAAAGTGAGTCCAGGACAGCTAGGGCTCTGTTACACAGAGAAACCCTGTCTCAAAAATACACACACACACACACACACAAAGCGGGGGTGGAGGGTGGGGTAGAGTTAATTTCAAGTAATTGAATGCTATGTGTAATAAAAACATGACCAGGCATAGTAGCTCGTGCTTTTAATCTTAGCATCTGGAAGCAGAGGCTGGTGAATCTTTCAGCTTCAGGCCAGCCTCATCTACTAAGCAAGTTTTAGGTTAGCCGTGACTAAATAGTGAGACCTTTTTTCAAAAAATAAATGGATTCTGGCAACAAGATGACTGAGTGGGTGAAAGCACTTGCTGCCAAGACTGGGACCTGTGATCAGTTCTCAGAGCCTACATAGTGGAAAGAAGGAGCTAACTCCCTGAAGTTGCCCTCTGGCCTTTGCACACATGGTAGGATGAGTGTATATGCATTCACATAATTAAATAAATGTAATAAAAAGCAATTATTTTAAATGAAAGTTCTTCCATTAATTCTAGTGCTCCCTTACATACTCACCTATTTCAGTTCCTAATTTTCTTCTCATAGACAACTGATGTTAAGAGCTTAGTTAATTATAGTGTTGTGACACAGGTTTATAATCTTTTATCTGATGGAAAAAGCCAGGGTCAAGCTGTCCCCTTATTTGGAGATACGCGGGGTTTTCCTGGTTTGGCTATCACATTGCAAATATAAAGGAAAGAAGGTTTCACTGGACTGTTTGAGTATAAATTTCAAGTAGGAAAAGGTACCTAGGATGTGCTCAGGAGCACTGTGTGCTATTTCAGACTGAATACCTTCCTAGCCCCTATTGTTTTCTGTATCAAATATCCTGAGATAAGGGACCTTCTTTCCATTTCACAGAAGGAAAGCCATGGTTCAGAGGTGTCAAGTGCCTGGCCAAGGGTCACACCCTACTTAGTTCACAGCTGGCCTCTAAGTTGCCAGACACTGAATTGAGGACTGGTGGTGCTGTTGCGGGGAGCGGGGATCTTGTTTCTTATCTTCACATAAGCAAAAACCATCGTCATGTCTGTAACTACATTTTGTCAATAAGAAACACTGGGATGCTCCTGGGGTTGGCTGTTGCATGGTGGTGGTTCTCCTGCTGGGGATAGAACCCAGGGTCTCATGCATTCCAGGTGCTTCTACCCTAACTCAGTTGTTAGCTATTTTCAAATTATAGCTTATGTGCAATACAGAGTGGTTTGTGTGCTTTGTATAACTCGCACTAAGCATTGCTTTGAGAACACACAGAATCTGAGGCTTAAAGAGGTGAAGAAACTCTCCTGGCAGAATTGGCTAAAGAGGCACTCAAACCCAGTTCTGTGTGGTGCTGGGCCCCTCAAGAGACAGCTGGGTAGCTGAGCTAGGCCTCATTCTGCTCTCTGCTCCCTCCTCCTAGATAACAGCGACTTGATTGCATGCACAGTCATCACCAAGGACGGCGGCATGGTCCAGCGCTTCTTGGCTGTGGATATTTACCAGATGAGCCTCGTGGAGCCTGATGTGTCTAGACTTGGCTGGGGAGTGGTCAAGTTTGCAGGCCTTCTGCAGGTGAGAGTGTAAGAACCCCAGTCTGTCTTCTCACTCTACATGCATGCATACTCCAGTGTCAGCATTATACTCACTTCTAATGACACAAGATGTGCACAAAAGCCACAGAACACTGCACAAATAAGAGCCAAGTTCCTTTGCCAAAACCTTGATCTTAACACCTCTCCTCCCCTACAGGATATAGATAACCCATTGCCAGGCTAGTCCTTCCAGATCTGCCTCAATGCCAAGTGCAAATTCTATGTGCTTGAGTTTTTTTGTTTTGCTTTGCTTTCTTTTGTTTTTGTTGGGGGGCGGGGTTCTTACCAAACTTGGCAGGGAAGGACCACATGGTTATACACACCTATAATCTCAGTACTCAGACAGTAAAATCAAGATGATATCCACAAATGGAAAGACAGACTGGTCTATGTAATGAGTTCCAGACCTGTCAGGTAGTCACAAAACAAGACCTTCTCTCAAAGTAAAAGGGGGCTGGGAGTGAGGGCAGAGTGCTGAGGATGTAGCTTAGTTGATGTGGAGTGCTTGCCTGGCATGCATGAGGCCCTGGACTCCATTCCCAAAACTACATGCAACTGGGTATAATCATACATGCCTTTAACTGTGGAATTTAGGAGATAGAAGCAAGATGATCAGAAGTTAATGGTCAACCTTGGCTGCCTAAGGAGTCTGAAGCTAACCTGAGCTACAGGAGGCCAGGTATGGTGGTGTACACCTTTAATCCTAATACTTGGGGGGCAGAAATAAGCAGATCTCTGTGAGTCTATTGCCAACCCGGTCTACATAGCAAGTCCCAAGCCAGCCAAGGTTACATAGTGAGATTCTATCTCAAAAACAAACAAAACTTTAGAAAGAAATGTTTGCCTTAAACATGTATAATACTCTTTTCTTTATTCCCTAAACTGCTATTTACATAGCATATATAGGGTATGAAGTCTTAGGCATCATCTAGGAGGGTTTAGAGTCTACAGGAAGATATGGTAAGTTACATGCAGATACTGTGCCATTTAAAGTAAGAAACTTAAGTGTCTGCAGATTTTGGCTCCCAGTGGGTGGGGGAGTGTCCGAGGGATGACTGTGCGTGTAGTTTAGGATGTGTGTAGTTTATACACTGTCACACTGCCATATTGTAAGACTTGGCTTATGTTCTAGCCTGTCTTGGAGTACGTATAGCCATTTTAGCGCATGTATACCTGCTAGGGTTCTGTTGTTGTTGTTGTTGTTGTTGTTGTTGTTGTTTGGGTTTTGGTTTTTCAAGACAGGGTGTAGCCTTGGCTGCCCTGGACTCACTTTGTAGACCAGGCTGGCCTCTGCCTCCCCAGGGCTGGGATCACAGGTGTGCGCCCCCTCCTGGCTCTCTGCTGGAGTTTTAACTGCTCTTTGGCTAAAGCAGGGTGCGCTCCACCAAAGCCCTGTTGACAGTCCCCAACTTTCCAGGCATGCTGTTGCAAGCCGGGTGCTCTACTTCCTCATCACCCTGGGCAGGATTTCCCTACGCAGATAACCAAGAAATGGAATTTAGCTATTTAAAGAGTTCATTGCTTCTGCCAACTTCCTCTAACACTATTGTTGCCACAGGAGTTCATGAGAATTTCATCCTTGATCCCCTGAAGTTCAGCAGGCTCTACAGCAACACATATCAATTAAGGCTCTGGGTTTCACAGTATTTACAAGTGTGATACATGATGAATGTCCAGCAGCAGAGGGAATGAAACAAAGAGCCCACAGAGTACAGAGCAGCTTTCCACTTCATATCTGTACTGTGCCCTATCCCTAAATTCCCAGCGAATCCATCCCAGCTTGGGGCTCCCCCTGCTTCTAGGAAGTCCATTTCCTTGCCATGCTATCCTGTTTCCCAGGACCTTACTCAAGCTGATTTGACTCCTCACCACAGCACTGACCAGCCAAATTGTTGCCTACTCTGCATGGGAAGCACCTGAAGCCACTGCTCCTGTCTCCTCTTTTTCCCAGATTCCTCTCTTTCTGGACTCTCCTGTCTCTCATTGAGGCTGTAGGAGGAGTCCCTTTCCCCAAAAGGGACTGCAGTGTAAACCACTGCCCAGGAGACCTGTACAGCTCATCATCAAGGCTCACTCCAGTTTCTTTAGAACTTAAGGTCAGGACCGTATTTTTCTTTCTCAGAGGATTAATGTGTGTCCTCTGTCAGACAATGAAAGCCACATAGCCCTACCACCACCATTTTTTTTTTTTTTGGTTCTCTTCCAATAGCTACTATTTGTCAGACTGTTAGTATGCACCTAGCTCCCTGCTTTAAATTCATAATAGCCTCACCTTACCTCCTGGCTGCCCTTTGATGCAGGTTTTCTTTCCAAGGAGAGAGCCAAACACAGTGCCCAAGAGCAGCAGCTCCCTTCTTTCTGAGCCTTTTTCGGTAGTTCCCACCTCCTCTAACATGGCTGACCTTTCAGTCCATCTTCTGTCTGGTACGCTTTTATCTCATGTGCCCTTGAACCTTTGTGGGCGGCAGACTCAGCACAAAGCCCATCCTGAGGCTTTATGTGGAACCAATCCTCATGTACTCACTGCTTGTCAGTGTCTTTTCTCCCCTTTCACACGCAGCTTGCCTGAAGTCTCTGCCAGATAGTCCCGGTGGCCCTCTCTCAGGGGCCGTCCTCAAAGATGTACCAAAGGACAGCAACAATGCCCCATTTTTAAGAGAACAAGGAGAGGATGTCTAATATGGTGCCAGGTGGTGACAAGAATTTAGAGTTGTGGCTTCTGGTTTCCCCGAAGGAAGAATTACTGGAGTCTGCCTGTTGTGACAGTGGTGGCCCTGGAAAAGGCTGGTATGCCGCTTTCATCATTAGCCATCCAAATTCCTCATGGAAAGAAGTGCCGACCATGACAGCCAGCAGCACTGGCTCCTTCTCACCTGTCAGGCCCGGACTGGTCTGCAGCCACCCTTGAATCTTTGAGATTTGGCCTCCTTCACAACAAAAGCAGACTCAAAGTGTGATTGTCTTTCTACATGAGCCACTGACAGCCCTCAACCTGTCAGCCCCTGGGCCTGATGAACATGTTGCCTTTGCCTTCTATGCAGGACATGCAGGTGACCGGAGTGGAGGATGACAGCCGTGCCCTGAATATCACCATCCACAAGCCTGCCTCCAGCCCGCACTCTAAGCCCTTCCCCATCCTGCAGGCCACCTTTGTGTTCTCTGATCATATCCGCTGCATCATCGCCAAGCAGCGCCTGGCAAAGGGCCGCATTCAGGCCAGGCGCATGAAGATGCAGAGGATAGCCGGTGAGTGACCTCAAGAGCAGAGACTCGCCACCACAGGGCTGGCTGCTCACATTGACCTAGAAAAGTCTCAGGGTTCCTGTAGACGAGGACATGAATTGGGATCCACTGTGCTTCAAGACTAGGATGACCCTGCTTCCAGGTATTTGGAGTAGAGAACACATCCAGGGCTGCATGGAAGAGAAGGGGGCCCTCCCTAATAGATAAGAGGCTAGAAACAGGTGGTTGGTGGGCAACAGCTGTCCTCACTCTTCATACTGGAACACCCAAGTTCCAGTTTTGAGTTTAGTGTGTTTTGACTGTGCTCTGCCATTTTAGGTATCCAGATAGCTCTTAGGTTGGACCTTATCTCCCCATTGCACAAGGGGAAACTGAGGCTGTGAATTTTTAGTCACACAGAGAACAAGTTTGCAGAGCTTCCTACTCTGATTTTGTCTGTTTGTTTGTTTCAGCTCTGGGGATGAAGCCCAGAGCCTCACACATGCTAGACAAGCCTTGGAGCTGCCACAGCCTAGCAGAATTTTCCTCGTCATTCTCTCTGCTCCCTTACTATCTCTGGGTGCTGGTGAGAAGTGAGCACCCAGCACTATGTTCGAGGTCATTTCACACCTTACAGGGATATTGGGTTTGCATTGCCCATGCTTTCTTGGTATAGGCCCTGAAATGAGGATGTTTCTTTCTTTCATGAAATGGAAGAAGTCAGGGCATCGTCCTGGAGCAGGAGGGGAGGAGTAGTCCTAACCTCGCCTTTAAGACTCCCAGGTCAGAGCTGTGGCTAAGTCTGTAGAACGGTTGCCCAGCATGTACGAAGCCCTAGGTTTAATCCTCAACACCAGTTATAGTGACACATGCCTATAATCCCAGCACTTGGGAGGTAAAGGCCAAAGGTTTACAAATTTTGGTCATTGTCACTCACTGTATTGAGTTCCATACCAGCCTGGACTGGTATGAGATCCTGTCTCACAAAAGATATAAACAAACAAACCTAGTGCCTTCCTCTCAGATTCCAACAGCCTCTATATTGTGGCTTCCAAGGGGATGTCCAGCCCGCTGTGGAGAGGAGCATTCTCTTGAGGAGCAGACGGAGAATAAGCTCCGGGTGCGCTCTGTTTCTGGACAGCACAGTCACAGGCGCTGTGTGCGCCTTCGTGATACGCACCTGAGCCGTTCCTGCTGCTTCTCTCTCAGCCGAAACCTGGCCTGCACACTCATTACAGGAGTATTTTGTAATGTGCAAAGTGTAAATCATTCATCCCTTCCTTTCAAGATTTATTTCCAGACCTTGCCCCTGTAATGTGAAACAGTTTCTCACAGCTGGCATGAAGGCCAGAAATTTCATTTGAAAATTGAGGATTGCACTGTGAAGTGGCTGCTAGCATGAACACCTTGGATATTTCTTAAATCGATTTTGAAAAGCCACTCTAAACTAATACATCATGAGAGTTGTTTAAGGGAAGATGACAGCTATGGCATGTAAACACACACTCCTAACTACAAATATACACATACGTACGCTTTCTTGTACACATATTCTCATGCACATTTATAGTCAAGATTCCACCACCAAGATATTAAGAAATCAGAACTAGGGCTGCAGCAATTACTTAGTCAGTAAAATGGTTGCCACTCAACCGTGAGGTTTTGAGTTTAGATTTCCCAGCATCCATGTATAAGCAAGGTATGACAACATGCAGCTATAACCCTGGCCCTTGGGAGACAAAGCCAGAGAACCTCTAGGGCTCATTGTCTAGCTAGCTAGTTTAGTGCAACTGGTGAGCTGAGGTTGAACAAGAGACCCTGTGTCAAAAAATAAGATAAAGGGCCTGCAAGGTGACACAGGAATAGTGGACACAGAGAACTGACTCTTATAAGTTGTACTCTGACCTTTATGCATGTGCCATGCCACATAAGGGTGCCTGTTTAGTACATATACATGCACACATAAAATATACACACACACACAAAATAGATTTAGGAAAAAATTAACATTCAAGGAAGATGCTCAGCATTGACCTCTGACCTCCATGCACAAATACACACACACAGAGAAATCTTTGAAAAAATCTCTATATGTATTGAACCTATGCAGATCATGTACAGATACAGTGCTATTCTATGTAAGAGACTTCACTACAGATTTTGGTATCTTTGGGGAGGAGTCCTACAATTACTAAAGGGTCACTCATTTGTAATCTTGTCTGTCTGTCCATGTATGCCTGTGCAAAAACTCTTGGGGCACAGTTGCTCTAGGATCTGAAACTACATGTGAGGCCAAGCCTTTGGGAAGGATCTTTTATAAAGATTTCAAAGTGCAAATTGGGCCAGCATTTGTTCTATCCAAAGATCCAAACCTAGAACCCTATCTTTTTTATCTGAACACTACCTTCTTGGCCTGAAGCCCCTACTTCTAGTTGTGTTTTGAACTTCCTTAGCGCCTCTGGCATCCTGCCAGTCCCAAGGCTGTCTGTTTGGGTTCTCCCAAGTATCATACTGTCAAGGCTGGTATCACTCTAGACCATTGTCCAAGTCATATCAAATTGCCTGTCCTCTGTTTTGTATGCTAGTAGAACAAATTATGGTGCTGTTTGATTCTAGCCCTTCTGGACCTCCCAATCCAGCCAACAACTGAAGTCCTGGGATTTGGACTCAGCTCCAGCTCCTCCCAGCACCTGCCTTTCCGTTTCTATGACCAATGCCGCCGAGGCAGCAGTGACCCCACAGTGCAGCGCTCTGTGTTTGCATCAGTAGACAAGGTGCCAGGTAAGCCGGATCTCCTGTTAAGGGCTCAAGGTACCTTTCTGCTAGGCCTGCTCGAGGCCTGCCTCTCAGAATTCAGGCTGTTGGAAGCACAAGCTTCATAGAACACGTGAGGCACACACCCAAAATTCAGTCTTGGCTTTCTCTTCTTTGTTCCGTCGCTTTGGTTTGGTTTTTCAGACATTTCTTAGGTTTGTGAAGAAACTTCTCAGAATCAAGACTAAAAAGTTTCTTGGAAATTTCTTGGAAATACTTGACTGATTAGTAATGAGGGTTGCAGGAGAGAGATTTCTTCCTTCATGTGAGATGACTAGGAAATAGTGTGTGTGGTTCCTGGTACCTTGACAAGGGAAGACATGTGAGGAAGTCCCAATGCCCACAGGCCTTCTGCTTCTTCCATCTGAGAGCAGCTCTTCCCAATTCCAACAGCGCTGTCTCCAATCCTCCTGCCTGCCCCCAGAAGGGGAAACCTGAGTGGAAAGTTCAAGGGCCAAAAGAGCTACTTCTTCAGACAAAGGACTCTCCCTTCCTGCTCTGAGGAGCAGACCTAAGTACATCCATATGCAACAGAGCCCACGGGTGGGGGTGGGGATGAATGAACCTCTTCTCTTGGCTAGAGAACTTAGGAAACTAGCCAGGCTCTCCTCTGCTCTTAACAGGGCTCAAACTTGAATTGCATGTATTTTAAAAATTCCCAGAAGTGAATATTGATGTCAGACCAACAAAAAGCCATGACAACCTGCCCAAATCCAACACCTAGTCTACTCGTGATTTAATCTACTTTCACCCATGATTTATTTATTTCATATATGCTAAGCATATCATTTTTTAAATCTAACAGGATTTGATAAAATGTAAAAGTCCCTTTTGTTCCAGAAGTAACAATGTGAACAGTTTCTCGCATGTCCTTGCAGAAATATTTGTGTGTCATATATATGTCTTTGCATGTGTCACATGTAGAGTTATATGCCAGGCATGTGATTCTCCATCCCACTCTTGAGACTTACCTTGATAATCTATCACGTATAAAACATCAAAAGCATGGCAATCTTTGAATGGTAACTCTGCTTTGAAAAAAATAAATTATGACTTGACATTTCTGAGCTCTTGCTGCCTGGTACTTCTACACTAGTCTGTTGAAGGAGTGGCCTTCTTATGACCACCAGAAGCTCTTTGGTCACCTTGAAGAGCAGAATACACAAAGAAGGGGTGTCTCACTGTTTGTGGGCTCCAAAGCACACCTAGAGAACTGCTGCTGTGACATGGTGCCCTGTCCTCCTCAGGGCCTTTACACTGCCTGTTCTGTCTAGGTCTTGGGTACCTGCCACCCAGAGACGGCCCAAGCCTCGTGTGTGGGCTGCTTCCTCCAAAGGCCGGCCTTCTCTAAAGGCCTTTAGTGATCACTCTACTGAGCAGGACCATACCCTTCCTCATCACATTACCATGGTATACTTTCTCCGTAAAATTCAGTTTCTTACCTGGCTGACAAATGGGTGTGCCTGGGTGTGGTCTCTGGGACAGGGAGATCATTACTGTGTGGGACTGTTTTAGTCACCGCTCCAATTCAGTGCCAGCAACAGCTTGATTCAGTATGAAGCGTAAGCCTGCACCTGCTCCTGGCAGCCGTGGAGCAGGCCCGTCCAAAGTCGTCTTCTTCATCTGAATACCAAGAAGACAAGCATATCCTGTCTGGGACCCCAGGCATCTGGGGCCTTAGTCTGCCTAGGGAACAAAAGGGACCAGGACCCAAATCTCCAGCAGCACTACCACCTAACTTCTATTGCCAAACTGACATGTACTCCCAAGCAGGGATACTTTGGACGTAGTTTAAGGTAGCTGCTGGTTATAACATGCTCCCCCAACCCCCATACTCTACTGCATTCCTCAGCTTTGCAAAAGCCAGAGTAAGGAGAGCCAGGTGGAGTCTATTGGCCTCTACTTTGCAGCATTCACAGCTACCTTCTGGGGCCTCAGGGTACCATGTATGTCTCTTGCCACCTTCTTAAATGAAAGATCAGGCTAAGGGGATTCTCACCAATTCAATGGGTAGAAACCAATTGCAGCCTGTTTGCATAGGAAACTTTCAGGGTTCACTTGATTGGCAACCTTTTTGTCTGTATCCTAGGTGATCACAGGCCAGTGTGACTCTAAATTGGCTTATATTTGATGGAAGTATGCCTCACACTTTTTGGGGGAACTTGGAAGATGAGCCAGGGCTAAGGGGTTATTGGCTAGCTACTCTCAAGTGTTTCTTTATCCATTTGGCTAAGAAGCTACAAATTCTGTGTATCTTCCACTCTGTATTGATGGTTCTTGTCATCCCAGTGGTCAGCTTTCTGGGACATAGCTTGGGTCACATGGTCAGGGAGGGGATGGCAGTGGTAGGCAGCATGTGCGCAGCAGTTGCTTAAGGTGTGCCCAAGCCCTCCTAGTAGCTGCTTCCACACAGCACACCCTTGGACTGGTGTTTCTGTCAACTCCAGGTGAAGATTCCAGAGCAGAAGCTCTTCTCAGCAGCACTTTCTGCTTATGACTAAGTTATGTTCCTTGCATGAATCTACCATATTTTGCTAATTCGTCCTCCACTGTTGTAAGTAAGAACCTTTATGTATAGGTTTTAGCTTCAAAGCATATGCCTAGCAGTAGACAAATGGCCATTTAATGTTTTGAGATCTGCCAAACCATTTTCCTCAGTCTTCTTAACCCTTACCTTTAACTGAAATTATGGTTTATTTTCCTGTTTGCAACATGGCCCTGCATCAGAAAGGGAGGTACTTGGAAAGGACCTGTTTCTGTAGGCAGTGCTCAGGGGATAGATCAGGCAGGAGGAGAGCCCAGGGAATGGATGTGTGGTATCTCACCATCAATCAAGCCTGCTCAGGTCTGGCTCTGTCCCAGTGGGTCACAGTCCGGGTACCAGCAAAGAGCTGGACTTGGCGCTGTTAGGACCATCCTGTGTTTTCCTCCCTAGCTTCCTGTCGTGGTGAGGAGCTATATGCCTTGGGGCAGACATTTAAATCCTCTAGGAGGGTTTGGTTAGACAGCTCAGCTGAAGTGATGGCTGCATAAGCAGTGAGGCCCTGAGGGCAGTGCTGACGAGGTAGGATAGGGACTTCCATAAGCTCACTGCCTGGCCACCCTAAGTTTTCTTGGTGAGTCACAAACCTGACTAAGGTCACCTGCCCTGACTAAGGTCAGCACCTCAGATACTGAACCAAATTTCTCCTAATCCCTAATCCCAAGGCCGGTGAGAGTTTCTGTCACCACCAGCAACAACAGAAAGATGGATGGGTGGTGCCTTGGAGGACAAATGATTGTTCTCCAGCCTCCACAGGCGTGCACACAGGAATTTACACTTCACACAAATAAATCCTGAGGATCTGGGGAGGGCTGCTGGCCCATGTGTCATCAAGGCAAACAACCCAGCTTTATCAGTTGCCTGGCCCAGAACACTTTCTAATTAGTTCTCTGGAAGAGCCTGCCATTCCAGGGTACCACTGCAATTGAGTAACCCTTGAGGAATGTAAGGTTGACAGGCTGGAAGGTGACAGTGCTGGAGGTCTACCACTGAGATCCAGAGAAGAGAAGCTAGCAAGCAGTGTTTAATATGTGAACATCAGCCCTGACTTCCACCTTGGGGACAGTATTTGAGGTGCTAATGTCCTCTTGGTGGGAGTTTCCAAAAAGCAGGGGTTTCAGGCTGCTGTTTTTCTGGTTTCTGACTGTGAAACAGAGCCAGCTCTCTCCTTGCAGCTCCCCGAGACAGAATACCCTTTCTACAGGAAGGAGGCCTGTCACCCTGCAGCCTCTCGGGCTGGGCCTCTGCTCCCCGTACACACTGGTCTGCTTCAGTGAGCTGCAGAAATTGGAATCCGACCCTCTTCTTATCGTTGCTTTTTAAAAAGCAAATTTGATTGAGCAGATGAGTACTTTACAAATTATTTTTCTCTAATATTCCCAGTAATTCTGTTTCCCTGTCTGCATGTGTAAAAGTACCCTGCTGAAGACCACAAGCCTGACTAAGGTCACATACCCTGAGCATCTCAGATGCTGACCCAGGTTTCTCCCCTAAGCATGACAGATGTGGAATAAACTACCCTATCCTGCTTTAGAACTGAGGCCTCGCCACTGCCACCTGAGGCCTCCTTGGGCCCAGGCAAGCCCGCATCGCCAGGTGTGTAGTACACACATGTAAACTCAGCACACTAGAAGTTTAGGCATGAGGACTGAGAGATCAAGAACAGCCTGAGCTGGTGAAGAGACCCTGCCTCACACATTAAAAAGAGTTGCAGAAATCCTGTCTATTTCTGGAAGTAAGGACTGTGGTGGGGAAATTTGATTGAACTAGATATTTTCTATACATTAATTCTCTCCCCCCGACATCACTCAAAGCTGCATCCCCGCCCTATTCTACAAGATACAGACTGAGACCTCCCTCACGGCTACAGCAAGCAGACTAATCCTGTCTCTAAACCCTGCTTGCTTCAAGGAAGCCTTTGGTGACAGCTATGCCAGCTCAAATGGTTCTGCTCCCAGTCTCAGCCTGACAGAGGTTATGGGATAGACTGTTGTTAGAGAGCAGCCTCACAGGTGGCCATGGCCCAAACAGTGTACCTGTGCCCCCTCCTCCCCTCCCCCCGCATAGTCGTAAGGCTTTGTGCTTTGAGACCTGTCTCCAAAGGGTCAAATGTCTGAACAGAGACACCATGGAGAAAAATGCTCTCATCAGACTAGAGGACAGGTTCAGTTCCATGATGGTGTTCTTGGCCTGTAATGAGAAAACACAGAAATGACACTGGAATGGACCTCAGCAGACCAGCAGCAGTTTAGTCCTAACACTCATCTCTAAGAGACCAACCTTCAAGAGATGGGGCTGGGAGCTAGGGATAACTCAGTGGGTGAGAGCACTTGCTTTGCAAGCATGAGGACCTGCAGCCACTGTTTGCTACTTTGTGGGTTCCTTTTTCCTTCACCCTTTTCTTCTTCCATTTTAATCCCTACTACTAGATATGACAGAAGAAAGGATAGAAAGGAAAGGAAAGAGATCCCTGAATAAAGTCAGGGATCGGAAAGAGGCTGATGTTGTCCTTAGACTATTAGAGATGTGGAGCTCCTTGGGGCAAGTCTGATCTTCAAAGTTACAATATCTCATTTCTTCTTGTTGTTTCATCTTAGCAAACTACTTAACTGCAACCAACAACCAACCAACAACCCCACCCCCATCAAAGCTCTAGCATTTATGTACCCTCTGAAAAATCTCCAGAATTCCAAACAGCACGCAATCGCAGAAGCTATCTGCACTTGACAAAACCATACCTCTGCTAAAGCATGAGGCAAATCATAGTCAGCTCCTGCAAAGCAGCCCCATATCCCCACACCTGGGATTAAAATGAAAATATATTCTTATAACATTTCTGTGTTTTTAAAGAAACCAAAATTCTCACTACGAGAATGCTCAAATCTCCAGCCAGGCATTCCTGAGTGTATCTACATCCCAGCATTATGGGGTAGAGACAAGTGAATCCCAAGAGCTCTTTAGCCAGTCAGCCTAGTCAAAATGTTGAGTTTCATGAGAAACCCTATCCCAAAGTAATGAGACAGAAAGTGGTGGGCGATGATCTGAAATGTCCTGCTCTTGCCTCCATATGCATGCACGTGGCATACACCATACACAAGAGTCAGGGGTGAGGTGACTTCCATCAGGAAGTCAGCTAGCAGTTTCCTGCTTGTCAGGCCTCTTTTCAAGGTACTAGGGCAGCCATAAAGGGAAAGCTTCAGAGGTTTAAGAGTGGGAGCCTGCAAGGCTCTCCCACATGGAATATGGCCCCCAAAGTCTCTCTGAGCAGACACAGAAGCAGTTACTCTGTATAGGACCCATGAAGACAGGGCCCAGCCACCCAGCAGAGCAACCCCCAGGCCTGTGCCCTTCCTAGGAGGTAGAGGGAGGAAGGAATGCTTCGTTGTTCAAGGGCATGACCTACCTCACAGCTCCCAGATGACTATGCCCTGGAGTTCATGTGAAAGACCCTCCCTGAACCCTTGCAAGTGGTGTGGGATGAGACCCAAACCCTATATCCTCCCTCACATTTGATCTTGGCTCTAGGAATGTTTGGAACGTAAGCTTCTCAGACAGGGTGGAACAGACAAGTCTATGCCAGCATTGTGGCCCAGCAGTGGCTCTGCTACACCTGTATGAGCACTGAAGCCCAGAATCCACAGGCCTGGGTTCTGATACAGCCTCTTGCTTCACCTTACACCTGCTGCATGGCCTTAGGGGTGTCAGTTGCTTAATATTGCTCAACTGTGCATTAGAAATAGCTAGAAAGGACATTTCATATATGTATAAGTAAGAAAGAGAGAAAAAGTCTGTTCATGTGTGTGTGTGTGTGTGTGTGTCCACAATTAAAAGCACAAAACATAGCCAGGTGTGGTGACCCACGCCATTAATCCCAGCACTTTGGGAGGTAGAGGCAGGCAAATTTCTCTGAATTCAAGGCCAACCTGGTCTACAACACAAGTCCAGGACAGCCGGGGCCTCACAGAGAAACCTTATCTCAAGGAAAGAAAAATTTTAAAAAACACAAAGCATGATGGCGCACTTCAGTTTCAGCAGAGGCAGGTAGATCGCTGAGTCCAGGCTGGCCAAAGCTAGAAGTAAGACTCTTATCTTAAAAAACAAAACAGAAATCATGGAAGGCAGACATCACCCATCTCTTTAGGTTCTTGCGTGTATAGAGTCCATCTACCTGCCCAGAGTACAGCTACCTTCCTAGAACAGAGCTACTGTCTGTGGTTGCTGTTGTTAGGGACTGGCCCATGAGGCCCAGAATGATTAAATCCTGTTTTTAACTGTGAACACATAAGTGAGCTGGATCATCTCACGGCTTCTTTTGTGGTACATAGGAGCACCTCTACTCATGAGACATCTCAATGAGCAAAGCACTTGACACACCCAAGGGACACAAGTGTGGTCCCCAAAGCCCAACAGGAGGGTGTTTGGGATCAACTGTGGGGCATAACAGAGTGGGTGAAATTTTATACCCTGACCCAGAAAAGATCTGCCTAAGAGCTCATGGCTTGCAGAGGAGGCCAGGCCAGGTCCAGAGAGGAGTAGAGATTGACCTTCTAAGGCCACTCAAAAGCTCTAGGAATCCTCATCATTCAAGTGTGCCAATGGGAAATCCAAAGTGGGGCAAGAAGGACATTTTGTCCAAGATCATCCACCTTCTGGGTGGCTAGCTTGAAATTTGAATTGAGGCTATCTGCTTTCCACCCCCACAAACCACTGTTGTCTTCAATTCTGAAGACATGGGGTGGCAGAACAGAAAAGAGCCTATGTGGTGCAGGTCCTTTGAACTATCTATCCTGCACTCCACTTCATTCCCTAGTAAACCAAGAGCAGGTCAGAGGGCATGGCTTGTGTGGATGGATACAGGTCTGCATCCAAAGGAAAGGGTCATGAAAACACTTGGAGAAACTTGTGTGTTGACATATGAGTGGGTGTTCTAGTTTGTCCTATGGCTGTGATAAGCACCAAACCAAAAAGCAACTTGGGGAGGAAAAGGTTTATTTCATCTTACAGTCCAGTATCAGGGGAAGCTAAGTCAGGATCCTGGTGCAGAAACTGAAACGGAAATCATGGAGGAAGCCTGTTTACTGCCTTTCTTTGGACTGCCTTTCTTATACCTAAGGTGGTAACCACAGTGGTCCCTCCTATATCAATTAGCAATCAAGGAAATCTCTAAAGACATACTTACAGGCCAATCTGATGGAAGCAATTCCTTAACTGAGGTTCCCTCTTCCCAGGTTTGTCAAGCTGACAGCCAAGATTAACCATCACATAAGTATAGGTGTGTACATATAGTAATAATGGTGTAGAGGTCAGAGGTCAGCCTTAGATGTCATTCCACACCTTGGTTTTTTGTTTTGTTTCTTGAGAGTCTCTCACTAGGATCTAGCACTTGCTAATTAAGCTAAGCCAGTGTCCAGTAAGCTTCAAGGATCCACCATCTCCCCAACTGTGGGATCACCAGTTGCTTCTGGGATCAAATTCAGGTTCTTTACTGACTGAGCTATCTTATCCCTGAGAAAAAAATTAATTCTCTTTCTTTTGATGTTTATTTTTTGTTTCTGAGTCATCATATCAACTACAGATTGTCATTAGCAGATAGTATAATTGTCATTAGCATATTTGATAAAAGAGACAAAAAAATAAAAGTGTGTTTGCGGAAGTAGGCTGTTCTTGCCCTTGCTTTTACGTGTGAATGGTGAAGGTTTACCAGAATTTGACATTTCACCTCAGATATTCTCTAACTGGCTTAAGGAACCCCAGGTTGCCCTCTGGAACAGGGTCTGAGAAACAGCTTTACCATTTCCCAAGAATTAGCCTCTGTTCCTACCTTTGAGATCTGAGAGAACGAATTGCTGAATAAGTAGTATTGTTGAGGTTCAGACAGCTGGGAGGAAAGTTAGGTAATTCACAGGAACTCATTAAGAGTAAGAAGAAAAAAACACCCAGCACACAGAGATGTAGCAATAACGGTGCCAAAGGTCAGGCGTGGGGGTGGAGGGACAGAAGTCCTTGACTCTGACTTATACATGTCCCTTTCTGTCTTGGCCTGCCAGAGGAGGAGACTGGCGGGTTTAAAATTCTAAAGAAGTCACGTGGTGAATGCACTCACTGTCTAGGGGGAGGAAGGGAAGAACCTCTGAGCCAGTGTTTACTGAACGCTGGGCTGGGCATATAAATGCAGGTAGCCCAGATCAGGGAGGCAGACACTAGCAGGAAATACTCTGCCTGGGCCTCAGCATACACAGGGCTGTGCCTACCAAGAAGGGGTGAAGGAAAGTCTGGCTGAGAGCTAGGTAGGGTCAGATGGCAAAGGCTTTTGGGCCTGCTGAAAGGATCAGCGTTGTCCTGATTAAGCTGAAGCCATGAAAGGTTCCAAGGCAGCAAAGAATGCAGGCCACACTGGACTTGGCCTTGGGAAAGGTTTGGAGAAGGATAATCAGGGAAATAGCACACCCTTGGTCCCCATCATTGCTTGGTCACACCTGGACAGTAAGGGTCTGTGCACACCTCAGGGATGCGGAAAAGCCTCCAGTAGGAGCCTTTCCTGGGCTTGGTTTGCCTTCCTCCTGCAGCTTCCTGTGCTGCACATGCACTTGCACTCTAGGGTGACTTTGGGGTTGTTTAGCTCTTTAAAACAGGTTCTCTAGTCACTCACTGGTGGCACACGCCTTTTATCCCAGCATTTGGGAGGCAGAGGCAGGCAGATCACTGTGAGTTCAAGGCCAGCCTAGTTTACAGAGTGAGTTCCAGGATAGCCAAGGCTACACAGAGAAACTCAATTAGGTAGGTAGGTAGGTAGGTAGGTAGGTAGGTAGGTAGATAGATAGATAGATAGATAGATAGATAGATAGATAGATAGATAGATAGATAGATAGATAGATAGATAGATAGATAAAATACCACAGGTTCTCTGTAGCCAAGGCTGGCCTCATACTCACAGCAATCCAATATAGGATTATGTTGCATTTATAAAAAAACTGAAATGTCCTCTATTCTCAGTCAACAATATATCTTAGAGGTTGTCTTTACAATAGTCCATAAGAGCGCCCTCATTCATTGTGATGTTCATACTTCATCATCCAGGCTGTGAATGGATTCCTAGGCTGTGGCCAGCTTTTTGTCTTTTAACAGATAATAGGCACCTCTGAAGACTCTTGTACAAAACTTTCCCTAGGGACAGTGACAATGAGGTGGACCCAGGAATAGCAAGATTTTGAAGTTCTGTGGTTAAGTGTGGAGAGAAGCCACAGCACCAGCTTGAACCAAATGTCAGAGAGCCTTCGTTTCTGCTTCTCTGGTGCCCTTTGTGCAGTTAGTCAGCAAGTGCAATCGCTGAGCCCAGGGTCTGACCCAGGAGTCCTTGTTACTTGTGGAAATTATTCCATCTGTGCCTCTGAGGGCTTTGATGGCTGTAAAGGCCCCCAGAGACTGGCTGCCCACCATTGGGCTTGTCCTTCAAGAGGGACATATGAAATTAGTTTTTCCCCTGTTCTTCTGCTGAGATGTGTAGCTTCTTGGAATTTTTTTTCCTCCTTATACTCCAGAACCTAAAATGATACTAGGCACTGAGACACAATCCCTAATCCCATTTTAAATTCTTTCATTTTGAGGCAGGGTTTTGAGAAGTTGCCCAGACTGGTTTCAAACTTGCAATCCTCTTGCCTCAGCCTCCCAAGTACCTGGGATTATAGATGGGTTTCACCATGCCTAGCATCTCCCTAGTTCTGTTTTTTCTGTATCCAACTGAAATACAACTGCTTCCATTTGTGTAAACGGGCTTTTCTTCAAAAATACGCACAGTATTTGTGTGTGAGAGTTTATAAGCTTTGTTTGTTTGGCTTTGTTTCACTTTATGGAACTAGGGATTAAATCCAGCGCCCTGTACCTTACAGACAAATGCTCTACAACTGAGGTATATTCCCAGCCCCTAGGATCTTTTTTTAACACCTCAAATTCTCAAAGAATTGAAAGTTGGTATTATCAGAGTATGATAAGAATAGTTGCTTTCACAGCATCTCTTTACACTTAAAAAACCTCCTCCTTCAGCTCAGAATGAGAACAGACCCATCATCTGGGACCAGCACTCTGCTCTCCAGTCTCTGTGAGCCTCCTGCGAGCTTAAGACACAAAAGCCAGTGACAAGCTAATAGTACAAGCCAGGCATGGTGATACATGCCATTGACCCCAGCACTCAAGCAGATCTGTGAGTTCGAGGCCAGCCTGCTCTACAAAGTAAGTTCCAAGACAGCCAAGGCTACACAGAGAAACCCTATCTCAAAAAGCATCATCATCATCATCATAGTAATGAGATAAATGCAGGAAAATGTAATATGAAGATTAATTTAATATTATCAACATGACAAGATCTTTCGTTACCCAATAGGCATACCTATGGAGGAATGTCTAGATTAGGTTAACCTCTGGTTATGCCTATGAGTGATTATCCAAATTGGGCTAATTCAGGTGAGAAGAACCACCTTAATTCCTTGGGCTGAGATCCTAGACTGAATAAAAGGAGAAAGTCAGCCGAGGACCAACATTGGTCTTTCTTTGCGTCCTAACTGTGAATCAACCTGCCTCACGCTCTTGCCATCATGATTCACATACCATGGTGGACTTGAAACTGAGCCAAAACATGCCCTTTCTTCTTTAAGTTGCTTTTGTCAGGGTATTTTATCACAGCAGCTAGAAACATAGCTAAATGTGTAGTTTCATTAGTCTGTCGTTTACAGCTGGACAAGCAAGACTCGGAAGGCAATGTCAGAGGCTCAGACCAAGGCCAGCTGTGTCTGTTCTTCTACTGGCTTCCTGGAAAACATCTTGCCTCCTGCTCTTTATTTTTTCCTTTCCTGCTAAGTGGGTTTGAGGGTTCTGCAGAGCTTCTGAGGTAAAGGATCCTTTTGTTGTGGCTTTCTGAGCATGGTGACCTCACAGATAGCAGTTAGGCCTCAGACACCAGGTTTCAAATACACTCCAGCCTGGCAGTGTCCTCATAAACCTTGGGAATAGCCAAGTGGTAGGAAGAGTTGGTGTTCATGAAATGAGCCTTCCCCAAACACCCCTGAACCTTATAGGGGGAAAATGTGTTTGCTCCCCTCCCCCCAATTCTGAGCCAGAAGCCCAAGGGACTACACACCAGGTCAGAACAATGCCTGGCTTGGTGGACTGACTACTTATGGTCCCCTCTCCCTGACCTGTCCTTTAATCTCTTCCAAGTCCAGTAAAAGGGCCTATGAGCTGCCCACCAGAAAGCACCCACCAGAAGTGCTGGACTCAACAGCTTGAATGCTGCCACCACTCGAGCCCCTGTTCTGCGTGACTGCATGTTGCTAAATTATTCCCATAATCCCCTGTCCCTCATCAAAAAGATGAGGCCCACTCTCTAGAGTTAGGCTCCAAATTTCAGTCCACACCTGCCCACAGATATTTCGTGAAGTTCTGTAAGCCCTGAGCCTTAGTGTCCTCTTCTAATAAAAATGTAGCTATGCCAGCACTCATGAGGAGGGAACCAGCTCAGATGGGGGAGGGGGAAAGTAGCACCCAGGACCAGGAGCTCAATGGGTAACCAGAATACCTAGCCTTATGCCCTGCCTCCTCAGATGCTCACAGGGTTCTGGCCCAGGCTCTCTGGCTCTGCCAGCCTCACTATGGCACCAGGAGAGCAGACTGGGAAAGTTGGCTTTTCCTATAACACATGTGCACCAAGTCCTCCTGAAGCCCATGTAAGTACCTCATGGTGAGGCGGCCCCATAGGGAGGCCAGCATAGTAATGGGTGACTATCTTGCCTGAGCCACTGGGCCTTGAGGACCCATGTGCTGAACACAGGGAGAATGGGAAAGGGCAGCCTCTGGACACTGTAAACAAGAGCAAGTGGACCTCATCCATAGCTGTCTAAGCCCCTTACTTCTGCCAGATGAATAAGGGGTTGGAGACAACATAGGAGACTACTGGGGTCTCCCAAAATCTGGGCAGAGTTAGGTAAGCCTTCTGGTTTGCTGGCCCTTCATGTTGACAGAGTGTCTTCCAGTGAGTCTTGAGGGGACTGAAGTCCCAGTCAGTCACACTACCAAAAAGTGGTGGCCCTTTGCTCACAGTTCTGCTCCCTGCCAGCTGCTCTAAGGTGGAAATGTAAAGAGGTTGACCACACTGGTTAGAGGGTAACATGAGGCCTACCTTCATTGCCTGCAGCAAGCTAAGTACCTCCCCACCCCTTAACAGGGCCCCTGAGAGAGAGAGTTGCTATCGCTCTCCTCTTTTAGCAGGTAAGGAGACAAGGCCTGAGAGGTGAAACACCTCACCAGAAACCACAGAGCAGTGTGCAGTATTGCTGAAGGTCTGCCTGGGCCATCTGCTTCACAACCTTTGGTGTCTGGGGAGATGCTCCAGGGACAGACCAAAGAAAGTTCGGGCTGTGCCCCAAAGAGGCCATAGCTTGGCCTCACCTACTAGTTCCTCGCACCTGATTCCTGGGCCTGAGATGCTTGACCAGGAGATAGAAGGTGTAAACAGCTTTCTCTCTGTTTTCTGCAGCCAGGATGTCTCTCCTCAGACCTCTCTAAGATAATAGTACTGAAAAGGCCCCAACCTGCAGTGGTAAATTCACAAAGTTTGAGGACTGAACAGTGTAGCTGAGGCTTTCAGGAGTGGGAATTTAGCCCATTGCCTTTAAATCCACAAAGGGACTTCTGTGAATAGAGTGGACTTTGTATTTCCACCCATTCCATTCCTTCTTCAGCAAGCATTCATCGAGTACCGGCAGGTGTCACATGACCCCTGGGTTTGGCTTAGGCTCTGCCACATGAAGTTTGCCATAAGGATTATTCAAATTGTTAGACCCGTTGCTAGCTAGACTCTAAGGAGGGTGCCCTGTCTAGTGAGGATGATGCAGGTTCCTGAGCAGGTGGAGAGGCAGATTCAGCAGAGCAGGCAGGTGGAGAACAGCATGTGTAGCCTGCATCAGGGATCCTGGATGGGCCAGGTGGCCTCCATGCCTTTAGCGATGTACCAGGTATATATTGTGTTCCACAGTGTAGCATCATGGGGACAGACATCTGAGGTTCTTACATCTGAGTTTTCTCTGGGGTTCAGGGTGTACAGCAGCCTTGTTCTCCTACTTCCCGGCCTGCTCATTTCATCCCAGCATGGCCTTCAGGGTATAGTCATCTGGGTAAACAAGAAACCTATCAGCTTGAACCCCATGGAAGAAAGAAAGGCTTCTCATCTCTTGGCTCAGAGAGCTCAGCTTGCCCCAGGAGGGTCCAGGTGGCCAGGCATAGCTCTTTAAGAAGCATAGAGTCAAACCAGTGTAGCAGCACACACCATTAATCCCAGCACTTGGGGAGGCAGATGAAAGAAAGTCTTTGGGTTCAAGGCCAGCCTGGTTTACAGAGAAAGTTGAGGGCAGCCAGGGCTACACAGAGAAACCCTGTCTGGGGAACAAGAATTAAGTTCTAGCCTATAAGACAATCCTCGGCCTGAGGCCTTGTGCAGGGCCAGCCAAGCTTTATTATTACCATTATCACTATCACTACCATTATTATTATTATGTATGCAGTGTATGTGTGAGTAAAAGTATGCTCATGTCATAGCATGCATGTGGAGTTAGAAGGCAACTTTAAGGAGTCAGCTCTCCTTCCACCTTTACCTGGTTTCCAGGGACCAGACTTGCACGACAAGTCCTTTAACCTGCTGAACCATTTTGCCAACCCCAATTAAACTTGTGAGTAGAGAGCAAACAAAGCTGTGAAGGAGCATCCCTGTTGGATTCAGAGGCTTCCAGATTCTTCTACTGGCCTCCTAAGCTCCAGGGCTAGATGGAGAGTGGTTTCCCTGAGTTTCTTGTTTATGGCTTCACAAGAGGTCTCCTGATAACCATTGCAACAACTGCAATGACTACACTGGCCTGGCCTGTCAGTCCTTCCCAGCACCAGCTCTGGCTACTCTGGCACAGGACATTGTATGACTGAGTCCCTTTCTCAGTTGCTGGCAGAGCTGCCTTGTCTGATGGAGTGTGCTTCCTCACAGGCTTGGCATAGAAGGGAGCCTGGGTATTGGAGTCGGACAGATGAAAACCCTAGATCCAGTTTCAGCACTGACCAGTTCAGTGGCGATTAGCAAACACATCATGGTCATGATTCTAGAGCAGTGGTTCTCCACCTTCCTAATGCTGTGACTCTTTAATCCATGCTTCCTCATGCTGTGATGTCCCCAATCATAAAATTATTTTTGTTACTACTTCATAACTGCAATTGTGCTACTTTTATGAATCATAATGTACATGTTTTTGGAGAGGGAGGTTTGGCAAAGGGGTCACAGGTTGAGAAACGCTGAACTAGAAGCTGCCTCTTTCCTCAGGAGTTCATGGTGTCCTAGAAAAGGAACACCTAAACCACAGTAGCAGCAGTCCACAGTAATCATGAGATGGTGGGGCACCAAGGGCAGGAAGGCTCTAGGGAAGGTCTTAAAGGATGGGCAAGGTAAATACAGTGTGTTCAGGAAGGTGCCACGGCCAAGATGTGACAAGCACCTTAGAAAGTAGCAAGGTGAAGCTACAGGAATGATGGCGACTTTCCTGACTCTGTCAGAGGCCCAGTGAGCCACCTGGACCTTCAAAAGCCAGGCTGACAGTCACACAGCTTTTGGAGCAGGAGGACTATTGGCCATCAGGACCAATCTGGGTCAGGCTGCCCAAGGGACCTTAGCCCATACTTAGCTGGAAAGATCAGATAGCTGAGAACATGTCCTGTGCAGATCACCCGGTATCCAGAGGGCCAAAGCTAGGCAGCATCCTTGATGTATCTGCCTGCACCTGTCTCCTAGGTGAGGGCCCGGCTGTTTTCTTGTTTGTTGTTTGGTTTTATTTGTTTGTTTATTTTAAGTTTGGTTTTTGTTTTGTTTTTTTCAAGAGACAGGGTTTTTCTGTATAGCCTCGGCTGTCCTGGACTTGCTTTGTAGACCAGGCTGGCCTTGAACTCACAGAGATCTGCCTGCCTCTGCCTCCCCAAGTGCTGTATTTTTAGTTTATTATCAACAGGATCTCACTGTGTAGCCTTGGTTGGCCTGAAACTTAATATGTAGACCAGACTGGCCCCAACTCAGAGATCCCCTGCTTCTGTTCTTTAGTGCTGGGATTAAAGACTGGGTTGCCATCCCAAAGCAGCTGCACTGAAGCCTTTATCCAGCATGGGGCTTTCTCCCATAGGCTGCCCACAGCCTGAATATGTTGGCTCCTCCTAAGACCACTGTACTGTAAGCAATAAAGGCAACATTGCATACAAATGGCTAGGAGGAGTGGCCAGACTCTCAGGCAAGGGTCCAATGACCCTTCCCTGCCTTTTCCTTTTAGAATGGAAGTTCAACAGTCTGTAGGTCAGGGAAGAGCCCTGCCTACTTAGCACCTCTGTAGCACTCACCACTCTCCACACTGTTTCATCCTCATCTTCTCTCTCCACATCCTGCCCAAACCATTATCTAGCTGTGAACTGTGGAAGGCAGATCTAGGCTTTGGATAATGCTAAATTTCAGCTCCTGGAATCCAGGACCCAGACTACCATAGGCATCTAGATGATGCTTGATAAACCTTGGATGGATATATGGATGCATGCACTCACATAGAGGAAGATGGGGAGGAGACGGATGGATGAATGGAGCAAAGGATGGATGGAATGATAGATGGATATATAAAGGAGGTCAGAGGATGGGTGAGTGGCTGAGGAGGGAAGGAGCCAGCAAAGCTTTAACACTCTACTGTATGTCACCTTATGTGTACCAGACATTGTTCACTGGGGACTCAAAGGTGAGACAAGCAGATCTGTCCCTTTGGATCATGGAGGCTCCAGAGTTGCCCATCATAATCAGTGCCCTGAGGTACTGTTCTAAGAGTTAGAGTAATATTCAGGAACGCACTGTTACCTGGAGCTATGGTTCAGAAAGGTTTCTCTAAGGAAAGGGGACAAATGCAGGTAGCATGAAAATTCTGCCCACAGGAAAGCTATTAGCCAACAGGCTGCCTGGATCTCCAGCAGTGAGAGCCTGGCTTCTGTGATGCTCCTGCAGCCAGCTGGACTGGCCAGAGAGCACCTTTTGCCACCATTACTGTGGCCAGTGAAGCTGACCTGAAATGACTGTCACTCTTTTTTGCCTTTAGTCAAGAGCATGTGAACACCTGTTGGTCTGGGGTGTGGTTCTATGTGGAGCCCTGTTGGGAGGAATGTTCCTGGGCTGGACCTGACTAGAGGAACAAGACACTCCATGCCAGGTGCAAAACTGGATGAAGGAAAATACCTTTATAAATTGTGATGGAGAGCGTTGTATCACTTGGATATAATAACATGTGCCAGTTATTCCAGAACTCAGGAAGTAAGGTAGAATTGCTGCGAGTTTGAAGCTAGCCTGGGCTACATAGCAGATCCCTTTCTCCAAAAACCGTTATGTTAAAACTACCATTCCAACTAGCTGGGCTGTCACAAAGCCACCACCAGGCAGCACACAAGGAGTGGGTTACCTCATCTCTGTCCCGTTTAGGCCATATTTTCCTAAAAGACAGCCAAACATGAGAAAAAAAAACTTGGAACCTGCTGCACATTCCAGAACAATCTGGAAACATTGATGCAATCCAGATTCACCTGGCAGGCTTCCTCTTCTAAATTTGCCCTTTTCTTATTTCTTTTTTACTCTGAAGAAAAAATCTTCTCTTCTTACTGGTGAAAAAGCCTTCTCTTCCCTTTTCTTTCCTGTAAGTTACAGTAAGCTTGTATTTCATACCTTTCCAGAAGTCTGTTGGTTGTGGTCTAACCTCAGAAGCATGGCCTCTGGGAATGGCATTAGCTCCACTTGTGTGAGCTTTAGTGAGACCTTAGAAGCATTCCTGAAGCTCGTGCTGTGGCCGTGGGGCAAATGACAGCAGCTCTGATACCTGCTCACTGTGGTACCTGCTATGGAAGCAAATTCCAGGTGCTGAGAGACAGTGTGCCAGCATCTCTGTCCAATTCACACCAGTGACCTTAAAAAGATGACCCCGATGCCAGGCAGGCATTAGAGCTGGGTGTGTGAGAGAGGCCAAGGCTCAGAGTATGCAGGGCACCGTACCACATTCCCAGTGACAGTTTTCTGAGAAGTTCCTGCATACAGCAGTCATATTCCTTTGCACAGGGATCTATGACATGAATAGCTTAACGGAGGTAGGGTTCATTTTCCTAGTCCATTATGGTGAGGAGGGCAGCTCACCGCACAGCATCCAGGAACAGAGAAGGACCATACCTGGGCCAGCAAGATCACCCAGTGGGTAAAGGCACCTGCCACCAAATCTGACAGTCTGAGTTTGATCACCAGAATCCACCTGGTTTCTGATCCTTTACTCATGCTCTGACATGTCCGTGCATGTACATAATACACACACACACACAAATACAAAAAATATAAATTTATAATGACAGAGTGCTTGCACTATGGGTTCCCCCCACCTTTTCCATCTATACTCCTAAGCCATGGGCTTAGGAATGTAGATTCAGAGCGCACATCTCCCCCTATTACTTAATTGTCTCAGGAACGTCATCCCAGACACCCCCAGAGCTTCTTACTTCTCATTCCGGCCAGGAGGAACCACCATGTGAACACTAAGCCTCAAGGATCCAGCTCCTGTTTAGTGTTAGCGTCAATGATAAGCTTAGACCCCATGTCCATGTCTGTTTGTCCCCACTGTGGCACAGTGTTCTAGTTACAGCAGAGCTAGCTGCTCACCTTGAGGTTACAAGGCATAGGTCACAGGAAAGTTGGGGAGGAGGAATAGAAATGGGATTTACCCATCCAAAAGCACATCTCACTTCCCCCTGTAGCGCAGTCAGTTGTCAGATCACTAATGGACTCACCCAGGGCTGGAATGCAAGCACCATCGTCCCGCCCCCTGTAAAGGCCTCTGGCCATTGCCTCGCTGTAGGCCAAACCTTCGCTGTACAAGCCTGCAGAAGATACTTGATATCCATGCCTTATACTTAGCACGTGAACCCCCAGCAGTCCCTCCCTGCGGGCGACCATGAAGACACATGTGTCCCCCAGAAAATGGAGCAACTCAGATGACAAGCAAAGGGCTGGCAGCCACCCCAAGTGTAACTAGCAATGGGCCTCAGTACTCTCTACATCTGACAGGTGATGTGCCCTGCACACAGGCCCTGAGTCCCAGAAGGAGCCTCTGCTGCTCACAGGAGGCAGGATATGCTTCTGTCCAAAGAAGTGCTAGGGCGATTATTTATTAATTGAGAAAGAGAAGAAAAAAAAAATAATAGGGTTTCCTGGAAAGGGATAAAAGTTCAATATGATAAACTCCCGAAAAGCAATCAAAGGCCAGAGAGGGCAGGAAAATAAAGGACAGAGAGAGTAAGAAAGATGATGAATCAGAGTGGAGCACGTTATCTGTCAGGGAAGGGGCTGTATTTCATAGCCATGGGGTGCGGGGCAGCACTGCTGAGCCGCCAGTGGGAGCATGCCAGGGCTACTGGGCAGGGAGGCAGCTCGCCTCACAGAGGTCACCAAGCCCTGCTGACATGATAGGAACAGATGGACCAGTCAGCTGTTTCATGTGACTACAGGCCCCATCGTCTTAATTTTTGCATTTTAATAAGTGAACACAGAAAATTACCTATGAAACTACAGCTACTGGTAGCTTACTCACAGGCACCTAATCCCCATCAGAGAGAGGGTTGCAAACACTGCAGGTCACTTCCCATTCCTGCTTTCTCTAGGCTTTATTTTCCTCATTAATCTCTCTTCTCCTTTCCTTCTCCCCCCTCCCTTCCCCTCTCCCCCCTTCTCTCTGTCTGTCTGTGTATAGGTGACCCATGAGGTTCTTAAAAATATTAAAATAGAGGCTGTGGAGATAGCTTGATGGATAGAAAGCTTGTGCAACCCTGAGTACCTAAGTTCAGATTGATCCCTGGCACCAGTGTAAAAAGCTGGCACAGGGCACACATATATTTAATGGTACACAAACCTTAGCATTGGAGACAGCAGGAGGGTTAGTATAAATAAGAGGATCCCTAGAATTCACTGGCCAACCAGCCTAGTCAAACCATGACTGTCAGGTTCAGTAAAAAAATCCTGTCTCAAAAAATAAGCAGGGAGGTGGTGATGCACGCCTTTAATCCCAGCGCTGGATTACTGGTTGGCTTTTTAATATCTAAAAATTATAATTTCCAGACACATCTGGTCACAAAGGCTCAAGATAAGGAGCTGTGGACCACAAGCATGTGATGTTTTTGGTCCACCTTGTAAGTTTGTGTAGTTACACTTCTGTATTGCTTTCCTTTTTTATTTATTTTAAAAAATAATTTATTTTTATTTATGAACATGGTTTTTACCTGAATGTCTGTGTGATACAATATGTCTGTGTGCTGGTGTCAGATCCTATGGAACTAGAGTTATAGGTGTGAGCTATATAGGTGCTGGGAATTGAACCCAGAACCTCTGGAAGAACAGCCAGTGTGTTTAACGGCTTAACCATCTCTCTAGCGCTCTGTATCACTTTCTACAGTTTACTTTTATCAGACACTGCTATGAATTAGAAATCTAGGTTGTTTATTTATGGTTTGTGCATTCCTTTCCTTGGCTGTATAGTATCCCACAGTGGATACCTGAGTATTTTTATCCACCTGTTTCAGTGACCCCAGGCTTTCACTGTCCAGGACCATACTGAACACACTGAGCACATTGCTGCTTTTGTGCTCTCCAAGAAGCAGAACTCCCGGGACGTGTGCAGAATCTCACTATGTAGTCTAGAACTGTCTGTAGATTATACCAGTCTAGCCTTGAACTCGTGGGGATCTGCCTGCCTCTTCCTTGAAAATGCTGGGATCAGAGGCATGCATTAGTACACCTTGCACAAGCCCCTGTTTTAACAGCGCTGTGGCTCTTGTGTTGTAACCCCCCCTCCCCACTTCAACTTCACCTCTACCAGCTGCACACCCAACCCTGCTGTCTTTATTTCCTGGGGCAGCTATACCAAGATATTGTGAACTGGGTGGCTTTGACAACATGTGTGTTGTCTCACAGTTCTGAAGACTAGAAGTCTGCGCTCAAAGGGTAGGTAGGTGAGGGCTGGAAGAGAAAGCTGCTGCGGGCTTCTCCCTGCCGTCAGGAGATTGGCGGCCCCTGCTGTCACCTGGCACTGCTGCAGCACATGCTATCCTCTCCCTGTGTGCTGGTGACACAGATTGTCACTGCTGTGACAGAGTGTAGGCTAGAATCATATTAAGGAACAAAGCGCTCTCATGACTCCTGCTTTTAGGGGGTCTCAGTCTATGGCCACCTAGTAAGGTAAGAGCATCATGGCAGAAGGGCATGGTGGAAGACAGTTACTCACCTCATGGCAGCTACAAAGCATGAAGCAAGCAAGGCTGGGACCAGGGGCAAAGTGCCACTAGGCCACACCCACAGTGACTTACTTCCTTAAGCTAGGCCTCTGCTCTTAGTCTCCACCCAGTGAATCCATCATGAATCCATCAGTGGGCTCATCCACTGAAAGGTCAACTCTCACAGTCACTTCCAAAGCCCGCATCTGTACACGTAGTTTTAGGAACATGTCCCCGTTGGGACATTTCAGATTGAAGCTGCTGTAGTAAATATCACTGTCCAAATCTCTGTCTTTTTTTTTTCTTTTTTCCTTTTTTTTTTGGGGGGGGGGGGGGAAGGGTGAGGTAGGGTTTTTATGTGTAGCTCTGATTGTCCTGAAACTCTTTCTGTAGACTAGGCTGGCCTCGAACTTACAGAGATCCACCTGCCTCTGCCTCCCAAGTGCTGGGATTAAAGGTGTGTACCACCATCTCTTGGCCAGATCTCTGCTTTTCATAAGACACAATTATACTGGATTTGGACCCATCCTAATGACTTCACCTTAGCCAGCTCCATCTGCAGAGTGACCCTGTTTGCAAAGCAGATCCCATTTTGAAGCCCCAAAGTCTTGTCTAGATCAGCCAAAATGTATGAAATCTCCTCACACTGGTGCCATGGTGGCTTCTGCTGCTCAACAAATCCTATCACAGTGACCCATGCTTCTAGATGTGTGGCTAGCCTGGGTCTGGGTTCTCATTCACCCAGCTCTTCTGAGTTGCCACCAAGATGAGGCCCTTCACAAACTTGTGCACGTTTGCCAGCCTGGGCCTAGGAGATCCTTCTGTGGTGTCACATTTTTATTTTCCTTTTCCTCCCAGCCAAGAAAAAAAGTCCACGGGTTAATAGCAAAATAGAAGCCATAGATCAGAACGTCTGTGCAGGGCATGTTCTCTTACAGACACAGAGAGAGAGAAATCTCAGAAATACAGGGGGCCTTTGGACACCAGACATTAAATCCATCCGTGCAATCTCACTGCCAGGGCAGTGTGCCAGGACCAGGAGAAAGCATTTTCTGATTTAGTTGAGGCTGAAGAAGCCCATGTCAGAGAAGGGCAGCTAGAGAAGGAGCTGCCAGGCACTTTGAGGTAGGGACTCTCCAGAACCCCTCAGGTTCTGAAGAGCTTTTTATAATAGGAGCTTTTAGGCTGTATTCTAGGAGCTGGAATTGGGATGGAAACTGAGAAGACATAGATTAATCAAGGAGGACTTCAGGGGACCTAAAGAAGCCTGTCAGAGAAGAGGGGTTCATACAACTAAAAACAGAGGCCAGGGTGGGCTGCTTGAGTACTCAGGCTAGGAATCAGTGTTAATTTGCAGGCAGCCCAGGGAGGCTCAGACCAGGGACGGATGAATTTAGCCCTTAGGCAGGGGAAACACCAACCTCAAATGTGGGTCTGCAGTGGAAGTGTCATGTCACCCTGGTTATCTGGGGCAAAGCCCTTGAACAGATAAAAGCCAAAGAAAAAAGAAATATTAGTCACAAACCCACACTGCCAGTCCAGGAGGGGACTTGCTACCCTGTCTGTCTATTGTCCAGGAAAGGTGCTGCTTTGTTCCATAGAAAGACATTTGTGTTCTCAGCGGCATCTTAAAGAAGAGAGGGCCAATCCTGGCCTGGATGTTCCTGGTGGCTGTCCTAGGTCCCTGGCATCTGCCATGGACCTTCCCAGTTGTCTAGTAACTGAGCCAAGGGCATCTGGTGGTTCTGGGTTCTTTTCTTTCAACCAAAACACTTGTTTTCAGGTGGCATCCTGGCATAACTTTCTCCTGGACAGGGCTGGGGATCTATAGGGGTCCCAAATGATGGAACACCTGTTACCATGACACCTCCAAGGCCATGCTGCTCTTGGTGATGGCAGCATCTTCCCTGTGGCCTCCATCTGCCACTGTTTCTTCTGGGGAGAATGTCCAGCCTGTCAGTATTTGGGCCACTAATCACCTGTGTTCAGGCACCGAGGTCAGGAAGAGGCTGAGACAATTCCAGGAATCCAAGACTCTAAAAATGTAAGGCTGACTGGAAAACATTTCCAGAGAAGGGCATGAAAGAAAGAACGAACCCCAAATCTCCACTCCACCCCTTTCCCTGCCCCTGAGCATTGCCACTGCATCTTGGAGTCTTGGGAAGAAATGAAGTCAGTGCACCCAGCTATGCAGGCCCCGGTTAATAATGAATGTGGAGGAAGGAGAGAGGATGTTCAATATTTAAACAGTGCAGAACACTAGCTGCCTTGCCAGTTACTGCCCTCCGCCTGCTTCCTGGATGGCTTCTGTAAAACTGAGCACTACCCCAATTCCACTGCTGGCCACTGCCACCAGCTTCTGTGAGTAAGGAACAGTGGCTTTGAGGTACTCCAGCCACAAAGATTTCTGTTGCTTTTCATGAAAGAAGATGATTGCATGGAGATGAGGTCTGTGGTAATAAGTCTGTGTGTTTGGGGCTCGTGTCCATGCTGTCTGGATCCCTCACATTCCTCCTCTTGGTGCACCTGTGTCTCATTTGTGTTGGTCTTTAGTAGCCTGACTGACTGATGTGGAAGACCTTACACAGGAAAGTGGGCTTGGTTTAAGAGTCCATCTCTTCAAGTCCACAAACTGGATATCTGCCTTCAAAGTTGCATGTAATGCAGAATTCTGTGAATCAATTCCTCTTTTCTTCTTGACACATGTTATATCAAAGGCAAAAGCATAAAAGAAAACATTTGGCCTGAGACATAATAAAATCATGCTTAAGGATGCAGCAAACTTGAAGTCTCTTAGTTAAAGGAAATCAATACTTTTATGATGAAATATTAATCATCCTTTAAAAAATAAGTCAAAACTGGAGAGGCACAAGAGCCAGAGTGATTTTAATGCCTCAGGCATTAGCTTGGCATTTGCAAGGAAGCACAGAGAGTTGAAGCCACTGGAGTCTCCTAGAGAAGCCCCTCCCAGGCCTCGTGAGCCACTTGTGGATTTTCATTCACAGCGCACATATCTCTCCCTGACAGGCCAAAGTTACGTCCAAGCATTTTCAAACTGCTGATTAGGGAAATGAAAAAGAGAGGAACCTGCAGAGGTATGCACACATTCATGTGCTAACAACAGGGCCAAGGAAAGATGGAGAATTATAGAAAGCTATCTGTTTGCATACCTACCATCTGTCCCTCCCCCTTTGGACAAAAATCATTCTAATGGCATCCTTTTAGGAGGTATTAAACCATGTTTGACTGTTTAGGAACCTAGCCAACTGGTTGACTTTTGAGTTTCGTCTATTTCAACCTATTATATACAACTCTGTCAGACACACAGGACAGTCTTGGGTGTGTTGAATGCAGTGAAGGTAGACATTTACGCATCAGGGTTGAGATAACAGGAACTCCATTTTCTCAACTGGTGGCTCTGATATAAATGCTTATGTCAAGCTGGACATGCTAGTGCACTCCTATAAGCGCTTAGTCAACAGAGGCAGAAGGATCACTGTAAGTTTGAGCTACCCTGTCTTTGAAAAAAAAGAAAGAAAGAAAGAAAAAATTCATTAGCCTTAGATAGTTAAAGTTAGTCCCAGAGAACTATCAGGTCTCACCTTATTGACTAAAGCCACCGGTCACATGGGTGACAAAAGGAAGGTTTCAGTCTTCTATGGCATCGCATTCACAGAAGATCCAAATCCTCTCTCCTGCCACACATCCCTGTGTCTAAGTCACTAACTGAGTCACTTGCCTCACTGAGACCAAGTTCCAATTCAGCAGTCAAAATGTAAGGGCCTACACACTCAGCCTATATTACTCTTGCTCTTCTCATCAGACCATTGGGGTGAAATAGCTTGATACAAAGAAAAAGATGTGTTCTCAGAGCAAGCAAGTCTTCTATAGCCACGTTACCAAGGAGGAGCCCCAGCTATGGGAACTCTCCTTGTCCCCTGTGTTCTGTACCCAAGCTTCTGCTTTTCCCAGGACTTCTCCCTTGCACGTGACAGAAACTGACCAAGTGTCAGCAGACTGGGGCTGAAGGAACAGAAGCTAACACAGTCCTGTCCACTGAGCAGCAGCTGTAAGCTTCTGAAGCTGCTGACTCCCATCTTGGTTTTTGTGTGACTCAGCACATTCCCTGGTCCCATCTTATGCCCACCATGCAGATAGCATCTTTGGTTCTTTCAGTAGTAATGTGTAAGGCAGCATTGCCATCTGGCCAGACCCCAATCAGTTAACATACACACAGGAGGCTTTGGTGACTCGGCTACAGCAGGAGCAAACCACCCTGTTCTGTAAGCCTAACGAACAAAGGGACAGGGAACCCAGGCCCATGGTTGTCTGCCCTGGGGAGTATTAAGTACATGTCAACACCACACACCTTTTGCAAAAGTTAATGAATTCCCTGACCCCTATGTATACTACCACCTTGTGGAATCCTCAGGGCTAGGCATCCACGTTAGGAGACCTATCCCACAAGGCTGCTCAGCTTCTGGCCTCAAAGGATAGAGCAGGGCTGATAAGAAAATTCTCAGCAAACCAGGCACCCCTGGCCCACCACAGGCTCTGGGGACATCCTTTTCACAGAATCCTGTAGCTGGCCCGCCTGCCCTGTGTGTTCCTGGGTTGGGAACCCCACCCTCGATGCCCCCATAGGCATCTAACAGCCTCCCTCTCCCTGCTCTTTCAGCCTTGTCTGCTGCCTCAGAACACAGGCAGTCAAGATGGCCGCTGGTGAGCTTTCTATTGCCTTGGCTGAGAGACTGTTGCGGAGCTCTGTGCTCTGTCATGTACACACGGTAATGCCATCTGAAGTGGGCAGGGGCTGGGAGAGGCAAAGGCCCAGGCCTCCTGGGGAGAAAGCCCAAGCCCTGGTGCCCCACAGTTTGAATAATCTGAAGGCAGGATAATCCAGAGAATGCCTCTCAAGAACCAGTGCCCCAGGTCCACAGGCTAGCCAACCCTCCATGGCAGATGCTCCTGTCCAAGGCAGGGAAGACTACCTGCACTCCTAACATCCACACAAGTCAGGTGTTCCCCAGCAGCAAAAATGGCATGTGGCCCTTGGGTGTCTCCCATGGGTGGTAGCCCACACAACCAGGTCCTCACCTGACAAAAGGGCTGAGCCGTAACAAAATGGCGGCGCAGGGAGAAAGCAGAATACTGAAAAACCATTTTCTCTTTTCTGCAGGTTTTCACGTATAGCCCTTAAAATCCAAGAGGATTTGTCCATGGATAAAGAACTATAGGCTATCAGATTGTGCAAGTTCCCAGATATTTTTGTATGTTGTCCCTTTAAAACCAAGCAGAAATAAAAGTCTTTAATTATTTGGAGGCATAGCCAGTCATCAAGTCGCCTGCGACAAGGGTCAAAAATCAGAGAATGGTGGCTGCTATAGTGTGTCCCCTTCCCCTGGTTTATATATCTGCCACCACCTCCATCCCTGGATACAGGGCAGAAAATGGCTTTTCCACAGGGAAAAAAATCGAAAGTGGTACTTGAGTGTGAAGCCCTTAGGATGATGCCAGATTTCACAGCTCTGAAATACTGCATCTTTAGGCCCACTGAGGAGAGGCAGGAAGTGAGGGTAGGGCGTGTGAGGGTCTATGTGCAGAACCTGCCTGCCTGGGACCCAAGCCACAAAGGTGCCCACATGTCAGGAGACCTTCATTTCTGTATGGATGTCTGAGGTTCTCCAGATAAGCATCCAGGCCCCATCCTGGTCCCTTGATTATTTATTATTGTTTATGTGTGTGTGGAAGGAAGAATGTATGTCACAAGTATGTGTGCCCACAGAAGCCAAAATGTTGGATACCCTAGAGACAGAAATAGGAATTGTTGTGGGCCTCTCGACCTAGGTGCTGGGAGCCAAACTCAGTTCTCAGGAAGAACATTTCTCACTCTCAACCATTGAGCTGTCTGTCTAATGCCTGTTTTATTATTTTGATTTTTTATTTGTCTGACAGTAGATGAGGTGTAGATGTGTGTGTGAGAATGCATGCTAAGAGGCCAGAGGGGAGGACATGGGGCATCCTGATATATCACTCTCCACCATATTTCCTTGGAACGGGCCATCTTGCTGAGACTGGAACGAGGCTGCCACTAGTTCCTGTCTCTGAGCTCCACAGCAACAGGGGTACAGGTGCACATGCAGCCATACTCGGCTTTTTATGTGAGTGCTGGGGACTTGAACTCAGGTCCTCAAACTGTGATGCTATGCAGCAAGCACTCTTACACACGCGCTATCTCCCTAGCCTCCCCTATAGGAGAATATACCTACATGCATGCATGTATGCATGCATGCATACATACATACATACATACATACATACATACATACATACATACATATAGTGTTTGGGTGTTTTACCTGAATGAATGTCTCTGTGCCAGCCTGGTGCCCACGAAAGCCAAAACAGGGTGTCAAAATCTCTAGAACTTGAGTTACAGATATTTGTAAGATGCCATGTGAGTGCTGAAAACCCAGGTCTTTTAGAAGAGCAGCCAGCCAGTGCTCTTTAACCATTCAACCACTGTGGGCTTTTGAACAATGTTGGTGGCATCTTCCTAAGGTGGCTTTTCCTCATTGGCTCCCTGCTTGGCTCCTAGTCTCCCCATATCTACCCTCATCTTACCCAAGGATAAGCTCCAGAGACATACTGGCTCAGACGTGTGAGTGAAAAAGTTCCATGCCACCCAGACCTTGTGAGAAGCAACCCTGTGGAGCCACAGTAGACTGAAAGCCTAGGCTCAGTCATATCTCTACCAGACTCACCCAAGGGATCTGGCAGACTGCAGCAGACATGAAAGGACAGACTCAAGGAAAGAGCCAGGGAGAGAGGAGTGAGGCCATGCCACTCTGGCTGTCTTGGGTTTGTGCAGGAGGTCACAGGCCTGATTGATTTTTCTTTTTTCTTTCTCTTTCTTTCTTTCTTTTTTTTTTTTTTTTTTTTTTACTGTTTCCCAGCATCTCAGTGTGTGGTGAGAAAATATGAACATGCCTGGCTGGGCGCCTGAGCCACAGCCTCTGAGTGAATCTGCTAATAAAAGGCAAACTCCAGAGTCTGTGGCCCTTAGCTCCTTATTCACTGTGAAAGCCCTGGCACTCTGCGTCCTCACCTGGAGCCTCAAGGATAGACGGTTGGCTTTGGGGAAGGCAGCTCCTAGAGCTTCTCCCTCCCGGACACCTCAGTGGAACACCACTGTCCCGGGCTGAGACAGGCTCTTAGCTGTGCTCCAGACTCACAGCACTCATCACAGGAGCTGTCACAGGTGACATATCAGGCTCAGGGTGTGGCTAATGACAGCCCAGCACAGTACAGAGCTTGTGCACAGACAAGGGTCAAGCTGGCTTTGCTCCCACGCTCCTAGGTGGGCCACACCTTGTTTTTCAAAAAGAACATGAGGCCAGGCTAGGACTGCTGCTTGATAAGAGCACCTGCCTAGCCTTCACAGAGCCCTGCCTTCTGTCCCCCAGACCATTTAATCCAGGACTCAGGGTAGCACACCATGTTTTCCTCCAGGCCTTTCTGGGGTCAGGGAAGCCTCTTGGCACTTCCTGCCCTCCTTCACTTGCTTTGCCAGCCAAAGTGTAGGGTGTATGAGCCACAGAAAAATCTGGAAAGAAGCAGGGAAGCCCCTCTCTGCACTAACCAGAGCATTTCCATTTTTAACTCTGGTAGAAATCAGTTTCACTGCTTAGAAAAGAAAGTTTGATAAAAGCCACCATGTGGTGGCCTCTTAGAAGAATGAATGAGACATCTTCTGAAGGCAAGCAGTTGAGTCTTCTCTGCTGCTTCTTTCAAGAATGTTCTGGGAGGGGTTCAAAGGATGCAGACTTCTCGGTGAATGCTGGGTGCCAAGAGCTCCACCATACTGTGTTTTTCCCCAAGCTAGAACTCCTGGGAAGCTCAAGCCAAACATACTGTGCTGTGACAGTCTTCCTGCTGTCGCTGTCACTTAGCATGCACCCTGCTGTTGGCCTAGTATCAGCTGCTTTTGTTACAGGCTTCAGGGCTTGTCTTTCTGGCTGTGGGCTTCACTTTTCAATGGGAAGCTGCAGGTGCATGCTGGGAGCACCGAGCCTCTACAAGTCTGGATGAGGATAATCCTGGAAGCCTAGTGCTCTGCCAGGTGTAGCCCTATGTTACACAGAGTGGTCCTTGGAGTGACTCCTTAGTTAAATGAGCTCCTGCACTTAACCCTTTGAGAGGCCCCTGCAGAATCCCCACAACTCCAAGAGGGTAAAAGCTTGTTAACCTGCCACATTTACATTGCCAGCTCTGGGCAGATCACAGATAGCAGCGCCCCTGCTTTCCTTTAAGACTCAGCTTTCTTACACCCAGCCGCTACAATCCATAGCTGCATACTGTGAGTCTCTCGTGGCCATCAGTTTCAAGGTCTCAGCTGACTTTTATAATCTCTGAGTTCTGGTTCAACTCAGAGAGACACTCAGTCCATCTACTAGATTTTACCAAAATCTCCACTTACACCATGGAAGGAAGTTAAGAAAACATGTCCTATAGGTTCGAGTTCACAGTCTGGATCATCGGCCCCTCCCCCTTTTTCTTCATCCCACTATGTCCAGATCCCTAGACCCCACCACTACCACTAGCCCCATAGGCTCAGGGCACTTTTTTCTCTACCAGAAGGTCAGAACCAGCACATCAGTGTAACTGGGGACTTAATCCTGCATTAACAAAGCATTCCCCTACAACAGTGTCAGATAAGATCAGCTTCAACGACATAGGAAATGCTAGAAGAGAGGTTTATGTTGCCCTCCAGTAAAAGCATCATGGATATGGGTAAGTGGGGGCTCCATCAGGGTTCCAAACTCATTCTCGTTCATATACAATAGGGTTCCCCCTCATAGTCCAGGATGACTGCTGGATTTCTGGCTATCACATCCGTGTTCCAGGAAGCAGAATAGAGGATGTACCTACCCTCTTTCCTGTTGAAAAGGCTTCTTGGAAATCCCACATGCCACTTTGATGACTGTCTCATGGCCACAGCTCCAGTCACATGGCCATGCCTAGTGGCCAGGTTCTGTAACTGCAGGTGAAGGGAGAAAATGAATACTAGGAAATAGCTAGCAATATCCGAAACACATTCAAAATGTGCTAGCGGCTCAAGTAATGAAAGTTGTTACACAAAATACTAGGTATCTTTGCAGTCAAGTTTCTCATGTATTCCCTGGGCAGGACAGACTTTGTGAGGCATAGAGAGAGAACTTTTGCCCAAGCGGGCAGCCAGCACATAAGCCCTAAAGGGTCAGGAAGGGACCTGTGCAGACGGAGAGGAAGCAAAGGGGAACTGGAGCCTGCAGGACTGTCCCAGCAAATATAGAGGACTGTGTGCAGCCTAGGCTGCTGGACGACACGGTGTCTCTGTGGGTTAGAGCTCCCTGTAGACTTGTCTCGGAATGTAAGAATGGGGACAGAAATGACGTTGAACTGTCACAGCATAGTAAGTCAGGTCCGAAGGGAAAGAGCAGCTCTGTCACCTCGCTGTAGCTTCAGCTGTGTCAGGACAAGGCCGTGCAGTGCCTGATCTTTGAGTTTTATAAGGCAGACATGTAGATTTGTGTGTGTTATCTCTCAGGGTCTAAATACTAGTCCAATATCAAACACAGATGAGATATAAGCCAGCTAGTACCCTGTAGACCACCATCACCAGCTCAGGTTCTAAAATCTTGTGAACCTGGTTATTACAAGTGAGTGCCAAAGGCAGACATAAACAGAGCAAGGGACTCATCCTAAGTCTCAAAACCAGAGAGCACAGAACTTGGACTCGAACCTGGGATTCTGGTCCACGCCCAGCATTCCCTCTGTGACTGCTTTTAAAATAGAAGGCTGACCTTTTGGTAGGAATTCTGTTCTTGACAAATGCTGGAGAACTACTTATTAGTTCACAGTCCCAGAACCATGGCAGAATATAGCAGAGGAAGACAAGAAGGCTCCAGGCTGCCCCATGTACCTCAGAGATCCTGCAAAGCAATGGGGTGTCTCGCTCTTGGCTTGGGTCCACCTGCCTGGCCCTACTCTGAGAAAGTTTGTCCAGGTCCTGAGAGCTCTCAGGGAGGGAGCCTGGGAGACCAGAGCGGCTCATAGTGGGTGGTCCTGCTGGGCCTGAGTGTGCCTAGCTCCCAGGCATCCTATTTCTCCTCTACTCTCTTTTTTCCTGGATTGAAATGATATTCACAGGGCTGGGGATGTAGTGTTGTTGGCTAGGATGCCTCGAACCCTGGGTTTAATCTCAACACCACATAAAGTGAGCACACTACGGGTCTGTAATCACAGTACTTAGGGAAGTAGAGGCAGGAGGATCAGAAGTTTGAGGTATTTTAAGCTGTTTTCAGTGGGCTGAACGCCAGTCTGAGATACATCAAACCCTGTATCAAAATAATAGTAATTGATGGTAAAGAGTTTGGACAATTCAGACAAGTCTCTAAAATGCAATGAAACCCTCCCTCCTCTACCTACCCATTCCCTCATAGCCCCTGCAGCTGCTCTCTCTGCTCTGGACAGGGATGAGGAACACCTGGGTTTTTCTAAGTCAGAGTATGTGGGCAGACTTTTGCTAACCTTTCCTCACTTACCTCGTCTTGAGCACTTCCTGGGCACTTAATCTTGCTTTCTGCCAGCATTTTTGCCAACAGTAGAGGCTTTCATCATTTGCCTCTGTCAGAATTCTTTGGCTTTTCTCCAGCACTGGACATATCCTTGTCTTAACTATTCCCCATATCACACCCTTTCATCAGCATGTGGACCCCATCCCCACCCTCATCCCCCACTTCCACAACCATCAGTGACTTCAGTTCCTAGATGCAGACTGTATCAACAGGCTTGCAAGTCCCCATAGCCTTTGGTACACATCTGAGATCTGAGATCTGTTCTTGATACAGGGCAAGCCAAGCTTGTCCTCATCAGAGAAGACCCTGGGGAGCCTGTGTGCCTGTTACCCATCCCATGGTCTCTGGCTTGTCTATGTGTTTGCAAGGTCTTGGCAGCCCTTACAGGTTGACACAGGCCCAGAAGACCTCTGGCATCCCTGCCATAGTTAGCTCATCCAGAACTGCCTTGCTGAGATGAAGCAAGAATTCTGAGGCCCGGGCCTTAGCCATGGCATTCGTCTGCAGTTCTTGCCAGTGCCCACACAAGCCCCCAACATGGCAAGTCGTTGTGGAAGAGAGAACCTTGAAACTGCAACATGCAAGAAGAATGGAAAAGGATGAGAGATTTGAGCAGCAGCAGTGGGGGAAAATGTATCTTCAGCACCTCTACTCAGTCGATCCTACAAAATATGACAGGGCTGGGACAGACACACCAATGGCATGAGTTCAGTATGCAACTTTATCACTCATCTTCTCGGGAGCACACAAGGCTCAGTCCCAACCCTCTTCCAACACTGAGCTTGTTTGTATGTGTGATAAATTGGTAGCTTGGGAAAAACCACCTGACATTTTGATTTGTTATAGGGCAATTCATTTTCAAGGCAAGTAAATAGCTTATAAACTCATGGGTTTACCACTGTAGGTGATTAAGAAGTAAGCAGCTATAAAGTTCACTGTTTGAAGCTGTGGCTGATTGTCCCTGTGGAATTCTCCTGAGCAGTGTTGGGATCTGCCAGATGTTCTCCATGTTTCCTATTTTGGCTTTTCCTGCCCGCCAGGCAACCTCCCAGTGTGGCCTCATGGGGTCTGGAACCCGGTGGCAATGCCATTCCCTCTGTAACAGCCATCTGAGATAGACAGTAGATGAGGGCCAGAAGCACTGCCCACCAGGCCCCATCCACCTACTGTTGCCATTAAGTATGCCACCTGTCCCTAGAGTGTGGCCCAGGGTGAGCTTGGTCAGTTGGTAACAGTAATTCCTCGTGAACATTGGTATGTAAACTGCTGCTCCTTGACCAAATGCAGGGTCCCACTGAGTCTACAGGGAAGAGGTGTGTAGATCAGGAGGTCCTCCCCGCAGATGAAGAGAGGAGGTGCAGGACACACACACACACACACACACACACACACACTGATCTAGCTTCCTCAGAAGCAACAGCCTGCTCTATCCTTTGTACTGCATGAGGCCAAATACACTGCTCCCACAGCATGAGGCCAAATACACTGCTCCCACAGAAGACACAGTTTCCTTTTCAGACTACATGATCTTCATGGCAATGACTCTACTTTGTGTAGCCAGGCCGCATTGAAACCAAAACTGTATCCCCCTAAGACTTTACTTGATGCGTTAGTTACTTCTCTAGTTGCTGTCCAAGCAGCTTAAGAAAAGTTGATTTTGGCTCGTGGTTTGAGGGGATACAGTCCACATGGTGGGGAAGGCCCGATGACCAGAGGACGTGGCGGCTGGTCACATCCACAGCCAGGACGCTGAGAGGTGGATGCAGGAGTTCCTCTTGCTTTCTCTTGTTAGTCAGTCTGCAACCCCAGCCCATGAGACGGTACCACTCATGCTCAGAGTAAGAACACCCTCACAGACAGGTCCAGAGGTGTTTCCATTATGAGTCCAAATCTAGTCAGATTACACTTAGAAGACAGACAGTGGCCAGCACCTTCTACCTTCCTATGTTTTGTAGAGGTAAGGCTGGTCCTGGAGGAAGTGTCTGCAAGAGCTGCACCTGGAGGTTCCAGCGCTGCAGGAGAGGCAGAGTGAGGTTGGGGCCAGCTATACTGAGTGTGCTAACAGAGAGGTGCCCTTCTGCTAAAGGCCTTGCCCTGACCCTGTCTCAGCTCAGTGTAGCTGAGGGAGGGGGCAGAGGCAATGTGGCCTGCAGCGCACCAGCCCCTGTGGCTGAGCCTGCATGTGCTGGTGGGATTATTGAGCTGTTATTCCTTGGGAGTCTCCATGTTTGTAGAGAACAAAATAAGATGTGTCAGCCCTTTGGCAGGGCAGAATTGAAGAGCTTGGAATCTAGTCTGTAGAAGACGTAAGGCAGGAATACAGCTCCTGGACTGTCTAGCAAGACTGAGCCTTGTCATTAAGAGGCACTTTTTTTGTTGTTGTTATTGTTGTTTGTTTCTATATAGACCAAACTGGCCTCAAATTTAGAGATCTGCTTGCCTCTGCTTCATGACTGTTGAATATTGGAATTAAAGATGTGTGCCGCCACACCTAGCATAAAGAACACTTTTTAAAATTTAAGATTTATTTTTATTTTAGTATTTGCCTGGTATCTACAGAGGCCGGAAGAGGGCATTAGATTTTCTAGAACTGGAGTTACACGTCAGGTTCTGGGCTGTTATGTGGGTCCTCTGCAAGGGTAGCCAAGTGTTCATAACTGCTAAGTCGTCTCTCCAGTCAGCAAATTGGCATTTGCCATGTACCCTACCTGAGCTAAGGCCTGCTGGGAAGTCTCACAGTTCTGCATCTCCCCCACAGTTGAGGCCCTGAGAGTAAGCTACCAAAAACAGATTGAAAGGCCACAGTAGCCCTTTACCTGCTACTAAGAGGTAGGTTTCACCATGCAGAGCTAAGTATGTCTAAGACTGAGGACTAGACCCCGCCCTATGTTGTGTGGCTACAGTCCACAGAGCCTGCACGTGTATGAGTAGCTCTAGGGTGGGCTGTCGGTGCTGGCCCTTTAGCAGAGCCCTCATTACTTCTGAACCTGCCCTGCCAGGACTGCTGAGGCAGACTGGGTTCTGGGAGGGGAGTATCTGAGCTCTCCCGTTCTCCTAGAGACTTCCCAGCTCACCTTCCCTTTGTCAGAATGAGACCCAAAATTTAGCCCCATGGATGGTGGTCTCTGTATTACCTTCAACAGGAGCCCTGAAGCCTCAGAATATAGCCAGCTATGGCTGCAACAGACACTATAGTCAGCCCTGGTCTGGTCAGTGGCAGCTGTTTCTTAAAGCAGCTTCACACATGCCCAGGTTAGTCTCTGACCAGAAGGATCAGCTCCTTCTGGAAAACAGGCCAAGAATCAAGAGAGACAAGACCAGTAGAGTGGTCTCGACACTGAAGTCCCCATGTTGCTTCTGAGGAAAATCTAGCCTCCCACAGTCTCCAAGTCAGTATGGGGGTAGACCTCCTTCTGCAAAGCCTGCCAGCACTCTTCTATCTAATCACGTTTCACACTGCTATCTTGCAGGCTTTGCTGTGGCCCAGTGCATAAACCAGCATAGCTCTCCATCCCTGTCATCACCGTCGCCACCGTCTGCCAGTGGGAGCCCCGGCGGCAGTGGGAGCACCAGCCACTGCGACTCAGGAGGCTCCTCCTTTACACCCTCAGCGACCCAGAGCCCAGCAGGTATTGGCCATGGGATATGGGGGACCTTGGGAGGCTCTTTGGGGACATTGTGACCCCTTGCCTCTGCCATGACCTCTCACCCACAGCTCCTCCTCATGGTGTCCGGAAGACACTGCCACTCAAGGGTGTTCTTCAGTGTTTAGCAAGATGGCATCACTCCCCAGCTGGATTAGCACTTGTCGTGGCTGGTCTGCTCTGCTCTGCCATGACTACAGAGCTGTAGGGGATGGTACCAACTAGGCCTAGCCTAAGTGGCATGTCATCACGGCTGTGTGTGTCACCTGGAAGGGGGTTCTCAGAGATGGCTGTGTGAAACCTGGGAGAAAGAGGAATGGTGTCCCTGCTAATTGTGCCCCAACATACAAGTTTCCTCTTTGGGTGTTTGGTACTGTCTAGACATCCCACTAGGGGCATACCTTATCACTCTAAGGGAATTTATCAAGACAGAGCAGTGTTACATCCTGCTGTCCTTTAACATAGACCACTTCAAAGGCCATAAAGAAAGTCCATAAGTGGAGTCAGACTGTGATGCCTCAGCCCTCCTCCACTTCCCTTGTCCTGGACTGTTGCACATACAGCTTGCACATACGTCTGTCTGTTCCACATCAGGTCCCAGGGAACAGAAATCAGACTTGGTTCCTAATTAGCACAGCCCCAAAGGAAGCCAAAGGGGCAGGGCTAAAATAGGGACAAGCCCAGTGTCCCCAGTCAGTGCAGGGCTTCACACACAGAAGCACTACCCCATGATCTACAGGGTACCCACGTCTCTAGCTGTACCCCCTCCATGCTCTTCTCTGTGCCTCCAAGGTCTGATCAGAACCCTGCCCAGCATATCTCAGGGGGTACCTCTCCTCCTCTTGTTTAATTATGGAGTGAGGAATCATGGGGGAGACATGTCAGGGAAAGGCCATAGTGCCATAGCCACACCACTAGGACCAGCGCCTTCCTGGATACTGTTCTTCCCTTCATGAGGCTTTCAGTTTTCATCCTCCCAGAAGTGGCCTGAGTCACCCTTGTACCCATGTCTGTGGCTCAGGAGAGCCTAGCCTACCTGTGCTATACCCACAAGGTACTTTTTCCATCTCCTGTTGATTTCACAGGCCCAGGCAGAAAGGTCACCCTCAGGCCCACCTTACTGTAACCTAACTAGGGAACGGTAACTCTGGACTCAATTGAAGGGTAGCTACAGATCCAAGCAGTTGCCATGCTCCTCCCAGGTGCACAGCAGGGAAATGCAGATGGAACATGCTTCAGAGCAAAGAACAGCTCCTGGAGCCCTATCCTGGTCTTACCTTACTCTGGGACAGGAGTGCAGGGCTGTATAAGCGCATGCGGTTTGCATACACTTGCTGACATGCACATTCCTATAACTACATACGAACTCAAGAACTCCTGTTTTCCAGCCCTCATCAGGTGAAAGGCCTTTTCCGTATAACTATGAACACCTTTCTTCCATATTTAAGGAGGCAGAGCCAACATCTAAGTGAGCAGGTAGCCACACACTTCTCTGCCTAAAATTAAAACCAAGAGAAGCCTTACATTGTCCAAATCAGCCTTACAATATGTGCTCATTACTTCTGCCTCGGCCTCCCTCAGCCCCCATTCCCCACCATTCCTTGCCCAGTGCCAACAACATGTCTTCGCATCTCACAAATCCAGGGGCCATTAGCCTGGCTGTCAGATGGCCAGGCAGTTCCAGTGAATAAGCGATAGTCAGGACCTCTGAAGTGTCTGCTCCCTTTCTCTGCATCCCGGCAGGCACACCAGCCCCATTTTTTATGTGACATGACAGTAAAAGCCCAAGCCTGGCTACCCATCCACCTCTGTCCACTCCACAATAGCTCACCTCTTTCAGAGAAGCTGACCTGGCCAAGAGCTATGCTTCATTGTGGGGACAGGAATCAAATGCCCTGAGAGTCAGCTGTTGATCCTGAGAGGAGAACACTGGAGCCTATGAGCCTCTCCACCTTGGTGCTCCACTGCCGGTCACCCCTTCCACCCAGAGCCAAGAACACGCTTTGTTCCTGAAGGCCCTGCCTAACCAGACCATTCTCCCCATGCCTACGCCCTATCAGGCTGTGCTAGGGGAGAGCCAAGGATAGAGGAAAGGAGGGGAAGGGAGTCCCTCCACCAGGTATCAGAGTTTAGCTCTAAGCGGCAGCCCAGTATTTAGGGATCAGAGCAGATGCCCCTGCATCACCTACTGCCAAGGGGTGCCACCGTCAACTAGAGGCACTGTCCTTTAATATCAGCTGGTAGTTGGATGAACCTGAGGAGCCTGTCCCCATATCATCCACCATGTCTGCCTGATGCTCAGCCTGAACAGCTGTGGCCTTGCCAAAAGCTGTCCTCAGAGTAGTTTCGAGAATTTGGTGCTCGCACAGAGCATTGCTGACCTTATATTCACCGAACCCCCCAGAGGCCGGGGAGCTCCTAGTATACAGAGTGGCTGCCAGCCCCCTTGAAGCCAGGAGAGCAAACTCCAGACACTTAGAGACACTAGTGCACCACTGCAAGGTCACTTATCTGGTCAGGAAAGTGTACTCTTGATGCCATCTAGCTAGTGAGAGACCAGTTTCCTATGTCTGCTTCATGGCGTTGAATGCTCAAAATTATGCAGGGGTCAGATCCCAAAAGTACAGCTAGGTGAGAGGGTTAGGGTCTTGGGCTGAGTAATGCAGTAGGGCAGCTCTGAGTCCCAGTATATCTTTCCATCCATTTCAAGATAGCCAGAAGAGCTCAGAGACACACTGAGTGTCCGAAGTGATGACACTCCTCTTCCCTTGACTTGATGACCACACGTAGATACAGGTGTCAAAATAGCACACCAAGCTCCACAAGTAACAGACATGCATTACGCCAGTCTAAAAGGTTTAACGAGCTAGAGAAGGCTCTCATACTTTTCTAGCATTTCTCAGCATGGACACCTATGATCAGTGTGGGTTCCTCCCCAGCCCACATGTTCACCCCCATGTATACCCAGCATGGCATCCCAGTAGACACCCCCTAGGACTGGGCACCTTGCCTGGGTACACTACATAGATACCTCCTCCCTGAGGCCTTCCCCACTCTCCTCCATTGGAAAACATAACAGTTTTGACAGATCATGTGACTTATCTGCCACGATGCCATTAGCAGGTAGGTGAGTTCAAATGTGAACCCTATCCTTGGTGACTTCAGAGCCATGCTCTGCCTTCTAAAATAACCCAGCAGAGTATGGGACGTGGCCCCTGAGTCTTTCTTGGGTACTCCCATGGGTATGACATGAACCCAGGTCAAAGTTTGAATTCTGACTGTAACAGCTGTCTTACATAGTTGCCTATGGGCCCAGCTCCAAAGCCATGGTCCCAATCTGAAGAATGTTTGCTGGGTCCCTAAAAGCACAGTAGACCCCAGAGAGCCACATTTTCTTCTGATGCAGGGTCTTCCCAAGCTTAGGATGAAACAGGTACTGGTGCTGGGGAGGGTTACCTGAGCATCTGCTTTGTCCCACTAGATCAACCTCACACTTCCTGTCTGGGTTTGAAAGACCCACATGTACCCCCAGGATAGACATTCTCAGTTCCTTGTGGGGGCTCAGCCTGTGCTCCCAGGCATCAGAGGGGCAGGCTGCCTATCACAGGTAGCCCTGAGACCTGACCCAAGACATCCCTCTACTAGACGGGCCTTTTCACTGGCTTCTTTCAGGCTCTCTCCTGGATCTTCCTCACTGCACTGTTTTGTTTTGTTTTTGTTTTTCTAGGCAGACAGGTTTGCACTGAGTCCCTACTGTGCACAGACATTAGGGACACCAAGTAGCAATGCAGGGTTCTCACAGATGAACAGGGGCAGACAAGGACCATCAGATGACCACAGAGACATGTGTGCAGTTGGAACACACAATAAGGGTCGAGGCAGGAACACCACTAGCTAGCATGGACCAGCTGCAGAAGGCTCTTGTATTTCTAGAGACGAGACACAAGGAATCAATGCTGCATACCAGGAGCCCGTAAGGAGCGCATGTCTCAGGCTCACCATTTCTCTATCTTATTGGAGACAAATAGAATCCTTTTCACCATCTCCCTAAACCTTTCCTGCAAATCCTGCCCTTCTGAATACAGAAGCAGAAGGCTTTGAGAAGCAGTTCCTAGCCTCAGCCCAGAAGTAGTTTTAAAACCTGTAAGCCCAGCAAAGACTGGGATCACAGCCAAGAGGAAGGGTGCCTGGAGGAGTCAACTGGTGAGCTGCACCAGCAGTGCCTGCTCTCTCCCCTCCTGGCCATACAAGACTATGATTACTTCAAGTGGCTTTTTAACAAGAGCTGAAGTTGGGAGTCCACACACAGCCCACACTGAGAGGGAGCCCACACTGAAGCTCGGGCTGCCTGAGGAACCAGAGATATTGAGAAGGAGTTTTGTGTTCCCGGTCAGCCTTTGCCTATCAAAGCTACACCCAAAGGGACTTGAGGGGACTTGAGTGGCCTGCTTCAGCACCCACTTACCACTCAGTCTGTTTGCCCACTGCTCCTTCTTGTATGTTATTCTCTGTTTTCTGAGGTTAGTCTTGCTGTGTTGCTCAGGTTGGCTTTGAACCCTCAGGCCTCCTGCCTCAGCTCTGAATGCTGACACTGTAGGCCTCTGCCATGGCACCCGGCTCCATTGCACTTTAACAAAAGTGCTTTTGGGTGGCCAGCACTTGAGTGGCAAGCTGAACATCATGTGTTTTATCTGTACCAGGCATCATGGGCCCACATATCTAGCTCAGCTAGCCTGACAAGCCTCAGCTTGACCATGGGCGAGAAAATGGGAGCAGGCTGGAGTCAGCACTTTCCCTATTTTTGAGACACTGAAATCAAAAGCAGTGTCCTGGGATGAAATCAGTGGGCTCCTTGTCAGAACCAAATGTGAGCCCAGCACCCTGTACACCCTCATGTTAATACGTTCACACACACCTATGAGCATGCTTGGATGGCCACTCAAAGTCATACCCAGCTGTACACACTCATGCTTTGTAGAATTTTCTCTGAGACAGCTCTTACCATGTAAATCAGACTGGCCTGGTAATGATGCTCCTCCTGCTTCAGCCTTCAGAGGCTTAAACAGCCTTTTTACTTCTGTCATCCACGTGCTCTAGGTTTTACAGTTTCTTTGTGAGCTTCTTTGAGGCAGAAAATGGAAATGATGCTACAGTGAAGGTCAGGTTGCCCTTGTAAATGTCAGCCTGTGCACTGCAGCCACCTGTGACCACCCCAAGGGCTGACGGGAGAAAGGGCTGACTTCTAGTCCTCAGTGTGGAGGGCCTCCATGACCTCCATCACCAGGCTCCCTTCCTCCCTTCACACTGTCCAAGTCATCCTGTATTGATTTTCACACTGAATTTTGGTCACCCAGGAAAGGGCAGACACTCCAAGGAGGCAGTGTTGTCTTTCTCTAGTTTTCTCTGTGGTGTGTTGTCGTTGTTGTTGTATTGTTGTTTTTGAGGTGGCAAAATCTACCCAACTTAAAATGGACAAGTGTGGCCGACCTCAGCATGGCATCCCATAGTGTTTACCATGTTCCCGCTGTGCTCTGTGGCAGTATCTTAGCTCTGCTTTGAGACCATGACCCCACAACACCATGAGCCATTCCTTGTGTTCCTGTTCCAGCTTGTGCATTCCCACTCAGCCACTGATGCCTAGTCTCCCCATTTCCTGCTCTGTGCCCTGATTCTTGGTTCCCAAGATGGGGCTTTCCAAGTGGTCCTCCTCCCCAAAATACCACTGTGAGTCTAAGGCAGGTGTCAGGACACCTCCAACACCCAGGATTTACTTAAAACTTAAAGCAGATCCCCTCCATGTCTCCCTCCCCAGGGTCAGAAATGCTTAGTTCACTCTGGTTTGGCTCTGATCCTTCGACCATGCCCCTCCTTCCTGCAGGCATTTCCTCCTGGGTTTTCCATCTTTCTGCAGGGTCCAGATAAAACTGCAGGCAGTTTTGTCCCTTTGACCCCTGATTTTTCTGACAAGACCAGAAGTTATCAGTGACCCAAATCTTTGCAACAGGATTGAACCTTCTCTGTCTCTAACCATACTACGTTGCCTGAGTGAGGTACGGAGCTCAATCAGCCATGTGCTTTCCTGGAATGCACAAAGTCTGAGTTCCATCCCCAGGACCACAGAAACCAGGCCTGGTGGCACAGGCCTATAACCCCAGCGCTCAGGAGGTGAAAGCAGGAGGATCAAGATTCTCCTTGGCTATATAGCAGGTTCGAGGCCAGCCTTGACTCTATGAGACCCTGTCTAAAGAAGAAAAGAAAGTTTCCTAAATGAACAATTTTTTTTCTTAGATCTCCTGACCTTGGCTCATCTTGGGGGACAGCATGGAGGTGTCTTGTCTACTTGGTGGGCTGGCAAGCTGGGTACCAGCTGAATGCTAGTGCACTCCAACCACAGCCCTTCTCCCTTTGTTCTTGCTGATGCTCACTGTCCGTCACTGCCATGTCCCTTTCTTCTCCACCTCCCCTTCGCCGTTCCATTGTTACAGGCTTTCTATGATCTGTCACTGTGTTTTCCCTCTAGTCAGGAGTGGCAGGAAAGGACGCCGGCGAGTGTTCAGCCTGTCGGAGGCCGACAGTCACGGCGGCCACTGGGTTTAGTGCTTCGACCAGCAGCTGCCACGGCAACTCACGCACAATCAAATCAGGCAGGTTTCCTTCAGGAGCCCCATGGGCCCATGACACTCCTGCCATATGCAACAGGGTTGGCATGAGCAGGGCGGGCAAGCTGGGCCTGGAGAGCATGCCATCCGGATCTCAACTTCCCTAAAGTCAGTTCTTTCCCTTTCTGTCCTCTGTCTAAGGCCGCATTCCCCAGTCCTCTGCCCCAGGTCAGTCCTGCAATGGGGCTCAGTGTGGCCTCCTGGGCTGGAGGTCGTGTCCCAGGGGTCCACACAGATGCCTGCCACTCAGCTTACTAGTGACTAGGGAGTTGAGAGCTTGTAAAGGCAACCTAGTATATTCTTTCCCAGGCCTTGGCCAAAGCTAAGCAGCAAATGCAGCTGTCATCCAGGCCCAGTGTTACCTCTTTGGTAGATGCCATCTTTCCAGTGCCCCACTCACTTTAAGTGTCACTAGGAGAGGTGATCTGGGCTTTCCTTTCCAGGGCCACTGCTGCTACCATCCTGGGACATTTCGCCAATGCTTGCTGACATGTCCGTGTGCTGATAGTGGATGTCAGCAGGAACTTCACTTTGTTTTCCGTTCGCCAGCTGACCCTGTGAGCTTTGCATTAGCTTCCTTCCTTCCCAAATCACTTGTCTGCCATTCCAGCCCATATACAACCAGTCCACATCATTTCTGGAAGCCATCACTTATTTTGCAAAGACTAGTGAAGCCCTGCCCTAAAGCTGTAGATCATGCCTAAGAGAGTCAGTCAAGGCACTTCCTAGTACCCTCACAGGCTGGAGACCCCACAACCCTGCTGGGAACACAAGCTTGCCATAGCTGCCACTCTTGCTGTGGCTCTCTCTACCTCCCCGGTCCATGTTCAAACCCCTCCTCTTCAGGGCCCAGTGGATAGCCTTTAGGCCCAGGGGCTTGAGCAGAACAGAGGTGCCAAGACCCAGCGAGTCCCCTTTTTTGTTCAGCTTTTGAGCAGAGCATGCCCTTGCAGTGCCTTCCCTGGGGAACCTATTCTCTTTTTCTTTTTCCCCCTTTGGTTAGATGAATTTGCTGCCCATTTTCAGGAAGTAGTTCCTAGTATAAACAGCAATTGTAGGTATGAGCAAGAGGGCATTCTCTTTTTCTATTAAAATGACTGGGAGTATTTTTAAAGGTGGGAAAAAAAACCAGCCTTTTAATAAAAGTTACTTTTCTAAAGGCAGCCATTGTGTGTGTGATATTGTTAGTTGTTTCGCTTTTTTTGATGGGTTTGACTATGGTCTTCCTGCCTTCCTAATTATTCTCATTAGAAAAAGCCCCACTACAGAAGTAGGAAGGAGGTTAAAACCTAGGAAGGCAGTGTTTCTGCTCCCCACTCCCCACCCCAACACCAATGGCAGGACAATTCCATTTTCAGTCATTTCCAAGTGAGTGAGTCATTTCCAAGCTGCCTAGCCATGAACCCCTCATGGAGGAGTTCCAAGATAGGCTCAGACCCATTCCAAGACTTTCATAGAGGTCACTGAGCTACTGAGTGCCACTTGGAAACAGCAGGTTCTCACAAGCTCCCAAGAGGACTTGACTGAAGCCAGTCCAGCTCACAAGCATCTATGGACAGTGGAGGCGGTTAGTGCAAAGCAGAGAAAGCAGCACCGGCGGTGTGGTGAGCACACACTTCCAGGCTCAGCGCATGCCCCTCTCTTTCCGTACCAGTTCTCACTGGCACCCACAGCCCCAAAAGCAAGGATGTGCCCTAAGCACGGAGAAAGCCTCCTGCTTGCTCTCTCTCTCTCTTCTATTTTTCTTTTAAAGAAAGGAGAGGTTGGACAGTTGCTCAGTGGTAAACATTTGTCTAACATTGTGACTGAGGCCCTGGGTTCCATCCCCAGCACTACAAAACAAAAACAAAGCTTTTATGAAGGAATTGACTGGCCCTTCCATCGTCCCACAGACTGGAGAGTAAAGGAAGGCAGCGCGTGCTGGGAGAGTCGGTATGCCTCTCCCTGCCTGTGGCTCCTCTGCGCTCCACCCATTCTTCATGTCACCTGGTTTTATTTTGTTCTTCATTCTTCCATCCTTTGGCTCTATGTTTGGTTGGGCTTTTCTGTTTTATTTTGGCTTAAACAAGAAAACAGAAATGAAATCAACAAGAATAACATTGAACCAAAACTACATCCCATCTGCTCCTTAAGTCCCCTCATACCGTTTCAGGGCTGAATAATTGTCATCTTCTGCTGAGGCCTGTTAACACTAAAATCCATACAAATATGAATGGATTTCCAGCACTTCTTCTCTGTGTCTTAAGATGCCAGCCTCTGGAGTCATGGTTGGCTTTCCCCTTGAATGCCACATGTTCCTGGCTGAGTATCCTAGAGAAGCAAGTGGCCGGCATCTATCCACAGTCTAATAAAGCACTAAGACAAACAAACAACAACAAAACCCAGCAATTCTAATCTGGTGGAAGCTGATGGCTCCTAGTCATGGCCCTTGTGGGAAACTTCTGACAAGTTTCTGGCAAGCCCATCCCCTTGGTGGATACTAACTCAGTGCCTACAGAAGGCAGAGGCAAACCACAGTGCAAGATTTTGGAAACTAGAAAGTTCTACCATTTTTTTAAACTATTGCACTGGACTCCTTGGCAAGTATCTGCAAATATAGCCTCTGGAAATAGCCTGGAATTGTAGGTACACCCCAACCTGTTTGCTTTCAGTTTAAGTATTTACCATCAGGCAATTCGTCCAGACAAAGCCTACCCAGGCCAGGTTTCACTTTCAGTATTCAGGTGTTGATTTCACACAAGGCCTGAGTTTTCCCCTGCTATCAAAAGTCAGGCACCCAGGGTTCTGACACTCTGCCCCTAGGCCTAAGTAAGATGAGAGTTAGCAACTTCTGGGTCCCAAAAAGAAGCAGGTGAAACCTAGCCACGTCCCTAATGCCAGCAGTCTCCCCACAGGTTTTTCCACCTCGGTGCAGGACAGGAGTGGCTGATTACAGTGTCACCCGAGCTGAGAGTATCTCTGCTTTCCTTCCACCTAGATGCCCCCACACCTCCAGAGCAGCCTCAGCCTCACCTTCTAGACCAGTCGGTGATTGTGGATGAAGTGGATGTCAACTCCAAGCCCAGCAAGAACTTGGCCAGGAGCTCCGAGATGGAGACCTTACACCTGTCCCCCAGCCTCCTCCCAGCTCGGCAGCCCACCATCTCCTTGCTCTATGGGGGCACTGCTGACACCCTGAGCGTCGAGTCGCCGACCCTTGTCCCCCCAGTCGATCCCCACAGCCTCCGAGCCCTCACTGGCATCCCCCAGTTCCCTGCACTGGTCACAGCAGATGCTGAGACCCCAGATGAGGGTACAGTATGCCCAGAGCCTGCGGACCCCACAGAGCACTGAGGGGGCACTCCAGGGATCTACCTTTGTATGTGAGGCCCGCTGGCAGGGACCCAGTGCAGTTTGTGACACAAGACACATCGGGAGCACCCACAGTTCTCCACAGCCCTGGAAACTGTCCCTGAAACCTCTCCCGGCAAGACAGCCATGCACCATTGGTGTTTCTCGCTTGCTCCGACCTCTTCCTGAGCAGGCTGTGACCCTGGAGACAGCCTTCTGTGTACAGATGATGACACTGGCCACCTCAGAGGGGCCTGGGGCCCTTTCTCCGATCCTGACAGCCCCGAGTGGCAGGACCCACTGGCACCCTCCTTCCGGCAGCTTCCTTGTATTCACTCGCAGTGTGCACAGAAGTGGACAAGGTTACTTTGGGTAGAAATCTGTAGAAAAGCAAACTTAGATAAACATCTCTCTGGGCTATTTATTTCTGTTTTTGGCAACAGATGAAGAGATTTATTTTAAAAATTATCTATTTTGGGGGAGGGGCAAAAAGAAAAAGTCCTCAACTATAAGGCTCGGTGTCACATGAGAAGTGTCAGCTGTTAAGATTCTCCTTCCTTAGAACTTTCTGTTTTTATTCTGAAGTTGTAGGTGTCGCTGCCTCTGTTTGTCTGAGTGATTCTTGTTTCTCTGTCCCTAACTCTACAAGCTTGTGAGATGATGAAGTCTCTCCCTGGAACACCGAGATGCTTCTGAACAAAAAGAGAGCTCTGAGTATGCTCAGGCCTTTTGGAGTGAGTAGGCCAGAAGCTTCCGTGTGACCTGGGTGACTTCTGCTCCCTGCTGAGGATACCACAGAGGCACAGCCTCCATCAGGCTTGTGAGCTTCTCTCTTCGTTCAAGAAATATCCATTGGTCCCAGTGCCCATGACAGGAATCAAAGGATTTAAGTCATCCTCAGTTGTAACCAGCTTCCCAGTGTGCAGGTGGATGCCCAACCAGGGGCCCAGCTGAAAAACACGTGACCAAAAGCAGAATCTCCCCTCCCCTGTCCATTGTTGCCACCACCACACAACTTGTTTCAGTAAGAAAACCCCATACTTCGAGCCCCATGTGCCAGCAAGGACCCAGATCTGTCCCATTAGTCCCCCGTCTTCCTCTGCACTCAGCAGCCGGATCACCACCCCAGCTCCATGGAAGGCCTTCTGTGGCTTTCCTGCAGGTGTGATCTCACACAGTATCGGTATCCACTAAATGCAGCCTCGAGGATACCCTGGGACGTGTCACCATCTGCTCCTCATTAGTCCTTGACACCTCAGTTAATCACTTTTCTGCAGGCTCAAGGCTCTATTTTCCAAGGGAAACCAGTGCTCCCTGGGAGGGAACCCAGGTGGCCTAGACTCTTTGGTCTTTAAAAGCACTCCAGTGGGCATGCCTACCATGTCTTTCAGTGAGAAAGGCACACAGTGGTGTCTGAAACAGAAGGTAGGATCAGGAAATGAGCCAGCCAGGCCCGGAGCAAACCCCAAAGGCTCTGACAAAGAAGGATGTGGCAGGAGATCTAGCAGAGCCCCTGGAAAGGGAGGGGAATGGTGGCCACTGGAAGAAGGGCTCTCTGGGCCCCCCCAGCCAACCCTGAGTGTCTTTCGGTCATTTGCAGGGAGGGATGGACAGAGGAGCAGGCTAGCCTTGTCTTCAACACAGCAATGCACTTTGGGTTTTGAAATGACAGTTGCTAAGGCAGCATAAATGTTATACAATGCAAGTGACTCTCCACCCTGCAGTGTGGTCATGAGAGGAAAGCCTGCAACCACCCTAACCACCTATGCAGGTAGGCACCACCGCTCTGTGACTAGCCTCTTCCCCAAAATCTGAAGGTTTTAAGGAAAGGAAAAGACTGTGGCCAAGGTGGTCAGCAAACCCTGGAAGGCCAGTAGCTATCTAAAATTCACCAAGAGCAAGCTGCCCCACAGCTGGCTTGTAAGATTGCACCCAGAGGCTTCTTCCCTCATCCCACTACGTTCAGATCCCTAGACCCCACCACTACCACTAGCCCCATAGGCTCAGGGCACTTTTTTCTCTACCAGAAGGTCAGAACCAGCACATCAGTGTGACTGGGGACTTAATCCAGGTAAGCAAGTGAGAGCCTCCTGTGAGCAGAGCTCCTTGGCCCATTGCTGATGAGGGAGGGCATCCCAGAGGAAGCAGCAGCAGCACCTCAGGGCTCTGAGGAAGGGCACTTCCTCACCTAGGTCTTGGTGGCAATGGGCACAGGCCTGCCCTTAGGAATACCCTGTGAACTTGGCAGCTGTCCTCCCCAGGCAGGCCTAGACAGAAAGGACATACAGGGTCTACCACAGTCACCAGGGGGAGGTAGAACTGAGGGATACCAGGTCCAGAAGGGCCCACAGCTGCTGACCTGGAGGTCCCAGTAGGCCTCCAGAACCCTTAGTCCCATCTCCAAGGCCATGCACACCATGTCTGCCCTGGGGCAGACTATCAAGAGCTGGCCACTAAACACCTCAACTCAGCTTTGACTATCACCATGGAGACATGCAATGATGCCTCTTCCCATTTGGAGGCTTGGGCAGGTGGGACTTCCCACAGGTCAGACCAGTGTAGTGGGGAGCTCCATATATGGTGGAGGTGTGGGAAGGGGCTTCCAGAGCTGACCCTTCTTGTTATACTGCACCCAGTCTAGCCACCCACCCACCCAAATACTTGCATTGCCAGGGGTTGGATGCCTGCATCCCTCTTAAGGATGCTGCTGTCTTTCTCTACGGCCTCTGAAATGCAGTTGTAAACAAGGCATAGGTAAACCAACTCTGATCTGTAGATGCAACAAATATATTTCACACAGTCACAGTAGGTAGAAGGTTAAATGCTTCTTCCCTCCCTCAGAGCTGGTGCTGTGAGGGAAAAAAAGAGGGACAGATCTGGAAAGCTTTGGCCAGGGGAGTACCAGCAGGCCTTATACTTTGTGGGGGCTGAATCTGATGGGAGGAATGAAAGCGAGAACATCCCTGTAAATTGGAACTTGGCAATAAAAAGCAAAACTAATGGCCCAGGAGTGTAGCTGCTGTTCCTCGGCACCATGGCAGGAGACTGCCACGGGAAGGCTCATCAAACCCCTTGACCTGTCATCACCGCTCAGGTGGGACATAAAGACCAGAGATGTCACCGACATCCCCAGCTCTGCTGGGGCCATTCCAGGAGGAGCTCTATTTGGGAAGGGCCTACCTATGAAAAGGGACAGCATCTTGGGTTTGCTCTACCTCAGCCGCTCCAAGCCTGATGCTCTGCACATGTGATAAGGGCTGGTGTGGCCCTGCCTGTCGGGAGGGTCAGGAAGCCTCTGTATTGTGGCTTCAGAGACGAGGGGAACAGGAAGGGCTCCCCAGCTGCAACAGGTGACATTGGTGGTCACAATTCCTGTACACACCAACATGTAGCAACATGGAAATCCCTGGACCTAGGGGTCTTCATAGCTTCTGCTCCAGCTTGAATGTAGCCCAGAATTGCCTGGGGCCTTACCAGTCTTGAGAGCAAACCCAAAAGAAGCTAGACATTCAACGTCATACTGAGTCCTTACAGGAGACATAAGGCCCAGCCCTGTGCTGGCAGCGAGCAGAGCCTACTTCCCCTTCTGGCCTGTGGTTGTCTTAATTCTTTGGAAGTCCAGCCATGATGTTTGGGCCTGGGAAGGTTCCTGGGGTCCCTTGAGTGGGTTTGGAGTCTGCTCACCACTGGGCATCAGCCAAGGCCCGTGTGCAGCCTCCTTTACCCCACAGCAGCTCTGTTTGGTTGTGTGGGCATTCACATGTTAGAATAGTCTCGGTGTGTAGGAGGAGCTCAAGGGAAGGATGCACAGGAGGAGGGAGTGTGTGACCTCAGGATGGACAGAGGCTAGGAACAGCAATTGTCAGGAGGCTCAGCTATCTCCCTGCCTACCCTGAGTTTCCAAGTCAAGAACCAGACCCTCAGAGGTGAAGAGACCTAGGCACGGGGGGGGGGGGTACCTCATGTCATCCCCATTATACAGATGAGGCAACAGGAAGTTGGCCTTGTGCAGTCATCCTGATCTGTAATCTGAACAGCAGAGGCACAGGTCCCCAGGCTGGGATAGGAAGGAGGTGGTGAAGCAGCAGTTCACAGACATGGATACATGTTAGATTCATCTGGAGCTCCAGCCCCAAACTAGTAGCACAAACCCCAGGCCTAGTCATCAGAACTTCTGCAGTCCCCCACTGAGATCCCTCAGCAACGTCTGGGCTCACAGGTGGCTGAGCACCCACATTACATGGAGGTATGACTGGCACCTCACAGCCTCCTTCATGCCCACAGCAGCCCTGCTTTGGACATGTAGGCATTTGCATGTCAGCTGGCTTCAGGCGAGAGAAAGTAAACTCTAGTGTAAGTAAACTCAGAAAGATGGCCTCAAAGCAGGGAGAGTTAGGTGACTCCTAGTCATCATGCTTTGTATATGTGTGTGAACATACATGCACATATGTGAAAACCGGGGGAGCCAGAGGTTAACCTTGGCTGTCACTACTCGGTCACTCTCCCGTTGTTTTTGTGGTTTGGTTTTGAGACAGAACTCTGTCTCTGAGCCTGTGGTTCACTGGTTTGGCTACACGGGCTGGCTGGCAGCAAACTCCAGGAATCCTTTCCACCTTTCCAGTGTCACCCCTACCCTGTTTCCCTGCTTGGTGTTGCTTCCTCTCCTCCTCCTCCAATAAAAAGTGTGGGTTCTAGGCATGGAACCCGGGTCCTCATGCTTGCAAGGCACTTCACCAAACACATGTATTCCCCAGCTCTGTATAAATTGATTCTCTCTGGAATCTATTACATTAGAAAACTAATCCCAAGCATACCTCCCCTGTGGCTGCTGTGATGACTGGGGCCAGGCACTTTCCATTCTTCTATTGTGTCACCACCTCGAGGCTGGAGATGTCCCCTGCAGATCAGCTGCTGTCACTGTCTCCTTGAAGATCTGTCAGAGGCAGGACGGGAAGGTAAGGGCAGGTGCCTGCCCGCAATTTGAGTCCCTCACTGAAGGGGAAGACCACCTCCCAAGCAGACAGATGGAAAAAAAGCCTCTTTTATTTCTGTGTGCTTCTTCGTGGCTCTTCAGGGTGCTGGGAAAGAACCCTTTAGGCCTAAAATGCTTTTCTCCAGAGGAAGGTGGGTTTGGCATCACTTGATGCTTGAGGGTTCCCAGGAATTCACTCTGAGGCACTGATGCCCAGCGGAAAGCTTGCATGCCTCACTCTGCCCCAGACAGGCCATAGAGCCTTGCCCTGCTCATGATTCTGTCACCCAGACCCTCTGCCTTACACACAGCCACACAGACCCTAGGTACATTATGGGCCCTTGGCCTGGCACCTGGGCCCTGTCCCTCCTCTGATGCCCCCACATCCGCACTCACCTCCCTCCCTGATATCAGCTGCACTCATCCAGACACACAGCGGCTGGCTAGACTCACCTTCTCAAGCTACTGCTTGGAAGTGAGAGGTCACACTTAGACTAGAGGACCCTGCCCTGCCTTGGTCACTCCCCAGCAGGGAGGAACCCATGACTGTAGAGCCCACAAGTACAAGCTCAGGGGCAGCACAGCTGGCGCCTTCTGGAAGCCCAGGGAGACCCCATTCCATGCCTCTCTCCCGGTTTCTCACATTCTGCAAGCCTCAGTGTCCTGATGGGTGAGTCACCAGGCTCTAGCTCCATGGTCACATGGCTCTGGATCTCCGTGCCTCATCACCCTCTCCCTTCCCTGAAGACACCAGTCATGGGATGAGGACCCACCCTGATCCAGGATGACCTCATAAGATCCTCAGCCTGCTGACATCTGCAAAGACCCTAGTGCCAAACAGTCATGACCCACAGGTGCCAGAGATTAGAACATGGACATGCTTCCTCAGACAGTCATGGCTAAGCATGCCACCTTGCCAGGAATGAAAAACACCACACAAACAAGCTCAAAGCAAGCCCAGAGATCTTACTCTTGGAGTTCTGGTGGTAGTATTTGGATCTGGGTTTTGTTGGTTTTTAGTGGGGTGGGGTGTGTGTGTTCGTGTGTTTTCAGGCATACTTGTATACCTGCCAGAAGACAGCCTTAGGCATTGCTCCTCAGAGTCTTAGTCAGTGTTACTGTTGCTGTGATGAAACACCATGACCAAAGAAAGTCAGAGAAGAACAGATTTATTTGGCTTACACTTCCACATCACAATTCATCAGCGAAGGAAGTCAGGACAGAAACTCAAGCAGGAAATAAACCTAGAGGCAGGAGCTGATGCAGAGGTCATGGAAGGATGCTGCTTACTGGCTTGCTCATCATTGCTTGCTCAGCCTGCTTTCTTATAGAACCCAAGGCCACCAGCCCAGGGATGGATGGCTCCACCCACAATGAGCTGGGTCCTCCCCATCAATCACTAATTAAGCATATACCCTGCAGGCTTGCTACAATCAGATCTAATGAAGGCGTTTTCTCAATTGAGGCTCCTCCTCTCTGATGACTCTAGCTTTAGTCGAGTTGACATGAAACTAGCCAGCAAACTCAGGTACTAAACACCTTGAGGGTTTTGATTGTTTTTTTTGGGGGGGGTGGGGGGACGTTCGAGACAAAGTTTCTCTGTGTAGTCCTGGATGTCCAGGACTTGCTCTGTAGACCAGACTAGCCTCAAACTGAGACCCACCAGCCTTTGTCTCCTGAGTGCTTGGATTAAACGTGTGTGCTACCATTGCCCAGCCCACCTTGGAAATTTGAGACAGGGTCTCTTACTGTCCTAAAGTTTACCAATTAGACTAGGCTGGCTGCCCAGCAAGCCCCAGGAATCCTTTCTCTGCCTCCCCAGTGCTGGGATTACAAGTTCACACTACCATGCCTACATCAACATGCTCAGGTCCATCCTGGAACTCAGAGAGTCACCTGCCTCTGCCTTCAGAATGCTGGGATCATAGGCATGTGCCACCACCATCACTCTCCCAGCTCTTTTCTTTTTACTTGTGTTCTTAGATAAACTCGGGCTCTCATCTGTGTAGGGCAAGCACTTCAGCAACAGAGCCACCTCTGGCCCCCATCTTCCCTCACATCCCAGGCTGGTCTTATACTCAAGATCTTCCTCTTTTTTTAATTATTATTTTTTAATCTTATTTCTTTTTTATTTATTTTTTATTTATTACAATTTATTCACTTTGTATCCCAGCTGTAACTCCCTCCTTCATCCCCTCTCAATCCTGCCCACCCTCCCTCCTCTTCTCCCATGTTCCTCCCCCAGTCCACTGATAGAGGAGGTCCTCCTCCCCTTCCTTCTGACCCTAGCCTATCAGGTCTCATTGTTGCATTGAGGTTGCATTGTCCTCCTCTGTGGCCTGGTAAGGCTGCCCCCCACCTCAGGGGAAGGTGATCAAAAAGCCACTGAGTTCTTGTAAGAGACAGCTCCTGTTCCCCTTATTAGGGAACTGACCTGGAGACTGAGCTGCAATGGGCTACATCTGTGCAGGAGTTCTAGGTTATCTCCATGCATGGTCCTTGGTTGGAGTATTGGTCTCAGAAAAGACTCCTGAGCCCAGATTTTTTGGTTCTGTTGCTCTCCTTGAGGAACTTCTGTCTCCTCCAAGTCTTTCTATCTCCCCCTTCTTTCATAAGATTCCCTGCACTCTGCCCAAAGTTTGGTTATGAGTCACAGCCTCTGCTTCGATACCCTGCTGGGTAGAGTCTTTCAGAGGCCTTCTGTGGTAGGCTCCTGTCCTGTTCCCTGTTTTCTCCATCTTCCGAGGTCTATCCCATTTGCCTTTCTGAATGAGGATTGAGCATCTTACCCAGGGTTGTCCTTCTTGCTTAGCTTCTTTACGTGTACAGATTTTAGTATGTTTATTCTATATTATATGTCTAATATCCGGTTAAAGTGAGTATATACCATGTATGTCTTTCTGCTAGAGAGGATGTGTAGAAAGGGGAATCCTCCTCCATTGTTGGTGGAAATGTAAACTTGTACAACCACTTTGGAACTCAATCTGGCGCTTTCTCAGACAATTAGGAATAGTGCTTCCTCAAGATCCAGCTATACCACTCCT
>CM053757.1:11278712-11336839 GCA_028658305.1 Pachyuromys duprasi | reverse complement strand
TGTGCTGGCACAACATGCAGGTCACAACATGACATGAGCTATGGATTTCTTGTCAGCTCTCCTCCAAAAGAGTCCCCCAATTCTGCAAAGCTGTGTGTGACCAAGTCTATTGACAGAATTTCCCAGGGCCTGCTGTGTGGCACACTGTACCAGGAAGATGAATGAGCAAGGCCATTTTTTGACTGGGTTCTAAATTTCCACCCTGAGTTCTCATGTCTTAATGTCCGTATCTCAGCGTGGCCTCACCCACTTAGATTAATACTGGTGTTTCCCAGGCCTTCCCCAGCCCAGCCAACCACTGCTTGGAAGAATTTCCCAGGGTCTGCTTGCCAGGGAAGATGCACTGGAAGGCTTTCCTTTATCACCCCTAAAGACTCTGTGTTCCCCCACTATGCCCAGTCCAGTGACAGCAGTAGCTCTGGAAACAGCCCAAGCAGCCCTGTCCATGCTGGGGATCCTGTGGTCCTATGTGAGTGGCTAAGCCAACTCCCTTAGCAGATAGTGGACCTCTCCCTGGCAGCTCCTTGTTTGGGCATGTGAAATGGGGACAGGTCAGTGGCCAGCCAACACCTTAACCTAGAACCAGCTAGGGTTTGAAGAATTTCTGCTGCCGGGCCTGTGATCCTAGCTACTCAGGAGGTCAAGGCAGAGAATCACTGGTTCAAAGCCAGCCTGGGTAACTTAGCAGGACCCCGTCTCAAAAGAAAAATAAGACAGGACTAGAGATGTAGCTTCTGGGTAAAGCACTTGCTTAGCATGCTCTGGGTGCTATCCGCTGTATTAAGGAGAAAGAGGAGGAATTATTCCTGTGACCCAGGCTCACTGTCAGATGAGCCCCCCAAACTTTCAAGTTTCTGAGATAATTCTGTGGTCCAGGCAGAGTCTCAGGTCATAGTCTCCTCATCTCCTGCCACTGGCTGGGATCACAGGTGGGCAGTTGTGCTGGTGTCTCTTGGGTGTGACAGGAATGGGTTACAAGATGCTTAGATTTCTGCTCTAGCTTTAGTTTAGGGTACACCAATGGGAAGACTCTAGCAGGAATGAACACTTGGCCAGAGGATGGGTGGGGGTTGCCCAAGTACTCTGGGGACCAAGTAAAGCAAAGCACAGGGGAGTAATTGCTCTATCCTCCTTGTCATCTGGCACACCAGTGCCCTCGGCCCTTGGGCGCTTTAGCTTTGACCGAAACTGCCACAGCTGCTGTCCTGGGCATGTGGTGTCCTGGCCTCCATACTCCTGCAGTCACTAACTGTCCTAACTGTCTGTATATGTGCCAGCCTCTTGCCAGGAAAGTGCTCATGGGTGCAGCAGCAAGGAGAGGACTCCTATCCACCAAACAGCCCATGCTGGCCACTCCCATCACTCTGTATAGCACCACAGACTTGTACCCTGGACTGGAAGACCCCAGTCTATGTTCACCCCAATACCTTGGCACCTGCCTTTCTTCCTCTCCATCCCCTCTGCCCATTCCTCCTTTGGCCACAGATCAGTGTCACTTTCCAGAAATTGTTCTGAAGCCTGGAGCCACTGTGGGGAAGCCTGGCTTTCCTCTGTCATAGAACACCCATTTTACTTCCCGGCATTTGTCATATCTCAAAGGGTTTTTTTTGTTTCTTTGATTGTTTACAGCATTCAGGGTCCCATTAACTGTTGACATAGGGTCTCAAAGGACAGGGTACAACTAGTTTAGCTCATGGGGGAAAGGGTCTCAGAGTGCAGGAGTGGGGGGCAGAAGCGCAGGATTCTGTACTTGGGCTACTCTCTACAGGACACCCGGCCTCAGCCCTGCTAGGGACCACAGTGCAACCATAGCTGAGCCTGAAAACCAGCTGAGAGAAGGACCCATAGAGCTAATATGCATCCTGTCCCAAACCCTGCTGTCAGGGTTTGTCCCTGCTGGTTTCCTTGTTCCTCCTAGCTGTCCCTGCCTAGGCTAAGTCAGCCCCTGAATGGACACCTTGGATGCATACTTGGGCACACAGCAAGCAGGGCTGGCCGGCATGACCTGGGAAGATGAAGTAGATGTGAGAAGGTACCTCAGGGGCCCAAACATACCTGCCATACATGTCAAACCGCAGGCTGGAAACTGGTGGTCCCACTCAGACACAGCTCCCTTTGTGTGTTCTGTCTGGCCTGTTGAGCTGGTACAGTGCTTACGCAACATGAACAAAACGCTGCTAGTCACTAGTCCTGCATGAACAAGGTATGGTGGTGCACTTACAGGATAGAGGCTGGAGGGATTTCAGTTCAAAGTCTAGCCTGGGCTATGGAACAGAAGTCTAAAAACAAAACAAAAACCAGTCCACCCTTGGGTATGACACAGCCAACACTTCTGCCTAGGTCCAAAAAGGGATGTCTGACCCAGGAATTACTTGTTCTCCACTCCTGCTCCCTTACCCTGACAGGCACCTCCCTGACTTGGTGATCTGTGGCAGTTCTGGACATTTTGTGTGAATGGCGTCTTGTGCTTATACCATTTACCCTCAGTGCCATGCCTTTGAGGTTTATCTGCGCTATGGAATATATTAGAACCTTGTTTCTTTTCGAGGGTGAATACTATTTTTTCCTGACCTGCTCATCAGTGAGTCTTTGGCTTGTGCCTCTGGTTTAGCAGTGATGACTACGGTTTCTTCTTTTTTTTTTTTAAGATTTATTTATATAGTATTCTGCCTACATGCATGCCTGCAAGACAGAAGAGGGTACCAGATCTCATTATAGATGATTGTGAGCCACCATGTGGTTGCTGGGAATTGAACTCAGGACCTCTGGAAGAGCAGCCAGTGCTCCTAACCTCTGAGCCATCTCTCCAGCCCGACTAAGGCTTCTTGATTCAGTTCACTTCAGCAAGCACTTGACAGAGCCACCTGAGAGCCAGCCTCAGATGAGTTCCAGAGACACAGATATGACCCAACCGCAGCTTCTACCTTCATGAACGTTAGGGCCTACTCACAGACAGACAGACAGACCACTGCTGTCCACCTGTGCCACCTACAGGACAGGGCATGATGATTACCCTCTCGGCAATCTACATCCTCATGTGGGAAGGGGGTCCAGTGAGGACGGGCTGGCCCCCTTGCCTTCTGGGTTCCTCTACAACACAGAACATACTTACACCGAGTCCAGGAGCTCGAGCTCCTGTGCTGGCTGGACCTGGCTGAGCAGAGGAGAACAGAGTGTCTCAACAGCTGTCTGGTACCTGGTACACTCAAGGGTTCTGGGTTAAACAGCACAGTTGGGTCACATGGTAAGGAGGTTTGGAACCATAGGTGAGAGGCACCACAGTGGCCTAAGGGCACATAGGAAGACAGCCCACAACTGATACAGGAGCTCAGGATGAGTTCAGGAAGTAGCAGCACAGGTGTGGCGGGCTTGGAGACAGGCGGCAGCTGTGCCACATCCAAGGCCAGGTTCCAGGGAAATGTCCCTGTGCTCCGCATCCAACAGGCATATCAACTTTTTCCCTTTGACTCCAACCACCGAAAGCTCTTGCATGGTAGCGTCAATTGGCAAAGTCTGGGAAAATCAAGGTTTCTGTGATCTACCATCAAGAGACAGACCTGTTGATGCCAGGCCATTCTCCCTCCAGACTTTTCTTTGTGCGTTTTGACAACTGAAATTATATAATGGACGTTCTGTCCTGCTTGGACACAGAGCCTCCTGGTCTCAGCATGGCTCTAGTGTTACTGAAAGCTTCCTTCCTAAAGAGCGTGGCAAGCTCTAAGACAATCATGTGTTCCTTGTGTGAGCTGTTGCCTGACCCTGCATGTTGATGTTGCTTTTGCTTCCTCATTCTGACTCAGCCTGAACCTTTCCAATACTGTGACAAAAGACTGAAATAGTTAGCTTATGAAGCAAAAAGGTTCATCAAGCCTGGGGCTTTGAAATTCGCTCCCCACACACATACAAGGAGGTGGTGGGCCCTGTCTCCTTTATAGCACACTGTCCAGGAGAAGGTTGCAAAGCAGAGCTGCTTACCTCATGGTTGGGAAATGAAAGAGAAAAAGAAACTGAGGGTCTCACAACCCTGCTCCAGAACACAGTCCCATGATGGAAGGCCTCCTACTGCTTCTCATTGTGCCACATCCTAAGAACTTGAGGGATCTCAAGTCCCAAAGGATAACAGTTTCCTTTCCTAAACTACATCTTCATCATGTGCTGTTCCCTGTATGACAGAAGCTGAGTGTGGAGGCCCCAAACACCATGCATACGGTTATAGTTATAAATGGGCAGATTGTCTTTTGCCAGCCATGGAGGCAAGTGTTCACCTCATCACAGCTTCCTGGTCCAAGTGCCGTGCGTATGTGTGTGTGTGTGTGTGTGTGTGTGTGTGTGTAAATGTGTGCATGTGTGTGGAAGGAAGAGAGACTGGCTGTAGCTGTATTCCCTGTTACCGTCTTTTATTACGTTAGGGTCTCTTGCTGTCCTGGAACTCAAGTACACTAGGCTAGCAGGCCAGCAAGGCCCAGGGGTCCTCCCATCTCTACCTTGCCAGCCCTGGGATTACAAGTGTGCACCGCTATGCACACCATGGCTTTTTCTGCTGGGTTCTGGCATGGAAGTCAAGCCCTCCTGCATACAACGCAAGCACTTCTTCAGCTGAGAATCTCCCTAACCCTTTAAATACTGCTTCAAGCCCCTCCCAGCTCTCAGCTCAAACCCCCTTCTTCTGGGAAACTCAGCTTCCACAGTCCCTCCTCTCCAGCCTTCACATCCCCATAGTCCCTAAGCTACCCGAGCTGCAGGTCTGGGGTCTGAGACATGAAGAGCACACGCCCCTGCTTCCTGGTCCCCACCAGACAGAATGCTTTGTGTCTCCATTAGATGCTGGGAAGCTACCTTGGCCACATAGAAGGTCAGTGGTGGATTCTGTTTGTGTGTTTGTTTGTTTGTTTGTTTGTTTGTTTGTTTGTTTGTTTGTTTTGGGATAGGGTCTCACTCTGCAGCCCTAGCTGGCCTGGAACTCACTCTGTAGACCAGGCTAGCCTCAAAGCTATCGCCCTCTTACCTACCTCTGGTTGCTGGGTGATGTGTGCCACCACACTCAGCTTTAGAAATACATTCTTTATACAGGAGAGGAACGACTGAGGCCCAGATCAAAGAGCCTGAGTGACTTACCCAAGATCACACAGTTCCCAAGAAGTGCAAACAATTCCAGCTAAAGAGTGTTTCCAACATTCCAGTAAGGGAGTCTCTACACCCTTCGTTCATCATTGTGGGGCCAGCGCTCCTGGCAGTGGGCCAAGCCCTGCACTCAGCCATGGGCACTCCCTAGGACCACACATGAGTGAGTCCACGAGGCTGCTGCACGCTCCTGCCCCAATGCCTATTCTCTCAGAGTGAGACCTGGACAATGGGTGGGGGAGGGGAGCTCATGGACACTTTTCCCAGTCAACAGCCTCAGCCCTCCTGCTGGCACTGGATAGCCAGCAAATTCCTAGGAACTGCTCAGAGTCTGTGCAACCCCTTATCTTTTCTTGCTTACCTGAGTCATGGCTTTCCTCAGCCCACCCACAGCCACAGCCCTGCAGAGCCACTGGTGTGGTGCCTTGGAGCTCTATGCCCTCTGCCTTGGCCTTAGTGACATTTGTCACCAAGAGCAGGTGACTGTATGCTGACCCTCTTTCTGAGAGGCAAGGAGAAAAGGCCTGGCTCTCCTGTCCACGTCCACCGATTGACCACCCACTTTGTACACAGCTCTATATGAGAAGCTGAGAAGACAGTAAAAATGCAACAATTCTGCAGCAAGCCGGGAGTACTGAGTATAGGAGAAGATAAAGCCCGGGAAAGCCTGGGAAGGGGGCGAGCAGGCCAAGGAGGGACAGGGTCCAAGAGAAATCCTTCTTTAAGGAACGTTTCCCAGGCATTTTGGTCACAGCACCTAATGCACCGCCTGATATCACCTTCCTCATCTCCATCATCACCATCTTCCTCATCTCCATCCTTGGTCTTGTCAGCTTCAGCACCATCAGCATTTCTATGCCTCAGCCTCGTGCTCCACAAGGCCAGCCTCTTCTAGCACTCCCTCTGCCTCAGCCCTGTGCTCTTTGGATTGCTCTGATCCATCTCATGTAGTGAACCACACACAACTCTGAGCAGTGCAGTAATCCTCTTACCTCCTCTGTACTCACATTTAGGTTCCTAGGCTTACCTAGGGTCATGAGTCTGACCCCCGACCAGATGTGGCCCCATGGCCCCATGTCCTGAACTCCAGAGGAAAGCCTGTGGCCTGGCCAAGCTGCTCCTTTGCACTGTCTGCACGAGCAGAGCAAGGGGGTGTCATAGCAACTGCAACCACAAAGCTAGAGTCCAAGTCTTCTCCTTGTCTCCAGACCTGATAAGGCAGCCTGGGGACAGCGGCGTGGTTCGCAGAGCAAGGGACCTCCCCAAGCCACACTTCACCCTCCCAAAGTCATCTGGTTTCCCAGGAAGAGAAATACCAGAGGGAGCTGAGGTGCCTTCAAGCACCAAGACCAAGAGCCCAAGAGCTACCTCCTTACCTGAGAGAGAAAGCGTTCCCAACTGGCTGGGATAGTCTCCACTCTTGGGTCTTCCTGGGCAGCCTGAGGCTAAAACTCAGGCCCTCTATCTATCTATCTATCTATCTATCTATCTATCTATCTATCTATCTATCTATCTATCTATCTTTGGTTTGTTAAATTGGTACAGTGTCTTGTGTAGTTGAGGAAACTATGAAGTCCAGTCTGGTCTCAAACTGATGGCAATCCTCCTGCCTCAGCCTCCCTGGTACTCAGATGAGAAGTCTGAGCCACTGGCTTTCTGCTTAATTTCTACTGTATTCTCTGAGCTGCCACCAAATACTACCAGGAGGGGGTCTCAGGACAATATTTTAAATTAGATCAAGCTCTTCAAACCTTTGAGTTTAAAATAAGTGAATTAAGCAGGGCATAGCGGCATACACCTGCAAGCCCAGCATTTAAGAGGCAGAGTGGTAGATGTCTGTGAGGAGTTCCAGGACAGCCCAGGCTACATAGTGAGACCCTGTCTCAAAAATAAATAAATAGGAGGTTGGAGCAAGGCTTAGCAGTTGGAAGTATGCATCACCCTTCCAGAGCACTGGAGTTCAAGTCCCAGTACCCCTGCCAGGCAGCCCACAACCCCCTGTAACACCAGCCTCTAGCTGCCGTGGGTATGTACACAAGAGTCTAAATAAAACAAATATCTTAAATAAATAAATAAATAAATACTGGTCAAGTGATAGCCCTCGGCCTTGATGGCCCACGGGGTGGCGTGGCACGGAAGGTGTCAGGTGACATGCCAGACCTTGGCATCTCTCAGCTGACAACTCACTCTTCCAGCTATCTCCACCTGTGCAGATTGTTCCACTGGACCTGACCTCCTGAGAATGTGATGTACAGATCTGAAGCAACCATTTTAGGGCCAGAAGGCATAAGTGTTAAGTGTGTCAAGGGGTCAGGGGAGAGCAGAACCCTGAAGGACTGAGAGCCTAGGAGCCCATCATTTCACACCAGACGAAGCAGAGTCGCAGAACCACCCTAAGAACACACCCTTCTGTGTGTTCTCTCTCTCCCACCATGTCCTGTGGGACAGGCACCCTGTCAGTCAGCCTCATTGTGTAGAAGGGAACCCCAAGGCCAGAGGAAGAGTGACCCACATAGTTGCCCTGACTTCAGAGATCAGGCTCTCGCTCCCACAAACTAGATGCTCAGCCCCTCATCTGATCTTCCCCAGCTCACTAAGGGCTCCTGGGTGGATCTTAGGGGCCAAGGGGTGAACGCCTTTGCTCTGTCTGGGGACATGGAGCATGATATGCTGTGCCCACTTCAGCAAGAGAAATCTCCAAGACATGTTCCTAGAAGGAAGGACGACAGCTAATGTTGACCTCCTGGCACAGGGGGATCTCCAGCCACATGCTCAGTTCTGAGAACAGAAAGCCGTGGTTGGGCAGGGCTCTGAAAGTCCCTCTACACTCACAGCTTCTGACTCTGAGGCGGAGGGTGGACCAGCCTAAACTTAAAGACCCTACTTCACCTGGCAAGGTTCCTCCTGCTACTCTTGGGAAACACAGCCCTTTCTGTACCTCAGTTTCCTCATCTGTACCACACACTGTGATACTGCCTGCCCAGACCGTGCCAATGAAATGTAAGTTACAGACGCAGAATGTGGGCTCTTCCAGATGACCTTACCCAGATGAGGCTGTGAGAAGGTGCCTTATAGTAACCAAGCTAATTTAAGTATGTGTAAGCTAGGAAGGTGGCTCAGAGAGTAGAGGGTTTGTTTGGCATTCATGAAGCCCTGGGTTCCATTCCCAACACCACAGAAAACCAGAAATGGGGATGCACACCTGGAAGGTAGACAGAAGTTTAAGATAACCCTCAGCTATATAGTGAGCTAGAGACCAGCCTGGGCTATTTGAGACCAAATCTTAGCAAAGTCATCCCAAGATCCCATGGATCCCCCCATCATAGGCTCAACAAACTGCCAATCAGGAAACGGTTGAAGGGAACACTGCCTTTCCTACCATTAGATCTGCGTTGCTGCTCTTTCCCTGGTGTCTGAGCTGTCTTGGGCGTCCTAAGCCAGACGGGTGACTGGAGGCGGGTGGAGCTTCCAAGTAGACTTAGAGGAGACTTGGGCATCCTTGAAGTTTGTTGTTTGTGTTCCGGGATGCCAGGGGTGGAAGCCAGGGCTCTACCACAATAGGTACGTGTTCTGTTCTTGAGCTACACTCCAGCCCAAGCTTCCTGGGAGGAGAACCCCAGAACCAAATCCCAACCCTCATCCCAATGCAGGTAATGGGTGTGTCCTGCTGAGCTGTCGCTGAGAGAAATGAAAGCCACAGCGGGAAATGAACCAAAAGTTACCTCAAGCTATGATGTTCCGCGCCCTTTGGGGGCCTTGGACCAGACGGTATTGGCACCCAGGAATGCATGACCCACTATGAAGGACAGCACCCCATCCAGAGAGACCAGGTCCATTAGGAAAGACTGAGTCTTGTCTGCAGGGATGGAACATGGGACAGGAGTGGATCTCAGGCCAAGTATCCAGCGTGCAGCTGAGGACACTGGAGGGCATCACCCACAGAATCTCCTACCTAGATAGACAGGGGATGCATCCCATTAAAGCCTGTGGGAACTTCAGGTTCATTGGCTTCATGGGTCTCCCCTCTGAGGAAGCTAGCTTGGGGACCACCTGAGAAACCTGGCTCCATGAGAGAGAGTGAAGGTGGGACAACTATGGGCACAACAGAGAGCCACATTGGCATGACTCCCAGATTTTGTGTTCACCAAAAACAGCAGGCATTTCAAGAAGGACTGTGTTTCCTGCTGGGTCTGGAGGCATTCCCATAGAGCCTATGTGCAGAGTGGGAAGATGAAAAGTGAGGCCAGCTGCTTCTGCCTCTAAGGACCCAGGAGCTGCAACCTCCAGACATTCCCTGAGATGTCTAAATGGGACATACCCCTGAACGCGAGACTGGTGCTCCATAGTGGATGGAGGACCTTCTGTAAGTTTCTTTGCGGGATCTCCTGAGCCTCGTGGGAAAGCTGCCTTTCGCAAGGAAGCCTCACTGAGCAGAGACAGACAGGTGTTCAGCTGAGGTCCCTGTCCTCATGGGTCACCCTGGGGGCATGGGTGTTCTAGGTTCCACCTGGTTTGTTTCAGAGCACAGCCTTCCTGGGTTGCAATGCTGTTTTCTAGAGACAGGGTCAGGAGAGAACTCAAATACTGCCTGTGAGTAGCGCCTCAGTGCTGTCACCCTCATCCCTCTACACATCCCACAGTGGGGATAATATCAACCCCTCCTCTAGTCCCCAAAAGGGCCAAGAGGAAAATTCCCCCTCCAGGCATCTAGCCTGGAAGATGCCAGACAAATAGCCACTAAGCTGACCAGTAATGAATGAAGGGCTGGCCCCACTGAGGAGTCACAGGAATGAGCCATCAGTGATCGACCAGGCAGTGATGAATGGGCAGGTCGAGAAATGAATCAATGAATGAGCTAGATGCAGGGCCAGCACTAACAAGGGTCTGAGTCAGCTCAGAAGGAGGCCGGAGGTCAGGTGACGCTGACCCTAGGCACATGGGGGCAGGCATGATGTCTCTCTGACTCACGTTGGTGTTGTACCACCAGGCCTGAACTCTCTGAGTCACCTTTCCTTTCCTCCAGGGCCATTGGGCCCTGCTCACTGGCCAAGCCCACAGTGAATCAGGGATTTTGCAGGACAGTAAAGGCCCAGAAGTTGCCTTACTTGGAGAGTGGGGGGCTATAGACAAGGTTAGCAAAAGAGCTTCAAAGGCTGTGGGCCTGGGGGTAGCCCTGGAGGTAGGGGGAGGGAGCCTCCATCCAGTGCATTAAGTGTCAGTGGAGCCTGGCCCTGTGCCAAGGGGTGGGCCCTCTCTTCCTTCCACCTGCTGGGGACAGGTGGTGCCTGATTTCCACCTGCAAAGCTAGCATTCTTGGGGCTAGAGATATGGCCTAGAATACAGCACTGTCACATGTCTGCAGTCCCAGCCCTTGGGAGGGAGAAGCAGGAGGATCAGAAGTTCAAGGTCATTCTTGGCTATGAGTTTGATGGCAGCCTGGGCTACATGAGATTGCCCTCTTAAAAGGGGAGGGGCACTACTGTTTCATGCTATCCAGCGGGTTCTATTCCCACACGCCCCCTTTTTTGCAGAAGACAATGGGGGCACTAGCCTGAGCGCTCTGGAGGGCTGAGGGAAGCCTGGGAGGGGCTTGGTCCAGAAACGGTGTCAGGTGCACATGTGACCAGCACTGAGCTGCAGCTTCAAGGAAGAGAAAAATAGAAAGAAGCGGGTAGCATTGGAGGTGATATGGGGCACTTCCTGACACACAGGCTGGGGACTCAGTACTGGGCTGGGAGGCCACTGGAGGCAAGGCAGGTGTTTTCTCACCTACCCTTAGGAACGGGAGGCGGGGTGTCCATCCATTCTGGACATCTCTCTGTGTTCAGTGGTCACCGCAGTCTGCACAGCAGTGATGAGTTACACTTGAGAAAGAGACCCAAGTGCCCCTGGGAGTCTAGGCTTCAAGAAGAGCCCACCGTGAAGTTTCAGAGATGTGCTCTTCTGTCCCTCACAGGGCCACACTCAGCCCTTCGATATGAAGAGTTCACAGCCAGTGTGCCTGAGCCCTCCAGCCCCTGGCTCACCCATCCATACAGCATGTCCTTTCTGTCTGAGGGGTGCTGTGCTCAGTGAGGGCCTCAAGTGCAAGTGACATAGGTCCCTCTATAGAAAGCATAAGCAAGGACTGATCTGTCCCCCATCTTTTAAGAAAAGAAGAAGGATTAGAAAGCCTGATTAGATTGTGAGAGTTCCAAAGTTTTAGGAAGTAAAACAGGATCAGCTTTTGATGTGCACACCTCAAGTGCTTCAAGAAATGTTTGCTGGGATTGACTTGGTCAGGTTCACAATTGCTGTCTAGAGCATGGCCCACCCCCTCCTCCGGCTCCTAATAGTGTAAATTTGGTGGCTGCTACTCAAAAGAGAGAGCAGGCCATGGGCGTGTGAAAACCACAACCCCTTGGTCATTTTTAAGTGATTTGCACAAGCCCAGGGTGTAGGTCAGTGGCAGAACACTTGTCTAATATGTGCTGAGCCCTGGATTCCCCAGCACCCAGAGGGGAAAACTACTTACATAGAAAAATAATGGAGTCAGGTGTTGGTGGTGCATACCTTTAACCAAGCACTCCAGAGGCAGAGGCAGGCAGATCTCTGTGAGTTTGAGGACAGCTGGTCTACAGAGTGAGTTTCAGGACAGCCAGCTCTACATAGAGAGACCCTGTCATAAAAAAAAAAAAAAAAAAAAAAAAAAAAGGGAAATGGCAGAATGGTTCATGCCAGTGATTGAGGAGGCCAAGGCGGGAAGATTGCCATGAGTCTGAGGGCAGCCTGGGTCTTCAGTTCAAGGCCAAACAAACACTGGTTGTGGTGGCTGGTGCCTGTAATCTCAGCACTCAGTACACAGGCAGGGTGGTTGCTGTAAGGCAAACCTGGACTATATAGTGAGTTCCAGGCCGGCCAAAGCTACAAAGTGAGACCCTATCCCAAAATTCTAAGCAAAAACATCAGAAAACAGTTGTGTTGTTCAGTGCTGGTCACTGTAACCCTAAAGACACATGGACAGAGCTCCCCAGGGAAGGAAAAGGCATCGTCCAGGCCAGAAAGCAGCACTGCTTGCCCTGGGAGGGTGACTGCTGTGTTCTGGGACAGGAAGTGTCCTCACAGGCAGGGGTCTAAAGATCTAGAGTGATGGAGACTGGCTGTGTCAGGACATCTAGGAACGTGGTATGGCAGGGGCTCTGCCCACTAGGCTCTGCCCTGTGAGCTGTACCACCTGGGATCCCTCCTTCCGCCCTCCCACCCCTCCACCCCCCCCCGTGTCAAACCTGCTTCACCAGTTCCAACACCCCCTCTTCCAGAAAGCCTCCTAGGCCAGGTGGCACCTGAGCCCTCCTAAGGACACAGTATTTGGCTTCTCCCCTGCTGTGGCTTCTGCAAGGGGCTATTCAGTGTAGTCCCTTGGGGTGATCCCAGCCGGCCCACAGGCCCCTCCTTCAGACTCACACTAACATTTCCTGCTGGGCTCAGGAGTTCAGGTGCCCCCTTCCTCCTACTGGGTGGGCCCTTGTCTGTGGTACTTACTCTGTCCTTACTTCAGACCTAGGGAAAGAGGGCTGCCCCAAGTCCTGCTTGTATATGAGAAGTTGAGCTCAGGGAGTGGGCCTGAGGTCACATTGCCATTAAGTGTCAGAGCTGGAATCCAAACCCCATGCAGCTGTGTCTACATGGACCAGGGGTATGGCTTCCCCCTAACATGACTCAGAGTCACAGAACTTGCCATTAAGAAGGCCCATGTGCAGGTGGTGGTGGTGATGGCAGTGGCGAACGCCTTTAATCCCTGCGCTCGGGAGGCAGTGAGTTCAAGTCTCTGTGAGTTCAAGTACACAACCCTGCTTTTTGTTTTGTTTTGTTTTTTTAAGGCCCATGTGCAGTCTGGAGTCGGCCTTTCCATTTCTTGGGTGTCTTTCCCCCCACCCCCCGCCACTCCTGCTAAAGAAGAAAGCAGACATCAATAGGAAGTTTGGGGCCCAGGAGAGATGCGGGAAAAGTAGAGCCCAATCTTCTGGCTTTCCCTACTCAACCCCTAAAGAGGCTGCATCCTGCTCTGTACCTGCCCAGAGATGTGGGAATGCAAGCTTCCTGCTCAGAGCTGGACTTACTGGAAAGGACCAGTGGGGAGAAGACTGGGAGTGGCAGAGAGGGACCAGGTAGCAAGCAGGGATATTTCCTACAAACAGGAAGTGTTCCCACCACTTCTGGGAACCAGGATTGCTCGGGAACAGCCGGGTGTACTCTGACCTCAGTGAGGGGGGCCCAGCTGTCACTCTTTTAAATCCTCTTCCTTCCCTGGGGCACAGCTGCTCCAGGTGGACATGGGACAGTGTGGGATTCACAGGCCACCTGTCGCACAATCTGAGTTGAGGGTGTAAAAGTCAGTCAGGGTTCCTGCGTCACCTCACAGCCCCACTAAGCCCCTAGCCAACGTGGCAGCCCAGCCCTGGTGGATGAGGCAATGAGGTCCCTCTTCCTGTCACAGTGGCTATGCAAATGGGTGGAGAGCTGGCTTCCTGGAATGACGGCATTCACTGGCCTTAGAAATCTGGTCCCTGAGGGTTCACCCAGGCGAGATCTGGAAATGCCCCACTCTCTTTCTCTCCATCTCTCTCCAAGCGAAGTTTGTAGCCCACACCTGGGTCATGACACCTTTTATGGGGAACAGAGCTGAAGCTCATCCACCAAATCAGGGTGTTCCTAGCTCCAAGAGCATCACGGATATGGGCACAGGGGAGCAGAAAGTGGGTAACCTCGTTGGCTTTAGACACCCTTCTATTTACAAAGAAGGAAACTGAGTTTGGAGACTGTGCCAGGGACTTGCCCAGGTCTCTCCTCTCTGCCTCTTGCCTGGACATGCCCCAGCAGCCTGCTCTTGGCTTTATACTTCTAGGGTCTACTGCCTCAGTGACTGTTCCCTGGCCACCTGGCCCAAGGAGTCATTACTATACTGCCTTGGCATCTAGCCCTAGCATGAAGGCAGGTCTCCTAAAGTATCAGGAGCCTCTTCCCTGTGTGGCCCCATCGCCGGACACCTACCTCATGGTTATCCCCTATGACACAGCACTTCTTGGAATGCTCCCGTCTGTGGGGCTTGAGTTGGGACTTGAGTTGAGTCATTCTATCAACCATTGTCTCTATGACTCCCACTCGTCCTTTCTTTTTTTAAGATTTATTTATTTGTTTTGTATACAGTGTTCTGTCTGCATGTAGACCTGCACCAGATCTCATTTTAGGTGGCTGTGAGCCACCATGTGGGTGCTGGGAATTGAACTCAGGACCTGTGGAAGAGCAGCCAGTGCTCTTAACCTCTGAGCCATCTCTTAAAGCCTCATCTTATCACCTCCAAGAAGTCCTCCTAGCTGCTGCTACCTGGGGCAGACACTGTTTGCCCCCTCAGTCATGACATGTACCATGCTGGTCCTCACCCCTACTGCCCATCTTTCCCACTGGACTGAGGCTCTTTGGAGAACTGCAGCAATTAAGGAGGCAGCAATCTGGGGATTGTCACTGAACAGAGGACTCACTGAAGTCTTCAACCCTTGGGGTTGGTGAAGAATCAGACATGAGAGGAAAGAAGGATGTACCAAGGACTAGACAACCAGACAGTCGCTTCTCCTCTCTGAGATGGAGAGAGTTTCCAGTTAGTGGGAGAGAGGGCTTCAGTCCTCCTTGAGGTACCTCCCTTCCCACATAGAGGAAACTGCTCCTTCTTGGGTCTTAGAGCAAGGCAAAGCCTGCCTCCCATGGGAGGAGCCTAAATAGTCCACACCTACTTTCTCAGTCTCCCTTGCAGCTATTTGCAACAGGTGACCAGGCTCAGCTAGTCAGCGCCAACTGCTCTGAAGTTTGAATGGGGAGTTCATCCTGGTGGAAAGAGTGTAGAATTCTAGGAGAGCTGTGGTGTCTTTCTCTAGGGCTATCACCAGGTTGGCTCTGTGCTGAACCTGGCTTTTCCATGTGGTCTCCCAGGGAGTTCTGTGAGCACACCCCAGTATCTGATCAGTATCCTCTATTTAAATGAGTTTCTGCTGGATTCTACTGTTGAACAAACACTGGAGGCTTCTCTTGAGATGCCATCAGACTCGATCTCTAGAGAGGTTAATGGATAGGGGACGGGATGGGCAGAAAGTGCATCAGTATGGGGGACAGCTGAAAGAGTCACACTCAGGCTTCCAGACAGTAGCCGGGAGTGTTGGGGCGCCTCCTTACCTAGAACAGGGAGTTCAAGAGGTGCTGCCAGGAAACAGACCCAAGAAACAGACTCCCCAGGCTGGGCTGGATGCAGGCAGTGGGACCCAGTGGGACTTGATCTGATCTGGGTTGAAAAGAGCTCCCCTTGATGCAACAGGGAAGCTGGGCCAGACAGCCTCCGATGAAGCTAGAGCCTGCTGCAGCAGTCCAAGCAGACAGTCCTCAGGGATAAAGACATGGGGGAGATCTGAGATTCATTGTGGGTATCTACAGGGAACTGTGGAAAGTTGAGAAGACAGTAGCTGGGTATAAACTCCATGGTCACCTGGATCCCTGTTGTCTCTCATGGATTTTTCCTTTGTGTTAGGAGCTTTCCACTCAAGAGTTTCAGGTAGATTTGGGGGTGAACCACATATCTACAAATCCTTTCCAAGGCTAAGGAGAGGAAAGTCATTGCCAGAGGGTCACATCTATCTAGTAAGACATTAGCTAGGCATGATGGCTCATGCCTATAACATCCACATTCTGGAGGCTGAGGCAGGAGGATGGCAAGTCCAAGGCCAGACTGTCCTACATAGTGAGGCTGACTCAGAACCACAAGGCGGGTTCAGCTGATGGCTCAGGAGGTAAAGATGCTGGGCACAAGCCTCCTTTCCCAACACCATGTACACACACACACACACATTTTCAGAAAAGAGAAATGTAAGGGGTTAGGCTAGCATGGAAGAAGGAGAAGAAAAAGGAATCATTGAAATACTGGGGTGGGAAGATGCAAGAAGTTAAGGGGGGCTGGAAAATGAAAATTTTGAAGTGCAGGAACACAGGTCACCTGGCTGACCTGTCAGCCCAGGAATCCCCTGAGTAGGGCCCCAGGATGGCAAGCTGGTTGGGTGAAGGGGAAACCCTGGCCAGGAGACAGGAGTTGACAGAGGCCAAGCCCAGGGCTTAGCCTCTCCCTCATCCCAGAGAGTAGTGGAGGCTGTAAGCCCAGCAACATCTGGGGGTGGGAGCAACATTTGGAATGTCCTAGAGGCCACTTCAAAGGCCAGAGCTTGGAACACAGATATCCATAAGGAATTGATTTTCTTCTTTATTCAAATCACACTGTGGACGCTAAGGGTAGCCCTGGGCTCCAGGGGTGAACTGTCAATTCTTGACCTCCTAGCACTGTTTCCTTAATTTCCTTCTCTGTGTGTCTGGGAAGACTGTTCAGGACATCCTGGGGATATCCTACTGCTGCTGGGGACAGCCCTGCTGGGAACTGGGCTCCTGAGGGAGACAGACAGATCTGCACAGAGGAAGTGATCTCATTTTGACCTTGACTGTGAAGCCAAGTCCTGCCAGATGACCCAGAAAGACCGTGGCAGCCCCCGTATTTCTTCCAGGGGAAAGGGGGTGATTCCACTGGGACAAGGGGCTTTGTAGGACTGTGAAGGAGGGGCCATGCCCTCCGTCCCTGGCCTCACTGCCATTCCTCTGACACTACCTTCCACAGGTGTGACACCCTAATCCTGGGCAGTTAGCAGTTCTACTCCTTCTTGACTCTGAGGCTCTTTCTGAACTTTTGCCTCTTCCTCCACACATCCGTGGGATAGGGCCTATCTGATCTCCCAGACTGAGCCTGGAGCATCTGTGGGCAGGTACCCAGATGCCCACTAGTACTGGTCAGTGTCACTCTAGCATGGGGGGTCCCCACACAGAACTGTGGCCTGGTTGTCCCTCTGAGGTTTGATCATGTCTATGTCCCATCTCATGCTCAGTCCTTAGGACCTGAGTCTGTCACACAACTTCATTCCTGTCCACACTGCCTCATCTCTCACCTGGACCATCCTCACAGCAGCCTCTGACCTAGTCTCCAAGCTCCTGCTCTCTTCAACCCCAGCCCTACCTTGGACAGTGTGGGACTACACTGCCCCACCCTTGTCCCACCCATTTGCCGTCAGCCCATAGCCCAGGCTGCTGGCCCTCTTCCTCCATGTGTCCCAGCCCCACCTAATCTTCATTTCCCACATCTCCTTGGTTATGTGCTGCTAGCCCCTGGCCCAGTACTTTCACACATGCCATTTCTTCACCTGGTAGGAACCATCAGCTGGAGCTAAGCAAGGCCTATCAACTTGGCGATATGGCCCCAGCTCCCCTGGGTTCCCCCCTGTGCCCTCATTTTCTTGTTTATGTCACCACTTTAAACATGATCTGCATTCGGCAGCCTGGAAAGCACTGTGGTTCACGTGTTCTTGGCACCTGTCTTGTCGAGTGCTGACTCTGCACATTACGTGCTGGAGGAGCCACTGAGGCAGGAAGGACATCAGATCCAAAGCTCTCTTGGAAGCCACACTGTGGACCCCTGGCAACTGTGCCCCTACAAAGCAGACATAAAAACTCCAGCCAACTTGACCCTAATCAGAACCCCTTGGGTGACCCACCATCATGTTACAGTTCTAACCCCCTCACCCCCGACCCCCGTCTAGAGTCAGCATGGTGGGCTTGGGTGGGAGAGGGAAAATGAAGCACACATCCACAGCCAGACTCTTGTGCAAGAGCAAATGGTCCCTAACGGAGGCAGCATGCATAGGGGCCCTGAATGGGCACTTGTGCAGTTTCCTTAGTGACAAGTTGCTATGTTGACTTCACATGGCCAGAGATATACTGGGTGGAACCAGGGCTGAGCTCAGGTGCAACTCCCTAAGAGGGGTTAGCAAGACTAGCCCTCCCCCACCCCCCAGCATCCCTTCCCCAACCTCCCCCAACACCTCCATCTCCCCATTTTCCCTCTACCATCCCCCACAATCCCTTCCCCACATACCTCCCACCATCCCTCCCCATCCTCCCAACATTCTTTCCCTAGCATCCCCCATCCCTCCACTATCCCCCAGCATCCCTCTCAGCCTGGGCCAGGCCTGGCCTGCAATTTCCTGGGTGTGGCTCAGCACAGCTGAGGTGGGGACATCTTCATGGGACAGAGGGACCAAGTAGGACCTTCCTTGTCAACTGCCTCTCAGAGGACAAAGTCGGAAGAAAGACACCCCCCCTGGTAACAGGGGTCCTTTCAGTGACCCTTCTTTCCAGTGTCTGCTGGGATCCCTGGCAGCACCAAACCATCTTGGCCGAGAAGACCTGCCTTACTGGACAAATTGGAAACGGTGGCTAGGACAGACTCAGCAAGCTCCACCCATGAGACAGAGCCAGCCTGGCTTCCTGATGGCCGTTCTGCCCTACCAGGTCAATTCCTGGGCTTCCCATGGAGGAAGCCCCCAAAATCACCTACCCTTCAGCACCCCACAGTCATCTTGGTGGGTGGGCACCAATCACTCAAATGCACAGAAGGGTGAAAGAGCTGAGTGCTGAGTGCACTAGGACCCTCCCTCGCCTCCTGATGATTCCTCAGGAATGTAGGTGCTACTGGCGCCCTTTCTACCTGTCACTGGATCAGGAGGACAACCTGGGGCATTAGGGAGGCTGTGTCCCCTTTCTCTGGGAACACATATCATAGTACTAACTATGCCCTTTTGTTCAATTAAAGAAACATTAGCTCAAAGAGGTTAAGGGATACCCAAAGCACACAGCCTGAGCTGGGCTCCTCTGTGCCTCACAGACCAGCCTGTCCTTTATGGATTCTGTCTGTGGCATCAACCCTACATGCCCCGCCTGAGAGGAGCTTCTTGCCCCATGGGAAGGGCTGTGCAGTGAACGATCCCAGCTGCTGCTTATGGAGCTCTGCCGAATTGTGTCAAGAACTTTGTTTATTTTTATTTATTCTCTTGACATTTAGTTCATCTTTTTAAAAGATGGTTCCCAGCCAGGCATGGCAAACCATGCCTATAATCCCAGCACTTAGGAGCACTTGTAGAGGCCGGAGAACCAGGTGTTCAAGGTCATCCTTGGCTGTACAAGGAACAGTCTGGTGAGACCCTATCTCAAAAAAGGGGAGGAGGAGGAGGAAGAGGAGGAAGAGATAGCTCAGTGGATAAAACACTTGCCATGCAAGCAGACAAGATCCCCAGAACCCATGTGAATGTGGTATTTTGACCCAGCCTTAGAAGGTCCATCTTCAGTATATGCTTTATTTATTTTTTTAATAGGATCCTACTGTGTAGCCCAGGTTAGCCTTCAGCTCTTCTTTTGGTACTGTTTAGAACTCCAGCTCATGGGATGGTGCTGCCCATACCCAGGATCATCTTTATAGATCAGCTAAACCTCCCTGGAAACACCCTTATAGACACACTAGAGGTAAGCTTCCAAAGGATCCTAAATCCAGTTCCATTGGTGGTGAAGATGACGGGCTCAACCACAAGAATATCACAGCAGTGACCCCATGTGACATTTGAGGCTGGTCCTGAAATGCCACACAGATCATCAGCCACATAGCACCTGCCTTTACTTCTGAGCCATCTCACCAGCCCTCTGTCTTGTATTCTACAACACCTGTTCTTGGAGCCCAACCTGAGCTATCTGGTTTGAAGTGACTCCCTCAGGTTGCCACACTCAGAGGAAGTCCAAGACACACAGGACACCTCAGAACAGCATAGAAGTCCCCTAGCAATACCAGCCAAGAGACCGGCCACACGAATGAAGAGCCCACCAGACCCTCAGAGCCACCTGCAACTGAGGCCTTAGGCCTCATGGATCATAGTCAAATTGCAGGAGTTTGGAAGAAAGACATGACTATTCCTCATTGACATCAGGCGCTGAATCTTTATCTGAGCTCCTCCCGTCCTTCAGCCATCCCTCAGTGCAGGTACTGTTGGCCCTGTGCTTCACGTTGTTTTTATTTTGGAGACAGGGTCTTGCTCTGTACCCAGGCTGTTCCCAAACTCATCATCCTCTCCTACCTCAGCCCCCTGAGTGTTGGGATTATAGATGTGTACTGTACAGGGGCCTCTCAGTGTCTCACGAAGGAGATCAAAGTTCAGAGAGGTTCAGCAACTTGCCCAGTGCTTCCCAGCTAGTTTGGGTCTCTTGTGCTGTCAGCCTCAGTTGTAGGAATTTTTGAAATTGTGGAGCAAAAATACCAAAATATCAACAGTTTGGTCAGGAACAAGTAAGGAGAGTGACTCTACATTCTTGGAAGCAGACGTGTTCACTGGAGATCCTGGCAGGCCTTGTGTTCTCAGCAGCAGTTCCTCTGATTTACAGACCGGGACTCTATTCCCACCACCCCACCCCCGAACCCCGACTCCACCTCCACCCCCCCCTCCACCCCACTCCCCACCCCACTCCCTACCCGGCCCCACGAAGGGAATTCTGACACATCACTTCCGTCTGGCTGGTCTCCCCTGCTGGGGGGAGACGGTATTGCAACTCAGCTCTAGTAGACAGGAGACCAAGATCCTGTACAGGTCACGCTGAGGAAGGTTCAGCTAAGAGGTGTTGTTGCACCAGGCTTGACCCTGCAAGCCTCAGGAGGCATGTGAGCTGGGTTTGAGCTCCTGCCCTGACACATGTCACTCAGGGTCCGCTGGAGACGACAGAAACCACTGAAGGAACTTCAATAGAGGACAAGATTACAGGACCGAGGAGGTCACCAACCAGGAGCTTGAACAGAGAGCCAACCCCACCCGGAGCTCAAGGAAAGATAGACTGAGGCAGTGTTCCCTGAGCACCGGGGTCGGGGCTACCAAGCGCACAAAGGAAGGGCAATGGGGACTCTACCACTGGATCTGGTGTTAGAGGGAGGTCCCGCTGCTGCTGAGCGGCCACCTGAAACAGAAAAGGAGAGAAACCGCACTTTACCCACCCCAAGTGTTTCACCATGCCTCCATCACCGCAAACCTGTGGCAATCTTCCTGTCTCCCACGGGATTACATGGATTAGTTTGTCACTATAATGCAAAGAAACTGTGGCCGCTTCTCACATACGGACTGGGATGAGAAGAGCCGGCAGCACCCGGTGTGGTCCAGGAGGCGGCACTCCGTGTGTTTGAGGCGGCACTCAGCGAAGACTCTGTATCATCTTGGACACTGGCTAAAGGTGGAGACTCACCTGTAGTCCCAGCAAGAGAGAGGCTGAGCAGGTGATAGCTCAAGGCCAGCCTGAGCTGCGGAAAAGTCTTGGAAATGGGATGTACCTCAGTGGGACCACATTTGCCTGGCATGCACAAAGCTCTGGATTCAGTTCTCAGCACCACATAGGCCAGGTGTGGTGGTGCACACCCGTGAGCTCAGCGCTCAGAAGGTGTAGATAGGAGAATGGAGGCTCCAGGTCATCCTCAACTGCATAGGAAATTTGAGGCCAGCCTGGGCTACACGAGACCCTGGAGAGAGAGAAACAGAGAGAGAGAGATATACCTTTCCCCACCTACAACCCCCCCCCACACACACACACAAATCAAACACAGAAAGTAAAAGGAGGCACCTGGTAGCACCCAGTGTGTGGAGGAAGTGTAGCAGTCCTGCTCAGCGTGTGGAAAATGAGGCTAGGTAAACATCAGCATTAACGATGCTGCTGGGCTGTAGAAGACTGAATGTGTGAAATGCAACTGAACTGTGGTGGGTTTTGTTACACCCATTGCCTGTCTTATCAGGTAATTGAGAGGCTGGAAGTATGGCTCCATAACAGGGAGCTTGCCTGGCATGTGCAAGGCCCTGAGTTCTATCCCCAGCCCCCACCAAAAATGAAAGAGCAGCGGAAGGAAAAGAAGAAAGGAAAGGAGAAAACACAGGGAGGAGCAAGGAGCAGTAGGGAGGAAGAAACTGATGGCAAAGTCAAAACTCAGAGTGTTCCCAATGCACCCGAGTGTGGGTCCCCAGAGAGCCAAGATCCAGAGTGCCAGTGACCTGTCCAAAGTGGCTCCTCGTGCAGCTGGCTTGGGCTGAGAGCCACCAACCCGAACGTGGCAGGCAGAGTTCCTGGAAAGCAGGAGGGTGGAGTTCCTCCTAGAGATCAGAGCGGCTTGGGTAAGATCCCCTGGTCAAGGTCCCCACCCTGGCCGAGGTAACAGCCCAGGGGGGGGTGGGGGACTGTGTCAGCCCGGAACACTGAGTTCTTGTAGGTTTGGTACAGCCTGTCCTGTGGCTTCCTGTCACCTACCCTTGTTACCCTCGGCCCTGGATGAGCTGGTCTCAGGTTCCCAAAGGCAAGAGTGGGGGTGCCTGAGGCCACCTGAGTGGAAAGGCTGGCACTGTTTACAAAATCAACCCCCACCTTGGAAACTTATTTTTAAATTAACCAAGGTAGTATACAGGGCAATAACAGTTAAGACACAAGAGAACAGAAGGGCTGCCCATGTCTGGTAGGGACTCCGCTGCCTCCTCCTCCCTCCTTCCTTTTCCTCTCTTCCTCCCTTCTCCCCTGTGCTTTCCTCCCTCCCCTTCTCTTTTCCTCTCCACCCCCCCACTTCTCTCCCCTCACCCTCTTCCCCCCCCCCACTGCTTCTACACACATTTATTGAACACCTGCTGTGTGCCAGGCACTTCTCTGAGCCCCAGACACAGAGCATGCACTGAAAAGGGTCCTGATTATACTCTAAAGTTTTGTCCATGCCTGCCCCTCTGAGGGATGGGAAGCTGAGATGGGAGGCCAGGTTCCCTTTGTGATCGGGCTTTTCACAGACTGAATGAACAGTCCACCTACCCAGCTCCTTGCCACTGGCGATGGCCCTCTGTTAGGCAGCCCTCTGCCTGACTCCTCCTCTGCAGTATCGCCTCCACCCAGGCCAGCAGGCAGTGGATCTCTCCCCACCCCACCCCCCCACCTGGGTTCCCTTCCCTGGGGACTAGGCATCCACCTCCTGGTCTCCCAATTTCTCTTTCTGCGCCTCTCTCTGCTGTCGCCTCCTCCTCCTGTCACCCACAGCTATTCTGGGCCTCAGGTCCCTTTCACTTTCTGCTCTGCTCTTCCTGCTCGGTGGTTTCCCACCCTCCCTGCTCCTCCAGCCCCCTCCCTGCTGTCCCCAGAGCCTGTTAGAAACTACACAGCTGCCAAGCGCAGTGAGACCTGGGTTTGATCCCCCTCTGCGCCTTCCTAGGTGTGGGACTCTGACCTACCTTGGAGGCCCAGATCCTTGTTTGTGCCCCCTGGTGGGGGCTCTTCCACAGGTTCCCTGGGAGCCTCCAGGAGTGGTAGCTCAGCTCAAGTCTCAGCACATAATAGGAATACAGAACACATACACACACTCCACTCCCATGGGCTGGGGCACTAAGAAAGAAATAACCAAATCCCTGGGGAATTCACTGAGCCACGTCTGGGGAGGGTGGCCTTGGCCAAGTCCCTTCCTTCCCTGAGCCTTAGTTTCTCCATGAAGCACCTACATTAAAGAACAGCTGTCCCTGCCAAGCAGTAGTGGTGCATGCCTTTAATCCCAGCCTTCCGGAGTCAGAAGCAGCAGGATCTCTGAGTTCAAAACCAGCCTGGTCTACAGAGTGAGTTCTAGGACAGCCAGGACTATAGAGAGAAACCCTGTCTCAAAACAAACAAACAACAACAAAAACAAACAAACAAAACAAGAACAGCTGTCCCAGCTCACGGTGAATGCAGCTGGGTTACAGCCTGTGGGTCCCTGTTGGGTGGTCCAGAGTGGCCTGGATCATTAGGATGCCTCCAGCTCTATGTGGCTTTGTTTTACAGTGGTTGCCTCAGGCTGGGTTCCTGTGCTCACGGCTCTGAGAGGGCAGGTCGGAGCCACAGACCCCTTAAAGACTAGGCAGGAGTCACTAGCCTCTCAACCACTTGACCACTATTGCAGCATTCAGGGATGGGACATAGATTCCATAACAACTTGAGTGGTCCCTCAACCCCACCTCATCTTCCATTTTAGGGACAGGATCTCACTGTGAAACTGACCTAAAACTTATGTTCCTTCTGCTTCAGCCTCCTGGAAGCTGGGACTATGGTTGCGTGCCACCACACCTGACACTTTCTTATCTTTTCTCTCATTTCCCTCTTTTCCTTCTCCCTGAGAGACCTTTCCAGTCTTCTCTCCCAAGGATTATGCTTGCTTCAGCAACCATCTTTCTAGCCCTTTCCTCTCATCTGAAGCTTCCTTTTCCAAAACATCTGTTCTTGTTTTGGGATACAATAGCTCCTACTCTAAAGACTTTTTGTTTCCCTAAAGATTTTGCTTACTCCCTGCGTAGACGCCACGGTCTCTTTTTCTTTTTATGCTATTTATTTACCTACTTATTTAATGCACAGAGGTGTATATGCTGGTGCCATGGTGCAGGTCAGAGGACAACTTGCCAGTGACATTTCTTTCCTCCCACCATGTGGATCTCGGGGATCAAACTTAGAAGTGGCTTGCCCAGCCTGTACTCCTCATGCCCCAGCCTCAGGAAGTTTTTATGTAGATGGCACACTTCAGGGCTGGAGATATGGCTCAGTTGGCGATGCTCGTCTGTTATGCACAAGACCTTGGGATTCCATCCCAGGATGACAGAAAGCAGGCGTGGTGGTGCATGCCTGCAATCCAAGTACCGGTTAATGGAAGAAGGAGAGCAGGAGGATCAGGAGTTCAAGGCCATCCTAAGCTACTATATTTGAGGCCAACCTAGGTGACATAAAACCTTGTCACACACACAAAAAAAGTATATCTATTAAGGGCTCTGGGGGAGATGGGAGTGCTAATAGCCTCCTTAGTGATCTCTGGGTGGCCCTGTGAGGCCAGAAGGTACAGCACAAATCGGCCCAGGCCTGCTTCTCCATCAAAGCACCTTTCATGTACCAGACATGGAAATTAAACCAGAGTTCTGGGCCCAGGAAACACACGGTCACCCACGTCACAATGGGGCATGAGGAGGGATCTAGCACCAAGTCAGTAGAGAAGATGTTAGGGCTCTACAAGCTACGGGTCCCTCCTTTTAGTGAAAGCCCTGAAAGCCGATGGCCAAGCTTAAGAGGCTGTATTCTGCAATGGCCTCCTGGGAAGGAGTAGAGTCCCTAGTTCTTGGCATCCTCAGTGGGCCAGGGACAGCAGGAGGATCCTTGTCCCAGCAGCCCTGTAGCCAAGTTCTCCTTGGCACTTCTGTTTAGGGAGCTGAAGCTGAGCTGGCCATGCAGGGTGTTATGGGAACAGGAGGCACTCCTCCCTCTTCAGCAGGGGTGGCAGGAGTCGCCTAGACTCTATCTGACGTGGGTCCCTACCAGGCTGTGTGACGAGACCAGACCACAAGAAAGAGGTTTCAACAAGCGTTATCGCTTCCTGGAACTCAGACTCAGAGACTTCCCCGAAGAAGACCGGCTGTGCCTGGCGGGTGGGCAGGCTGAGCACCCCAGGGACCACGCTGTCCCCTCCTCCTCTGCTGCCCCCAATCTCATCTCAGTACCTAGAAATGCTCCACCCTCCTACTCTGTGCCCCATGGGATGCCAGCAACGGCTCCAGAGGCTAGGGTAGGTACCAGTCCAGGACCTTTTCCCTCTACCCATGGGACACTTAGGCCTGGCTGGGCCAAGTTGGCACCCAGGTGTCTAGACACCCACCCCTTTACCTCTCTGCCTCTGGGCAAGTGCTCAGGATATTCAGCAACTAGATGTGCACAGATTGGCCTCAGTGTTACTGACAGAAATGTGGGCCCACCTCCCACCTAATCCATCTGGCCCACCAGACAGGTGGCACCCTCTACAAGTGGAACCCCAGAGAAGACCATCCTCTCAAGTAATGTCAGCTCAAAAATCTAGGTCCAGGGTCTCATCATCCCTGGGTAGCTACAATGGCTCTAGAATAAGTCACTTCCTGATTCCCCAGTTCACAGATAGTCTGGGTGCCCTGGGTGGAGCCAGCACAAAGTGTTGGGGAGAACAATAGAGACCCCAGGGACAAAGCTGAGCCATACTGGAAGGCAAAAGGCTCCAGGCCCCAAAGTGTCCTTCCTTAACCACTTCTGGGAAGGAAAGACTTTTTTTGAAGAACCAAATAAGGAGCTTCGAGGTGCGGGCACGTACCCTGTGTCGGCCAGGTGTGGTGGTTTGCACCTGCAGCGCCAGCCCTGAGCAGCTGAGGGAGGCGTGAGCTCCAGCTGACTGAACCCTTCCAACTTCTCTTCACAAACCCTCCCAGCTTTCATTGACTGAGGCCTAGTCAGTGTTAGCATGAAGTGCTCTAAAAAGAACTTCTTATTCTTTTTTAATGGAGGAAGTATTATAGTAATCGTGTGGAATACTTTCCCAGTTTTTCCATTTGTGTAATACATTATGTAAACAATGTAAACAAACACATTTTATAAACCATCATGAGGCAGGAAGACCAAGAATTCCGGGTCAAACTGTGCTCCTTGTTAAGACTCTAATTCAAAACAAGAATAAATCTACAAACAACAGTAAAATAAATAAATAAATAAAATGGAACAAAGCCAGGTGAGCCTGGGGTGGTGCAGATCTGTAATCTCCGCTACTCCAGGGCGGAAGCAAATCATGGACTACACAGTGTGTTCAAGGCTAGCCTAGGAAGTTTAGTGAAACCTTGTTTCCAAATTTAAAAAAAGAGGTCTAGGGCTGAGTGATAGACCATTTGTGTGGTGTGTACCAGGCTCTGGATCCCATCCCCGACACCAAAAACAAATGAGGATTCCATGAAGAATTCTGCAGGTAGGAAACTCAGAGCCTGCATCCCAACTGCTCCTGACAGCAGACAGCTGGGTGGGCAGCAGACTTTGGCTCCTGAAGTTGGCTTTTCTAGACCAGAGGCCACTTGGCATCTTTTTATTTTAAAACATTTTATTTATTCACTTGCCACACCAGGGATCGAACCTAGGGCCCTGTGCATGCTACGTCAGCACGCTACCACTGAGCTGAATCCCCATTCTGCCTGGCATCTTAAAATGAAACCAGACTGCGTTTCCTGCCTTGGCCCTCATTCCTGCCAGGCCTGACAGTCATCCCTACTGCTCTGCCAATGCATCCCACAGTCTTTGGAGAGACAGAAACATAACTGAAGAACAACAGAAGAAATGATGACGGACACAGGGTATCATGGCGTCCAGGAATGCTGCATTTGGAAGCCAAAGCAACACATGCTCCTTCCTGTACAGGAAAGATGGAAAGACGGCTGCTAGAAGTCCCAGCAGGAGGACTGAGGATGTGGCTCAGGACAGTGCCCTCTCAGCAGGCAGGAAAGCCATCCCAGCATCACACAAACACAGCATGGTGGAACAGTAGTCTCAGCCCTCTGGAACTGGAGACAGGAGGATCAGGAGCTCAACCAGAGGCTAGGGTAGGCACCAGTCCAGGATCTTTTCCCTCTACCCACAGGATGCTTACACCTGGCTGGGCCAAGTCATCACCCCAGGTATCTAGACACCCACCTCTTTACCTCTCTGCTTCTGGGCAAGTGCTCAGGATATTCAGCAACTAGATGTGCACAGATTGGCCTCAGTGTTACTGACAGAAATGTGGGCCCACCTCCCACCTAATTCATCCAGCCCACCAGACAAATGAAACAAACACATGAAGAAAGTGATAGGGAGATTGCCCATTAGCACAACCTGGTCAGGTGTCTACTCTAAGCTGGGACACGAAGAAGTCTGGTTGACAAAGTCTGGCCATGCCCACCTAAGGTAGGGAGCTTGGCAGCCATGGCTCCATTCAGGACATGATAACATAGGCGGCAGGCATTACTGAGTGCTAAGTACTAAGTGCTGGAACCTCAGTTCCTACTGTTCTTGACACTTTCCAGGGACATGGGGCAGAGTTTGTGAGCCCAGTCTCATACTCTTGGGAGGAAAGGGGTTTGTCCAAATTAAGCAAACCCAACTCTGGCCATGGGGCCTGTCTGAGTCTCCTCTCCCAACAGTGGGTTCCCCTGGGGATGCTGAGACGGGAAAGTCACAAGACTCAGGGTGCAGCTTGCACTCTAGTACACCCACTCGGGAGAACCTGGACATACATGCTGCTCTGAGCCTCTAGCTATGCGCCTGCAGCTTCTAAGACAGCTGCCTGCTGCGGGAAGAGCACGTGGTTTAGTTTCCAGCTGTTATACCCCTGGTCTTTTCTGGCACTGTTCCCTCTGCCCAAGATGCCTTTAGAGACATGAACTTTCCAGCAAACTCTGCTGCCCAGTGTCTCCCAAGCTTCTCGCGCTTCCTATGTACTTTTTGGGGACTGGACCTGGCCATCCTAAATCCATTCCTAGGTTCCCTTCCCTCCGACCCTGTGAATGGCTCAGATTTCCAGTGACTGGCACACAGGAGGCTCAGAGTAGATGTTTTCAGGATGAAGGTTTGGCCTCCAAGTTTGCCGAGGACCACCCTACTCCAACAGTAACCCCTGCCCCTCGCTGCTGGCACGGAGATACCTGGGGAGGAAGTCCAGGCTACCAATGCAAGCACGGGCAGCTGATTTCTAAGAAACCAGCCGAGGGACAGGAAGGTCTAGGCAAGGCTCTCAGGATGGCTTTTGCTTTCAGTTTTCAGGGGTCAGAAGAGAGCAGGTGCCCAGTGCTGCACACTGCAGTGGGCTCTGCTTTATGAGATGGGGTCAAGGCTACAACCAACAGATTTTTCTGGACCTGGGCCAGGCTGGAGCCTAGAAATCTCTGATGGCGGCCACACAGCAGAGCAAGGCACTGGGGGATGGGACTGTGGATGGCTCTGACACTTTTAGGTTCCTTATCTGTTTGCCCTTTACTTTATCTCCGCCCTGGATCATTCAGCTCATTCCTTCATTTATTCATGCCTGTGTTTCTCCTGCCCCCTTGTACCCCAACACAACAGTTTTTCCTCCTTCAGCTCTCTACTTCCCTTTCCTTCCTGTTCTCCTTGTCTTCCTTCTCCTCTTCCCCTATTTCTCCATCTTCCCTTTGCTTCCTCTCCTGTATTCTCCATCCTTCCTCCCTCTCTGGTCCCTGCCCCTCTGCTTCTCTCCCTCTCTCCCCCATCTCTGTCTCCCCACCTCTTTTCTTTGTCCCGAATTTCACAAACTTCCTTACCCAGAGGACACAAGTTTTGTATGTTTGTTTTTCGAGATATGGTCTCATGTAGCCCAGGCTGGCATCAAACTTACTAGGTAGCTGAGGATGACATTGCTTGGTCATGCCTTTAATCCCACCACTCTGGAGGCAGAGGTAGAAAGATCTCTGTGAATTCAAGGCCAGCTTGCTCTACAGAATGAGTTCCAGGACAGTCAGGGCTACACAGAGAAACCCTGTCTCAAAAACAGACAGACAAACGTCTGCCTCTCCTGCCTCCCCCTCACAAATGCTGGGGTTGCTGGTGTATGCCACCATACTCCAGTTTATGTGGTGCTGGGGAAACTCCCAGGCAATAATAGATTGCATCTCAGGTTCGAGGTGATGTTTCCCTGTAATACACATTGGAAAAAAAGAAAATGTTTAACCAGCAAGGAAATGTTATACATAGCCTAACACCCGATCTTGGGGGTCTCGGTGTCTTCTTTATTCACGTGCCCCAGTTCATCCCTGCCCCTCCCTTCATTTCCACTTCTATCTTCAGTTAACCCTTCTCCTAAATCCCATGTGGACGTCTTCCCTTATCTCCAGAGGACTTTGTTCCTGGCATACTTCTAAGCCCTTTACAGATATTAATGCCTGTATCTAACTACCTCACACTTAGCTAGGAAAACTGAGGCACAGAGGTTAGGTAAACATGTTTGCCAAGTAAAGAGGAAGGAAACATCAAAGCCTTTCCTGGAGCAGCTCAAAACTGTCTAGAGATTCATGACACCCTAGCAGTGACTGGAGCCAGAGAATGGGAATGGAGAGGGTGGGTGAGGAGAGGGTAGAATGGACATGGTAGCCAGACTGGGGAGAATCTCAGGTGCCCTGAAATGGGACTCTATTTGGGCACCTGGCAGGCACTTGCTGCTGGAGCGTTCTGGGGTTACTTTGCTGGGTTTAACACTTTGTCTACTGTGTAGATTTGCTCTAGAACATGAGAGTGCTCGGCCCCATTGTCCTCATCTGTAAAATGGCCAATAACTGCAGCTGCCAGACAGGACTGCATCTGGAAAACAGCTGGCAGCATTCATGTGCATGTGTGTGTGACTCATCCACTATCAGGTCTTCATGCTCAATCCTTTATTTTCTGAATCCCTGGGCCACACTCCTGTCCCATACCTATCCCTACTCTTCCCTGCAGTGAAGGGCCTGCCTTAAAGTTCCTTGTCACTCTCTGTCCCACACACTACCATCTGGCAGGGGACCCTCCCACCACCCCCTAGACCTGAAGACTTTCATTTCAAACCACCTTCTGGAAACTGTGGTCTTTCCTATCACCAGGTTGGTAAGACACACATATGGCTCTCCCAGACTGTGTTTCGTTTTCAATGGTCATGCAAGAGGTGAGGAAGGAAGGCCTTGGCTAGCCTACACGGAGCTATGTACTGAGCATGTATTCTGTGACTCAAACTTTCCGGTTGTTTCTGTAATCCCCTATGTGAGCCTGACACGATCCTATCTCATCTCACAGTAAGTAGGTAATGTTTACTTGGGCCCTTACCCTACTCCAGGAATTCTCAAGCTTTGGATTTCTCTCTCCTCTTTCTCTCTTTTCTCTCCTCTTTCTTTCTTCTCTTTTTTCTCTTTCCTTTTTCTCTCTCTCTCTTTCTCTCTCTCTTATGTGTGTGTATACCCAATGAGAGGCCAAAGTATCTTCTTCAATCACTTTCTACATTATTTTTTGAGACAAGGTCTCTCATTGAACCTGGAGCTGGCTCATTAGACCAGCTGAGCAGTAAGCCCCTGGCATTCTTCCATTCCCACTGCCCACCACTGGCCTGCAGACACACGCCCCCATATCCAGGTTTGTATGTGGGTGCTGGAGATCTGAATTCAAGTGTACATGCTTACCTAGCTAGACTGTCACTGCAACTGCATTTTCTATTTTCACTGGAAGTTCTCTGCTCAGCTCAGGCAGTGAGTCAACTGTGTCTGGAACACCTCTCCAGATGGATGTGGAGGGGCGCACTTGTGATCTCAGCACTTAGATGTAGAGCAGGAGAATTAGGTGTTCACAAGCAGCCTGGACTATATAGTAAGTTCAAGGCCATTCTGTGGTACCAGAGATCATGTCTCAAAACCCAAAACAAAACAATCCTAGGTCTCTGACGCTTGATAGCATGCATCTTGCTTCTTTATGGATGGGCTGTGAAGCAGTAGGAGCTTCAGCTTCTCACAGCCTCAGCACCCTTATCCACCAAATGGACAGTAACAGCACCCACCAGGCAAGGCAGGCTGGAGGAAATGGCTGGCAGCGCTCACTGCATGTGTTACATACACAGAACAGTGCCGACCATTCCAGCAGAGCTTATGACACTATTTGTCCATCCCAACTCTGGCCATGATCCAGTTCCCTTGATACAAAATGTCCTTAAGGCAACAAGTAACCTGATCAGGCTAGGTGTGGCAGCTTGTATGCAAACCTGAAGGCCTGAGTTTGAATTCCCAGCGTCCACACATCAGCAGCACCACTGGAGGAAAAAGACAGGCAGATCCTCATGATCTGATGGCTAGCCAGACTAGTGGGAAAAGTGAGTTCCAAGTTCAGTGGAAAACTGTGCCCCCTGAAATAAGATGGAGAGTGATTGAGGAAGGACACCTGATGTACGTCTGCAAGCAGGCAAGTGTGCACATATATACACACACATGCACAAAACACACATGGACGAACACTCACACAACTGAGTAGTAGAACAGCTGAAACTTGGATAGATATTTCCAAATGATACAAGCAGAGCCCACGGATGCTTGATTAGCTTAGGACTTAACATGGAGGAATGGGAGAAAAACAGGGCTGCAGAGTTAGACCCAGCCTGGCATTTGACGTTGGCACTTATCTAGTTCTCTGAGGTCAGAGCTCCAGCGATCAGATCTGTTCTGATGTGTGGGGAAGGTGTGAGACACTATGCTCTCATGACTTAGAACAATGCCTCACATCTAGAGTTTGACAAGACTGGGCTGGCTGTCACTACTCCTATCAGCAAGTGAGGAGGCCAGGATGGGACTGGTCATGGGTTCAATTGACGTCAGGGCAGCTGGCACAAGTACAACAATAATAATAAAACAATTATTATTATTAGAGCCCCTAGATTTAGGACTTGGAGGAGTTTGCTTCTCATTTGCTCTAATGCCCATGACCTCTGTAAGCCAGTGCAGAGGCGATATGCTAATTGAACCTGATCCTAGCTTTATGAATGAGCCACCACAGACCCTCAGTTGATAGAGTCAGAACTCAAAGCCAAGTCCAAGGCCCAGGCCCTGGCTCTCTGTCTCTCTATGCTGCCTCCTAGAGTGGAATGTCATTGGGCAGAGGCCTTGTGAGACTAAGTCAGCCAGGCCCCACCCCCTCTTCTCCTTCATCCTGTCTGGTCATCCCTCCTTGCTGCACCCAACTGTGGGAGGGAGTGTATGGTTTACCCACAAGTCCCTGCAAGTTCCCAGGTTGGGCCAACTTTTTGTGTCATCTCTCAGGCTCCACCCTCATAGGGAATCAATTGCCTCATGCTTCCTGGATCTTGGCTCATCCTAATGGTCACCTGTGGGCCCTCTTCAGTCTCCACAGGGTCCATTTTGATCTGGAAGTTCTCCCAGGCTTGATTCTAAGATAGCCTTGTAGGCAATCCCCCACCCCCACACCAGCCTCTGTTGGTTTCTTGGGCTTGCATTGTGGGAAGAGGGCAGGCTAGAATGGTAGGGTCTCTGAGCTTTGGTTGGTCTACAGACATCCCCAGTATAAATCCTCAGACCTCTAGCATCTGTAGTGAGTAGGAAAACCATCAGAAGCATCTAGACCCAGCCCTGCTGTCCATCCACCAAAACCAGCCTTTCTGAGCCCGTTTCTTCACAGTGGAAGCTGAGTCAAGTAAATAGTCAATAAATGATGTTGATCTAAAACAGGCCAGTGTGGTGGCACACACTGGTAATCTTGGAACCCAAGAAGCTGAGGCAGAATTGTGAGTTCAAGGGCATCCTCGGCTATATAGCCAGACTTGTTAAAAAACTTTATAGGTGTCGTTTTGTTTAACATTGTCTGGGAGGCTAATAGCTTACTTCATTTGCAGATAAGGAGAAGGGTTTGAGACCCTGGGCTGCATGGCTTGGAGAGACAAGGATCAGTAGGGCCTAGAGTGAGGTGGAAACACTGTTGAATCTCTGAAGAGTAAATGAGGCAAGGGAGCAAGGCATGGTAATCCAAACCTATAATTCTAGCACTTGAAGGCCGAGGCAGGAGGAGCAGGATTAGATATAGCCCAGGCTATGTAGTAAGTTCCAAGCCAACCTAGAACTAGAGTGGAGACCGTGGAGACCCTATCTTTATAGAGGGTTGGAGGAAGGGCAGCAGCAGTGTATGCTTTTAACCTCAGCATTCGGGAGGCAGAGGCAGGCAGATCACTGAGTTTGAGGCCAGCCTGGTCTACAGAGCAAGTTCCAGTACAGCCAGGGCTACACAGTCTCAAAAAAAAACCTGTCTCAAAAAAAAACCCAAAACAGGGGCTGGAGAGATGGCTCAGAGGTTAAGGGCACTGCCTGCTCTTCCAGAGGTCCTGAGTTCAATTCCCAGCAACCATGTGGTGGCTCACAACCATCTATAAGAAGATCTAGTGTCTTCTTCTGGTGTGCAGGTGTATATGCAGATAGAACATTGTATACATAATAAATGAAATATTTTTTTTAAACCCAAAACATAAAAAAAAGAAAAGAAGGGGGCTGGAGAGCTGGCTCAGTGGTTAAAAGCCACACTACTCTCGCAAAGGACCCGTGTACTGGTCGGTTTCTGTCAGCTTGACAGGAGTTAGAGTCACCTGGGAAGGAGCCTCCATCAGACTGGCCTGTGGTGGGATCTGTGGGTCGTTTTCTTGGTTAATAATTGATGTGGAAAGGCCCCGCCCTCTGTGGGCTCTGCTAACTCCTAGGCAGGTGGTCCATGTATATGTGGGGCAAGCTGAGCAAGGCGGCAGGCAGTATTCCTCCATGGTTTCTGCTTTGTTTTCTCCCTCCAGGTTCTCAGTTTCGTTCTCGCCCTCACCTCATTCAGTGATGCACTGTAACCTAAGAGGTGAGATGAAGCCTTTCCTCCTCCTCCAAGTTGCTTTTGGCCAATGTTTTATTACAGCCACAGAAAAACAAAAACAAAAAATGTAGGACATGAGTTTCGTTCCCAGTACCCACACCAAGTGGCTCACGGCCATGTGTATTCTAACTCAAGGGAATCCAATCCCATCTTTTGTTCTCCAGGACACTGTCACCTACCTGCAGACACATCACATGCACATAATTAAAAATAATAAATATTCAAAAAGGTGTGGACAGGGGGTGGCTGGCTACCATCACTTTGATCTGGCGTGACCTCGGGACATGTTGTCTGCTTTAAGCTGCAAACACAGGGCCCCATCCGCTCCACAAGGGGCCACTGGTAAAGGGAGCCAAGTAGGGCTGAGCATGTGCAAGGGCAGGACAGGATGAGAGATGTTGTATCAGCATCTTACAGTCATTAGTGAGCCCGGGATCTGTGGTTGCCATAAGGACTGTGGCTTACTTAGGTCCCAGTTCCAAGTTTATGGTGTCAGATTGGGCATTACTGTCCTGCTGTGATTTTGCTCTGGTGAAAATAGTCCTCCTCTGAGGAACCTTGAGGATCCCCCAGAATCAGGCTGAGCTCCTTGTTATTCTAGGCACTTTCTTGGTGATGTCTGTGGGAGCCTTGGCCAGCTGCTGCCCAGATGTAGGGGATATGGAACAGCCATGCGTATGGCCCAGGTCACAACCACCCGTCAGCCCATGCACCTCCCACCCTACTCAGGTGAACAGGAGTCTCTTGTGTCCTGACCATCTGTTCAGACCCAGCTGCAAAACAGACTCACACTTGAGGGTTTGAGAGAGGCCTGTCCACAACTGGCCTGTTTTGGTCTAGGCCTTCTGCTTCCCCTGTTGTTAGCTTATTGGAGCAGAGGTCTGGCCTGGAATGACCCCACACAGGCAGGAAGCCCAAACCTTTGTTGTCAGGACTAGCTGCCTCGGTCTCTGTCTATCCAAAGGCCACAGGACCTGGAGCAACACCCTGCTGTCTAACCAGTTTTCCTCTGAGCACTGCCTCTTCTTGAAGTGTTGTTCCTTTATACTTGTCTGGTACCCTTCATGAGAGCAGAACCCAGAACCCCTCATTTTTGTATTCTTGGAGCTTAGAATAATATCTGAATGGGCAGTGTTTACTATTTCTTGATTTGTACCCCCGGCTGACCTTAAACTCTCAACCCTCCCAGCCTCCACTTAGTGTTTGTTATCTGGACCTAAACATCCTTTATTGCACTCATTGCAGAGATTAGGCACTTAACTACATATCATAGTTCTGTATTAAGTGCTTTACATTGAGCATTTCATAGAAGTGTTCTGCCTGCCTATTCCATGAACAACTCCTAAGGCTAAAGAGAAGCCCCAGGACAAGCAGAGGCCTAGCCATGCATTCTCACAGGGGTAGTGGTGTACTCAGGAGGCGCACAGGCAGCACTCCAGAGGCAGAGGCTGAAGGATCTCTGATTTAGACGCCAGCCTGGCCTACAGAGTGAGTCCAGGACAGCCAGGGTTACACAGAGAAACCCTGTCTCAAAAAAAACCAACAGAATAAAGAAACTCATCTTGCTGAAAACAGGACAGGCCTACTCCAAGGCCTGGCCACCACTTTAGAGCTTCGGACACTTCTCTGAGCCTCTTCTTCCTCAGTAAAACAAAGACCACAGTTGTCAGCTGTGTTGACTTTCAAGCTGGTCGCACACCAGCATGTGTGTGTGTGTGTGTGTGTGTGTGTGTGTGTCCACGCAAGCAGCCCTGTTCCTTTCCCAGTCTTCCAGCCCCACACCCCACCTGGCCCCCTGCTCGGCGCCCCTCTCACTTTTCATTCTTGTGCACTGACGTAAGCACTGCTGAATCATGAAGCTGAGGTCTGAGGACCAGATAGAGAATCTGCACCCCAGGAAAGCCACAGGGCGACAGACACAGACACTGGAGTGTAGGTCCCAGGGGCTTTTAGGTCACCTTCCATATGTCAGGATTTTTTTCTTAATGACTCATAAAGGGAAGAATGGGCCAGCTCTGGGGAGTGTGGCAGGAGCCTTTCTTCCTAGCTGTTCTGCCTGAGGCTTTTACAGTGCATTGTCTGTGACTTTTGTGATTAACACAGCACTTGACTTTTTTCTGATTAGGAAATCCCCCTGGCATGCCATAAAACTATTTGCCTACTCACCTATGCTTGAAGGAGGGCCTGGTTCTTGCCTGTGAAATGGGGATGCCAACAGTGCCACAGTACCAATCAGAAGGCCCAGGCGAAAGGTGACTATTTGAAAGGTGATGGGGAACTGGTGAGTACAAGCCAGGCGGCAGTGGGACCCCACCTGTATGCGAGCTCTTCTCACCTGGTTCCCAGGGGCAAGTGCAAGTATTATGCAGGGTCTTCCCAGCTAACCCAGTCCCCTCCAAGGTCTTGCCAGAGGAGGTGTGTGTGTGTGTGTGGGGGGGGGGCTACAAGGTGTCACTGGTATTACCTGGTCTCTGACCTTTGCCCTGATGGACTAAAAAGCTGCAAGAGGAAGACCTCCCAGGGTTTGGGGCTAAACAAGAAGGAAAAGAGGGCAAACAAGATATGGCCTCCATCCTCCCACCCTACCTTCCTAGAGGACTGGCCAGCCTGGGAGCCCTTCAAAAATTCCAGAGCAAGCCTGGGCCCTGCTGGTATGCTCAGAGCAGCTACTTCCGCAGAACAATCACTAAACCTCAGGAAAGCCACTAGAAGCAGTCCTTGGCTGCAAGAGCCATGGCAATTCATGAAGATGATGTGGGGCAAGCCCATGAGGTCGCTGAGCCTCAGCCGAGACTCAGCCCACCCCATGACAAGCAGTACAATCCAAGTTCCCACCCAACCACCTGTCTCAGCCAGGGTCTGGGTCCCTTCTGGTGCCCCACATGCCCTGGTACAGCCCTTCCACCTGGGTTCCTGACAGCATCACTGCCACAGAGAGCTGGGCCTTTGAGAGGCCCAGAGAGGCAAAGGGAATTGCCCAAGCCACCAGCAGCACCCGGGCCCCTGCCACCACAGACCACAAAGCAGCTTTCTGGCTCCAAAAAAGTACACAGGGCAGAGTGGGGAGAGAAGCAACAAGTCAAGCCGGCATGGCTCATCATCCCCTCTGAAGTACTTGATGGCTTGCAGAACCTGCCACTCCTTCCAAAAACTCGGTAAGCCCTGGCCGCTCTGCCCCACCCTCTTCCTGGAAGTAGTTGTGGTCAGAGAAGCAAAGAAGTTTCCTCTCTGTCATCCATTTCAAATTGACGCTGGACAGACGGTCAAAGGGGCCCACCTAGGCAGCCCAGGAATGGCCTGGTACCAACCACCTGTCCCTCGGTTTTCTCCTCTGTACATTGGGGACAAGGTAGTCCTAAGTGTCAGGGGCTGTCCCTATAGGATTCCATCAATCAAGGGTAGCAGCGACCAGGCTCGGATACCCTGGAGAGCTCAGACTGGAGCCGCCATCTTCCCAGACCAGAGCAGCCTGGCAGTTTGGTCCCCAGCACCATTGGGTGGAGCTGTGCACACTGCCCAATCCCCATCATCCCCAACCCAGGACATTTGGCCGCCAAAGCATACTCTAGAAATCTTTTTTTCTTTAAAAAAAAACTTTCATAATAAAGTTTATTACCTAAACTGGCTGTAAAAATATAAAATAGGATATTCTGCACAGCAGAAAAATGAAGCCAGAGACCCTCCCCCACCCCTGGTTTGTGCAAAGATACTGGGAATATGTAAACATGGAGAGGTAGGAGTGGAGTTCAGGTCCTGACCCCAGACAGAAGCTGTTACAACCAGGGGACCCGGAGGGAGCACCAGGAGGGGAGGTCCCCCGAGAGGCAGGATGGGGCCTCCAGCCAGAAACTGGAGACACCTCGCCCTCCACACCCACTCCCTCTGACCCAGGCGGGGAGGGCTCCCACGCGGTTTCAGAAAAATAATAATAATTAATAATAAGAAATAATAAGACGCCCCCACTTAATGCTGCGGGCACGGCGGCAGCCGGTCAGATCTGGAAGGGGAAGGAACTCAGGTAGTCACGGAGTACCGGGTTAAGAGGGATGCGCGCCAGGTTCTCGCGACCCACGGCGGCCACGATGCGCTGGCGACACAGCTCCTGTAGCGGCCGCACGCGGCGCTGGCGCAGCGGGGCCCCCAACATGCGGCGAGGCGCCGCCACGTAGTGCTCCAGCAGCTCGAAGAGGCAGTCGAAGGTCTCGCGGCTGCCGTCCAGGTGGAAGCGGCCAGCCTGGAAGTGCACGCGGATGCTCGTGGGTCCCGAAGCCATCTTCACGCTAAGCGCAAAGAAGCAGTTCCGCTGGCGACTGTCGCGCACCAGGAAGGTGCCCACGGGCTCGGCACGCAGTCGCTCGTGCGCCCCGTGCACACTCAGGGGTCCCCAATAGAAGCCGCAGGCGTCCAGGAGCGCGCTGGTCCGCGTGATGCGCCGGTAATCGGAGTGGGAGCGGAACGTGCGGAAGTGAGTGTCGCCCGGGGCCGGGGCCGGGACCGCAGGGCAGGGCCGCGGACGCGCGGGGGCCGCCGGCGAGGATGAAGACGAGGACGAGGAGGGCTCTGGCCGCCGTCGGGGCTCTGCTGCCGGGGAGATCGCATTGTCGGCTGCCACCTGGTTGCGTGCTACCATCCTACACGAGGGGCCAGCCGGAGGGGTGGGCCATAGCGTCCGGGGCTGCGCTGATGGGGGAGACAGAGGCGGTGAGCCGGGCGACCGGGTGGCACTGGACGGCCAGCGGACCCCAAGGAATGAGGGCGCAACGCAAAATCCGCCCGCAGCCTCTGAGCCTCGGTGGGCTCATCCGCGAAGCAGGCCGTTCCCGTACGTGGAACCCTTCCAGGCTGGCCGTGGAGCCCAGCCTCCCCGCGCGCGTGGAGAAGGGGGCGTGGAGAGGGGCCCGACTCCCGGCCGTACCCGCTGGTGGCTTGCCGCCCCGCGGCTGCCGCCTGCTGGCCACGCCGGGGACTCAGGCGGGCGATCTGGGCTCAAGGCCGGAGAGGAGGCGCTGCCGGCACCCCGGGCGCGCGCGAGAGGCCGCCTGGGCGAGACTGTGGGGCGGACGCCAGAGACGTGGTATCCACGACCCAGCCACGCATCTGCGAGACTAGACCTGCTGGGCTCTGCTCCCCGCCCTCCCATCCCCTCCCGCCTCCTCCTTCGACGCTGCCTCGGCTCACCTGGCGGCGGGACGCGGGGCGCCGCGGCTGGGGGATCCGGGGCGGCTGTGGCGCATGCTCCGGGGCAGGGTGCCGTGCAGCTGCCACGGCCGCAGCTCTCTTTGCTGCTGCCCGCCCCTGCATCAGGCTCTTAAACAGAAAGCCCCGCCTACCAATCCCGCCCACCACCGCTTTCGGTTTCTCTTTCTGGCCAGTCTTTTGGGTCCTTTTCGGTCTTCTGCAGCTCGCACTCAGTTTCGCCTAGCTTCTGCCCTGATTGGGACACAGAGGTCCAAGGTTCTGGCTCTGCCCGGAATCTCTGGTCCGTGTCTGGGATGGCCACCTCAGGACCTGGTGCCCGCTCTTTTGCTCTAGCTACCTTCGCCCCACATCCCTGCAACCCTCCCGGTGGGATGCTAGCGCGGCCCTGCCACGCCTCCTCCCTCCGGGTGTCTGCGTCCTCCTGGTCTGGGCTCCGCCTCCCCTGGAGCCTGCACCCCCTAAGAAGCTCCTCCCTGCCAGGGTCCTTCCCGCCCAGGACTTGGCAATCTAGCCCATTTTGGGGCCCAGCTAGTCAGTGCTAGAGGCCGGCGGACGGACCCACCGCCCTCCCTCAGAGCCTCGGAGCTCCGCGGCCGAGCCCCTCCCGTTGGCCACCCGGCCTGGCCTTGGCTTGGGCTTCCCAGGAAGCGGTGGCCTGACCGCAGAGGCTTCAAAGGAAGCGTAAGGAGGTGCGGGAGGGGCGCCCCCGCTCCCAGCCGAGTTCCTCGGAAACCGGGCGGGGTTGGGCTGGGTCCCCAGCGGCCTGGACTCGTTCTCCCTGCACGCCTAAAACGTAGGCAGCTGGAGAAACTGAGGCCCGGAGCGGGGTAATTCTCAATGGCTGGGCACCTCCAAATGATCCCAGTGCGAAAAAATAAAAAATAAGGCTTTCTTATCCATAACCCCCAAACTGCCTTCCCAACCTCTCCTCAACCTTACAGACACTCTCAAGGTTCCTACAAACATCTGCCTGCACCGGTCAGACCTATCATTAGAACACAGTGTCTAGTTTGTCCTGGAAGGCCATGAGTAGGTGCCTGTCTGGTCACTGTGTTTATGAATGAAGGCGGGTGAGGTTTGCGTGCGCGCTTCTCTGTGCCTCACAGTGACGCACACTGCCATCTACAGGTTTCTCTCAGATTGCTGCCGGACGGCTCATTTGAAGCTCTGGGCAGTCTCCCCAGGCTAAACCTAAAAGCTCCCCTATTTCATCCTAAACTTGTCTTGAGCTCCTTGAATTTGTGTGGCTGGTAGTGGGAGGATGGGAAAGGAGATGCTGAGCGGTGCTGGCCGGGGTGGGGCGGTTGTGGTCAGTCCATGCCCTTGGTGGGTGATGGGGCTAACAGAAGGTTCCATAGTGGGTAAAGGCTGGGCTTAGAACCCAGATTCTTCCCCCAGCTCAGCCTCTTCTAGCCCATGTGCCTGTGGTTGTGTGCCCTCTGCTTCTGTGCTGGGGGTCCATGGATTCGTCCACCACCCCACTCCACTTACACCCAGTAGGTATTTGCCCTTGCTGCTTCCTTCCATCAGAATGTGGAAGTGGCCTGTTTGTGTTTTATTCTTGAGATAGGCTATCATTAGGACACTGGGTGGTTTTGTGTCAGTTTGTCCTGCAAGGCCATGTAGGTACCTGGCTGACTGGTAGGTGCCTAGGCTGGCCTTTAAGAACTCTATGCAAACTCCATCCCCAGCCTAACCGTGTAGACACCCAGACCAGAAAGTATAGACTAGAGCAGGCAAAGTGGAAGAGCTTTGGCATCAGGAGGGCTGGCGCTGAGGCGGGTGGCAGAAGGTGGCAAGGCTGGGCTGGCTCCTTGCAGGCCTGCCTCCCTGCCAGGCTCCTTGGCAGGCCTTTGCAAGAGGAACCCTATAAATAGCAGATGGCCCCAGACTTCTCATCACCCCTACCCTCACTGGCAACCTCAGCAGCTGCTCAGGAGAGCTACCCCCATTCCCTCAGGCAGAAGGCACATGCTCTCGCCCCTGTCCTGGCTAGCCCTCTCCCATCCATCCTTTTCCTTAAGTACTTTCACTTTATCATGGGCCCAAGTTGAGTGAGTTCATAGCCAGATTCTGACCCAACAGACCATCAGAGTGGAGTAGGGTCATTGCCTGCATTTCCTAAGCATAGGGAGGCTCAAGACAGGCAAACTGAGCTTCTTGCTTTCCTCTGTGCCTTCCATTCCCCCTGCACCCTGATAGGGTTGCAAAGTGCAGGGTGAGTCAAGCAGTTTTCCTGTTGCAGACAACTTGGTTTCGGTTTCTAAAACTGAATTCACATCAAAATGAAACCAAATGTGCTGAGCAACATAGCTTCTGGGGTCCAGAGCAGGGAATTTGAATGTAAAATTCAGAACATTGTACTGTCAGGGGCAAGAGGTGGTTCTGTGTCCCCGGCCTCTATGGGCCACCTTTCACTACCAGTGAGGGTGGAGGGAGAAACCAAATCCTTTGGTTTCTTTTTCCAGTGTTCACAATGTCATGCTGGGAAACGCTGCCCCTGTGTGATTTTGAAAGTGGCAGCACTCCTTAAGGGATTGCTGCCTGGAACAGACTCAAAGGATACTAAGGGTCTCCCAGCAAGGGAATGGGATGGGCCAAAATGGAATTATCAAAGGACCGGGGCTAGGCTATTGAAGCAACACCAAGTTGCTACAGGACAAAAAAAAAAAAAAAAAAAAAGAAAACCCCCAAAATAAAACTGACTCAAGTATAGGCTTCCAGGGTACAAGCTTTAATCCATGTTGCATAGAAATTGCTGCAGTGACATGTTCCTGTAAGATCATCCCAACACTTCCCTAGTGATGCGCATCTCCTTTGGGGATCAAATGGACACAGGAACAACCTGGAGAGTATCACTTGTGTCTTCCTCCTAAAAGACAGGATTGGAAAGAAGCCTTTAACTACCCGTCTGCTTCCCATCCACTCCTCCCAATTTTGGCTTGTAGATGAGCTTAGCCAGCTGGCCAAGGACCTCTGGAGCGGCCTTGCCGGTGCTCCCTAACTACAGCAGTGTCGTCCACTCATCCACTGGGCAAGTACCTGAGCTACGCCTCTTAGCTCGGTTTGTCCGCTTCCGCCTCCTGACAGCCCTCTTCTTGCTCACTTTCCCTTCCAAGGTCTTCCTGTTCTTGGAGCAGCTGCCACGGTGGTGGCCTGTCCTTGGAGGGGAATGCCTGGACTGCATGGTTGGTTTGGGGTGCCTCGATGGCGGGCTGGGGCTAGGGCTGGAGCTAGAGCTTGGGTGGCCTGCCGGGCTGCAGCTCCGGCAGTGGTGGCTGCAGTTGCACTGGTTACAGGTGTGGCCTTGGGGCCGAGAGGAGCTATGGGGGTGGGAGTGGGTGGTAGAAAGACTCTGCATCTTGGTGTCCATGGGAGGCCACACTTGGAAGAACAGAGTCCTCCTGCTCCTCCTCTTCTCCCAGCAGGCCAAGCTTTGGAAAGTCTCCCCAGCCCCTAGTTATATAGCTGGGCCAATTATGATGGCACAGGCCACAGAGGGTGACAGGTGTGGCAAAGCCCTGCCCCTCACCCTCCCTCCAGGGCGGGGCAGCTTTTGGGGTCCCAGGGGTCAGATTGTGTTGAGCCTACAACTCAGCTTCCTTGATACCTCCTTGTATGTTCATGCCTCCATATTCCAGTCTCCCCAGCTTTGCGGAATAAGGATAATCATTGCACCTGCCTCACAGGACAACATTGGGAATACTAACAGAGACCTTAGAGCAGAGGTCTGAGACAGACAGCTGCAGAATTCTCTTCCTTTTCCACCCGGCACCCAGTGCTTAACCTACCGTAGGAGGTATGGGCAGTGGGATGGGCAATGAGCTAGTGTATCCCGATTGGGTACCATCTTGGACCAAAAGCTCGCAGAGTGACTAGGGGCTGGAATGGGCCCACCTTCCCCAGTAGCCTTTGTAGGTGAGAGGCTGAGAGTCGGGTTCAGAGCATTGAAGTCTGATCTTGGGTATGCTGTGAGGTCCCCTCAGTTGGATGTGAGCCATTCCTTCCATTCTTAACAGTCTGGGATGCCTTGAGTCCTGGTGGTCAGCCCCTAGCCTGGAAAAGGTCAGGTGGTGCTGAAGGCCAGAGTGCTCTTCCCAATCATCAGGTACTTTACTAGAACCCAGTATGTTCGCTTTGCCAGTCTTGGACTTCCACAGCTTTGCCTCAGACACTGTCTACCCTCCTGCCTACATGACCCTTCCCAAGATTCTGTACCCTGAGTACCTGCCTCTCGCCACCAAATGGCCAGCACTCTGTGTGTTTCCGACAACTCTTAAGAGTGGCTTCTCTCCTTAAACTCAGCTTGCTGGCAGGTTCCTTTACCTGCTGGGGCGGTGTTGGTGAGCTAGCTTGGAACACACTGTGCAGCTGTGGGATTCCAGGTGTAGACCGTTATCAGTCCTAAGTTCATTTCCTAATAAACATGCCATTTGGCCCATTGTGAAAACTGCCTGAGTTACTGAGCCCTGCCTACTCCATGATTTTCTGCCAGCTTTGCCTAGGAGCATCATCCTAGTAGCTTTCCCTCTCCCTGAGAGATGTGTCCATATTCTAATAGCCTGGAACCCAGTATACTAATGCTAAGAATTATGATTCTATGCTGGACCAGCTGGGTAGGCTGTCCCATCCACTGGCAAGTATCCTCACCTGCCCAGCATGTACAAGGTCCTGGGTTTGATCCCAGGCATTGCCAATTAAAGGCACAGGTTGGGGTCCTACACCCATAAATCCAAAATTTCTGGAGCAGTGGTTAGTGTCACCTATATTCAGGGTTGTATCATCCAGACCCCTAACACACCTAACACACCTAAAACACAGGCTCTGTGCCTGTGCTATACTAAGCTGGGCTCCGAGAGGGTAAGCAGGCAGCCCTGAGGCGGCCTCAGCTCCTGGGGCAACCCACATCAGCCTTTCTGTCCTGTCTAGTTCAATCTAGCTGTCCTTTTTGTCCCGTCTAGTTCAGCCTGGTTTCTACTCACTCCCTCACTAGTGCTTGTGGGGAGACTGGGTCATACCTTCATTTTGAGGGTCTCTGTCTTTTTCACTGCTCATCCTTCACAGTGCCCCACTAACCTTCCCAAACCCCCCATGGAGACCATGCATGTGCTCCTCCTTCCTCCCCTGAGGACTGCCACTGGCCTTCACTACCCAGGTCCTCATAACTGTGACACTGGGATGCTGGCCGCAGGAGGTCTCTGTGGTAGGGTGAGTGAAAGCCAAGGGCTGGCGTGGCCCTTGCTCCCTTTTTCGTGCCACCCAAGGGCCATGTGCTTCTCAGGGATGCCCCAAACCTGGAGGACAAATGTGTCCATGTTTATCCCCAGCCCTGACAGTGCCCCCAGGTCGCACAGGTTCACGAAGAAAGACGGAAACCAGGAGAGTTCCTTGGAGACTCTTTATTCTTTTCTGAATGTCCTTCTTTGGAGTGGCAATGGGCACCCATTGCTGGGCAGGCCTCGATTGGTGGGTCAGGAGTGCGTCTGCTTGGGCTCAGGGCTCGGCTGGGCCACGGAGTCTTCAGTGCTCTCCTGCTTCTCGGGCTCCAGCAGCAGCAGCTTGCCTTTCACCGGGATCTGCTCCTCCTCCTCCTCTTCCTCCTCGTCCTCCTCCTCCTCTTCCTCCTCGTCCTCCTCTTCCTCCTCTTCCTCACCCTCAGATGACAGGGAGAAGTTGTCTTGACTCACACAGGCCACGAGCTTCTTCATGGAGGACTCGTGGCCACGGCTGTGACCCGTGTTCTGGGCCGTGCCATGGCTGATGCTGAGCTTGGCACAGCGGGAACCCATCGCCCACTCCTGTCTTTCTGGACTAGGAGGGAGGCAAGTTGGGCAGTGAGAGGATGTGAGGCTAGTGGGTGTGGCACTGAGCTCACAAAGAGGCTCCAAGGCACCTCCCTCACCCACCCTGGAATTTGGAACCCTGGCTCATATGTTATGGAGACACTGGCGAGGGCACACTAGGGTCTTTGGCCAGGAGCTGAAAAGGCCTTGAGTATGGAGCACACTTGGGTCCTGGCAAGCCCTTCTGCTACCAAGCCAGTCCTACTGTTTCCCTCGGGCAACTCTTTGGGGCAGCATGGTTCAAGTCACTGTAGGAATGGTCCCTATTCCCTTCCCTCAGGCCCATGACGGTCATGAAAAAGAGACAGCAGCCAGTGAGTCTGGTGTCAAGCTTTATTTGGCAGGTGGCTTTGCTCATTACTCAGATCTCGTGGCTCCTTGGCAGCTCAGGGCTCAGACATCAACGTGGGAATGGTGGTGTGGCCTCTCGTGACATTGCTTTGGCAGGTGACTATTCCTTGGGCAGGTGACTTCCTTGGCTCCAGGCAGGATGGATGTGCCTGGGAGGCTTAGTGCTTCCTGCACCTTCTGCACCTGCATCTCCTCCTCCTTCTGCAGCCTTGGGGAAAGAAAGTTCCAGTTTGCTAGGCTGCCTGAGAGGCAACAGGGTTTGGATAGGCCCTCTTGCTGGGTGGCACTTACCTCTGCGCCTCCGGCGGCAGCAGCGTCTCCGCCTCCTGCACGACCTCCTGTGTATCCTACACAACTTCCTGCGGGAGCAGCACCTGCGTCTGCGGTAGCTGCAGCACCTGTGTGTCCTCCCATAGTCCTCCGCTTGATCTGGGCTCAGCCCTTGCCTCTGCCCCTGCTCCTCGCGTCCATGTTCTTGCCCAGGCCCCTCACTGGGGCTCCTTATTAGGTAACGAACCATAGTGCCGGGCAATCAGGAGGCTCCGGGCTGAGGCTGCAGCTGACCTGAATTGGAGGAGGAGGATGGAAGCTTGCTCACCTGCTCTTGGTGGTGATGATGGTCTGGTGTGGGGGCCTCTCAGAGGGCTTGTATATAAAGGGGAACCCCACTGTGACCTGGCGGCACACCCCTGATTGTTCCCACCCTGCCCAGTCCCCTCTGTGAGGGCGACACAGACAGGGTTTGCAGCATTGGCTCACAGGCTGGGAACAGGGGCCCTTTAAGTCAGCATCTTAGTGTGAGACAGGGTACTCTGTGAAGGTAAAGGTGAAGGGACCAGGTTCAAGTTCAAGGTCGAGCCTGTGTCACATTTTCACCTTCCAAGTGCATGGTGTTACCCTGCCTAGTTTAGAGATTAACATCTGGGCATGCCAGGCAAGCACTCTGTAAATCATCTCCCAGTCTGTGTGAAAAGACTTCTCACACCTTCTCCAAAGTCACATAATACTGTTACCTTGAGGCACAGAAAGCCTGATAAGGATCAAGCAGGCTCAGAGTTCAGCTAAAGGCAACATGGCTTCAGACTCCATCTGCCTCTGCCTCCTATCTCCCTGGCTCAAATTACACTTGAGTGTGCAAATCTGGGCTCATAACAGAATATATAACCAACATAATGGTTGTATCTACTGAATTCCAGAATCAGAACCACAGCTACAAATATCCTACTTTCCCCTCTCATGGAGGATGTGGGGGGTAGAGCAGAGTGACAATATTGATCTAAGATGAGCACCGAGTATACATGAGGCCTTGGGCAGGCACAAAAGGTATGCCCCTGGTACATACCTGTAACCAGAGTACCCGGGCAAGGTGGAAACAAACGACCTGGGGTCAGGATGCTGGGCACAGTAACACAGGCCTCTAATCCAAGTTTAGAGGCCATGGATTAGAGGCCAGCCTGCTCTACAAACAGAGTGCAGGACAGAGAGGGTGATAGTTGGTGATAGATCCCAGCCCCATGACTGTGGGGTTGGGTTGGGTGGGGGAAACCTTTTGTGTGTCTGCACAAGGGCCCCCGACACGTCTTCATGTACCTTTCTGGGCTGGGATCTATAAGGTGGCTGGGGAGGCCATGTTGAGAATTTGCTTTTAAGCCCTGCGCACTTGACCATCACTCATGTCCCCTTGCCACATTCGCGCACCCCTCCCAGAGCCCAAGGACCAAGAGGCAGGAGTGGGATGAGTTTTCAACATTTATTGACAGGTGGCATTGTTCCTTAGCAGGCTCCTGTTTTTCGTCGGACGGTGGCATTTTTCAAGATGTGGCAAGAGGCTCTTGAAGTCTGGTAAAATTCTCAGGCAGGAGTTTTGGTGGACTTGCTATTTCTGTGCATCTAGTATCTTTTACACCTTAAGGTGTATCTGCGGCGGCGGCGGCAGCACCCTAGAAAGGCAGGAGAGATGGTGAGAGGGGCTCCCAGGCTGTGCCCAATCCCTGAAACCCCTGGACCCAGCCCAGCCAGCCCCACTGCTCACTTCTCCTCCTCCTCCGGCAGCATCGCCTCCGTCTGCGACATCTTCGCCTGCGGCGGCGGCATCTGCTCCTGCTTTTGCTTCGGCAGCATCGGTATCTGGCCATGGTGCAGGCTTGGCCGGTAGCTGGCTCAGAGCAGGGGGCACCACCTGGGTCGAGCCAGCCAACCTGTGAGCAGGTGGAATTTCGTGGGCTGTGATTGGGGAGCCTGCACACTCTTCCTTTTATAGACACTAGGGGCCCCTGGGGACTGTGAGGTCAAAGAGGGCCAGGACCTCACAGACCAGGGCCAGCGAGGACCTGTATCATGTCCAAATATGGGCACGAGAGGGGTGGGCAGAGTTTTGTCATCAGGGGTTGCTTGTGTCACAGTCAGGGAGTGGCAAGAATGGCATCCTCTTGAGCATTCAGCCAGCATTCAAACTTAGCTGTTAGTGACTGCCCTGGTACACACCGGCTTCCAGGCCAGGCCCCGACAGATAACCCAAGGCCGGCCAGGTGGGTGAAACAGTCACATAAAATTCAACTGTGAAACAACACACATGTTCAGACTGCCCAGAGGATGTTGTTGAGGGAACTTGTCCCTTATGAAAAATTAGTGGAAGCCCCAGCAGGACGCTGACAAAATAATTTGGAGGGGGGTTGGAGAGATGGTTCAGAGGTTAAGAGCACTGCCTGCTCTTCTAAAGGTCTTGAGTTCAATTCCCAGCACCCACATGGTGACTCACAACCGCCTATAGTGAGATCTGGTGCCCTCTGCTGGCCTACAGTTGTACATGGAGGCAGAACACAGTATACATAATAATAAAATAAATCTTTAAAGACAAATTTGGAAAGATCATCTCCAGGGAAACACTGGGGCCCCATTAGGTGCATCTGGTATAAACAGGGGAGCCACTTGGACACTGCTAGACAGGAGATGAATGTGAGTGATGCTGCTGGCCACTGCTTCCAAGAGTGAGCTTCCTGTTGCTGCACTGCCTGAGAGGAGGGCTGAAAGCTGGTTGGACAGGAAGCAGAGGGAGGGAGGAGGTGAGCAGGGCAGTAACAGGGAATTGGTTGAGATGGAGTGGGACCCTCACTGTGCCCCCAAGAACTTTTGGTGTATAGAGGATCAAAGTTCATATTAGACTTGGCATCTGATTACAGGAAAGTAGCAGGGAATGAGAGGTTTCGTCCTGCTTTCTGTAAGAAGCAGAGGCCCTCAGTGTCCCGGGGACACACTGGCAGGCAGAAGGGTGATGGTCACAGGCTGGCCAGGAACGGGATAGTGAGTTGCGGCACGGATGTGAAAAGCGGCCAATCTGTGGGGAAGCCTCAAAAAACCAGCTCCCTTCTGAACAAGGAAGGACTTGGCTGCTTTGATTTTTCACTCTGCCTTCAAGTTATTTTCGCTCTCACAGTTACCTCACCATCTGAGAACAGCCCTTGGCAGGACAGTTGTGCAGCTCAGGGATCACTCAAGGCTTCTGGGCAAACTACATGGCAGAAGTCCAGCTCAGGCTTTGCTTGTTAAGCCCCACACCGTGGGTGCTTCTCACACAGACCTTTTTTTTTTTTAATTTATTTAGTTCTCATTGTAGAGCTTGAGTTTTCAAGTTTGAACAAAGGTAGACTAAAGGCTAGCCTTGGCCTTCTGGAAACCCAGTCACACCCACTGTCCATGCACAGAGGAAAAGTGGGTGGGATAAAAGAGTTACTGTCTGGTAGCTGCCTCAGATACCTCCTGACCACTCCCATGATCACCCACATGGCTTCAGAACTCTTCAAGCCTGAGGCAGATGAGGCTCTGGGGAAGTGGGTAGGGTACACTCCAAAGAGAGCACAGGCTTCCCTCCTCCAACCTACAGTGGAGTGTCTGAAGATGAAACTTCAGGCCACTAAAGGCTGCAGTGGGTGGAACTGAGTAGACTGAGGTCACAGTGTTCCCAGAATGATCCCTTCTCTATCAGCGTGGGGCTCTATGCAGGGCCAACACCAGCCACTGACCACACTGGAGGTCCCCCTCCCTAAGCCTGGCCCTGCCCATCAACTTTTCTGCCATCATTTTTGTCAGTGTGGGTTCGTGAGTACTTTCTACTTTGTGTTATTTTAGTTAGTTGCCTATCTTGTTGCTGTAGCAGAATGCCAAACAGAAGCAACCTCAGGGAGGAAGGGTGTTTATTTTGACTCACAGTCTCTGCGGTTCTCAACCCGCAATATTAGGAGAGGAATGGCAGCCAGGGTGCTCTGTCTGCAACGGTGATAGTTGCTGTGATGTTGATGTTGTCAGTTTGACAGGATGTAGACTCACTCAGGAGACAGACCTATGAGCATTTCTGTAAGGGTGTTTCTAGATTGGCCTGGGAAGAGCTGTTCTAAATGTGGGCAGTGCCATCCCATGGGCTGGGTTCCTGGATTCAGTGAAAGGAGAGGGTGGGCTAAGCACCAGCGTTCAGCTCTACTTCCTAGCTGGGGGTTGCGATGTGACCAGCCCCCTCAGCCTCCTGCTACTTTGGCTTCCCACCATGATGGGCTGTACCCTCCTCAATGTCCCTTAAGGTATGTTGCCACACTGTTGATACAGGTAGCCAAACATGTGATTTTTTTTTTCACCTCGTCATGGATCAGGAAGCAGAGAACTTTAGAAATGGAGGTGGGCATACCCTCCAAAGGTCCCCTTAGTGACTGACCTCTATGTCTACCAGCTAAGGCACACATCCTGAAGGTTCCATAATGTCCCAGGAAGGTGTCATCATCTAGCGACCAACTGTTTCTGTCACATTCAGATTTTAGTGGTTATAACCTGCCTTTTGGATCCCCCTAGCTGTTCATCTTGTGTTCCTTGGTTTGGCCCTGGAATCACCACATCTCCAAGCAGCTCCCTCAGGTGGCATTAGAAACCAAGATGTGGGCATGAGGTGCTCAGCCATGGGCCACTGCTGCTTACACATACTTTTGACTAATGGGTCTGTGTGTGTGCGTGTGCTCCCAGGCTATAAACTTTTTTAGATGCACAAAAGTGTGTTTTATTTCCACATGTAAGTGGATGGTTCGTGACTAGAACCCTGACTGCATTTAGAATAGCAAAATTGTGTGTGTGTGTAAGTTCTCAGGGCAGACTAGAACCAGAGGGCCCTGATCTTGTGAATAGTTTGCCTACCAATAGAGTCCCACTTTGATGGGCTCGTGGAAGATGGAGTGTGGTTAGAGAAGTGCTTCACCGGGGGTGGCTCCTTGCAACTACATCGAGCCCTGGTCCCCTGCTGTATCCCCAGCTCCTCTGCTTTCTATCTGACAGGTGGTATAGAATTTCACATGACTCTGCTGCCAGGAGGCCCTGCCCAAGACCGTGAAATCAGTGACCATAGCACTGATTTTGTAGGCCCCCAGATGCTGAAGTGGCGGGTGTGTGCCACCAAGCCACCCACCCATTGTGATCTCAATAAAGCCTCTTGACAGAAGAGCACCACCCCTACTTCCTTCCTTGGAGCTGAGACACTGTGCGGAAACTTTTCCTCCAGTGTGGGGCTGGAGTGCAGGTCTCAGAATGTTGGCAAAGGGCTCTGCCACAGAGCTAATTCTGTTCCTTTTTCTATTTCATTCCTCTCCTTTTTGTCTCATGAATATTGATTAATTCCTACTGTTCCTATGATGACATCTGTGTTCTCAGCAGCACTAGAACCCTCTGGGATCTTAAAAGCGTCTCCAAATGATAAGCGTTTGGGGTGTTGGAGTCTTAGCCTGGCATTATGCCCTATGTATCACACACACTGGCCCTATGTACTGAGGGGGAGGGAGATGTGGGAGGAGAGAAAGGGCAAGAATGGACTTATATGAAGACATGTGAAGGAGAAGAAGGAGGTGTTGTTCTCTGTGGCTGTGGCGGCACTGGAGGCTTCTCCCGCTGCTGTTCTACATCCCTTATATGACTAATTGTGATTACAGAGGCCAGGTCAGGAGCCACCTCCCCAGGGCCTGCAGCCTGTGCGCAGCACCTACCCATCGGATGGGAGGGAGGAGGCTCTGAGTTGGCTGTGTTGCTACACAGCTGAGGAGGATGACCTTGAACTCCAGATCCTTCTGCCTCCACTTCCCTAGTGCTGGCTTTTAAATTTTCCTTTTAAGTGATATACACATAAAGTCAGTGCATATTAATATAGAGCATGTGATGGTCCCCTAGGCATTCACACTGTAATGCTTAAGCCACGGTAAAGCTATCTGCTTCCCTCAAATATCCACCATGTTTGTGTGTGTTTTCAGGTACAGAGTGCATGTGTACTTACAAAGCCAGATGACAACATAGACTATTATTCCTTGGGAGCCATCTACCTTGTTTTTTTGAGGCAGGATCTCTCACTGTCCTGAAATTCCCAGAGTACACTAGGCTGGCTGGACAGTGAGTTCCAAGGCTCTTCCTATTTCTGCCTCCCCAGTGCTGGGACTGCAAGCATGAGTCACCACACCTATGTGCTGAGGATCAAACTCGGGTCCTCATGCATGCAAAGCAAGCACTGTACTGACTAAGCCATCTCCCCAGCCCTTAGCATTTCTTTATGGTGGAAACATTTGCTCTTGGCACACACACACACAAGCACATGCTTTCAGTCCCAGAACTCAGGAGGCAGAGACAGGAAGATCCTTGTGCATTTAAGGCCAGCTAGGGCTACATAGTGAGACCTTGTCGAGAGAAGGTGGGGGAGAGGGAGAGGGAGAGAATAAAGAAAACTAAATGAGGCATGGTGGCTAGAGCCTATAATCCCAACACTGGAGATTGAGGCAGGAGGGCTGCCATGAGCTCAAGGGTGGCCTAGGCCACACAGTGAGACCTTTGTCAAACAAAGCAGGGGCCATGGCAACGGCCCCTCGCTGGATAAAGTGTTTGCAAGTATGAGGACCAGGACTTGCAGAACCCACATAAAGGCTAAGCATCTGTGGAACACATAGGAAGCAGACATGGAAGAGCCCCTGGGAGCAAGCTGGCTAGTTAGACTAGATGGACTTGCCAAACTCTAGGTTAATAGAGAGACCCTGCCTCAGTAAAGTGGAGTGAGTGTTATTAAACAACCTTAGGCCTTCACGTGTTCACACTTACAAGTATGCACATCCCCACACATGTGAACACATACATGTATACAGACATGTAGATCACATACATACACATGCAAACAAACACTAAGCAGAAGAATAAAGAACAGGGTCAGGAGAGCTGGCTCAGTGGCTGTTAAGGTTCCTGCTGCTGAGCCCGATGACCGGAATTTAATCTCCAGGACCCGCAGAGTGCGAGGAGAAAACTGACTCCTCTGCTGCCATCTGAGTAGGCTCATGCACATACACAAGCACTCAAAAAAAATAATAATAGTGTGATAAAAACAATACAAAGAGGAAGCTCAGTGTAACCATAACCCCAGCATTTGGGAGGCAGAAAGAAGAGGGTCGCAAGTTTCAGGCTAGCCTGGGCAACATGGTGAGACCCTGTCTCAAACAAACAAAAAAAACAGAACAGGAAAGCTTGACCTTTTAAGAAGGCAGAGCCCTTGGCTAAATAATGTAGGGAAGGGTCAAGGCACTTGAGACCTAGAATGGCACTGAGGAACCTTCTGGAACCCACTGCCCTGGATCTTTATGTGGGTGGTAAAATAGTCAAGTAGCTGGTAGGTACTTCCTGTGTGTTCCTCAAGGACAAACCAGCTGGGTGGCGTCCCTGAGCCTGCACACCCACAGGTCCCATAAGACACTCATCTGACAGGAAAGAGAAACTCAGTGGCCAGCTGGGGTTCATTTGCACTTTCCCCTCCTGCCGAGCTTGCCCTGTGGTTGGTTGCTGCAGCTGCTCTAAGGGAAGAAGGTGGCAGTTCCCAGACAGCTCTCTGCATAAGCACACATTGTTCTGCACCTGAGGATGGCTGCAGAGCCCAGGGGACCCAGGGCAGCTGCAGAGCTGGGGGAATCACCACACCATGCCCACAGCCGCAGTAGCCAACGACTGCTCGACTGCTCGTCCAGGCAGTGAGATGCTCCTTCCAGTGGCAACCTGCTGCAGGAACTCAGTCTGAGCCAGGCCCTCCCTTTCCCCGTCTGCAACAGGGTATTAAAGCCCTTTTCTTGAAGTATGGTAATAGGAAGGTCTGTGCTGCAGTATTGGTGTATGGGATGTCAGAATAAGAATGCAGAAATACAAATGGCTAAGAGGGACCATTGTTCTGAATCAAAAAAGAAAGAAAGAATGCCAAGACCTGCTCGATATTGTCATGTGAAAAGAACAAAGCTGGGCTGGACATACATCTCCTGTTGCCATTCAGGTTGGGTTACAGGAAGGTGAATGAATACAAGACACACACTCTTTGTTCTGCAGGTCACAGCATTGAGAGCTTTGCAGTTATAACAAAGTGCAATGACAGCTGAAGTCTCTGAGACTCATGCAGAGCTGGACCTTCCCCGGCACCATGAGGAGCCCTTCTGGGACACCTGTGAGCCTGAGGTCCCAGGCTCAGATGTGAGTTATGTGTTTAGGAGCTATCGCAGTGTTCATTGTGGAGAGGAGGATGGACCACTGATCTTCCACACCTCTGCTGTGCAGGAAAACAGTTAAATTGGTGTCATCATCCCCAGACCAAACACAGGACTAAGTCCAGCCCTTTCTGGCTCAAGGAGGTGCCAAGAGTGACACTCAGCTCCAAGCCTTGGAAATGTTCATGTTAGATGGGCCAGTTGAGGCTGGCAGAGATGAACCAGCTATGGACTTAGGGAGGGTGGGCTACAGCTACCTAGACCTAGAGATGTGAACAAGCCTTGAGGTAGAAGTTTTTACAGATAAACACAAGCCTCTCCAGAGCAAGGGCCAACTAGGTCCTTTGCTGCGAATCCCAGTCCTGGGTCAGAGAGCACAAGAGAAGGGAAGGCAGCTATAAGGTAGGATCAGACAGCCAGGCTTCTCTGAGCTTCCATTTCCTGCCTAGCAGAGTGAGCAGCGCTAACTTTGCAAGCCTCACATAAGGATAGAAAGTCACAAAGAGGGCCAGCAGATGTCCAGGGGGCAGAGGACGGCGGCCATGCAAGGTGATTCCTTCCTATCCCAGCCTTGCCAGTGCATGCTGGGTTCAGGACTTGGCCTCTCTCTGATTCATCTAATTCACACTCTGAGGCTGGGGAAACAGCCCAGGCAGTATGTGTTTACTTCTCCAGAACCTACCTAAAAAGCCAGGAGTAGTGGTACACGTATAATCCCAGAACTGGGGAAGCAGAGACAGGAGGATGCCTGGGGCTTGCTGGCCCGATATGTGAGCTCTGGGTTCAGAGACCCTGTCTCAAAAATGAAGACACCAGCCTCCACACCCACATGCACACACACCACAAACAAAAATGCACATTCCATAGATACTTATTGAGTGCTGGTAATGGGTCAGGCTCCAGGCAGAGGCTCCCTGCCTCAGTTTCTTCATTGTAATTGTAATCATTGTAATAGTCCTTACTTAAATAGGAGCATTAGGAGGGTTCAGTGCCTTCCCAGTGGCACCTAGGACCTCCCAGAAAGTGGCTTGATGGTCAGGGCAGCAGGGAGCACAGGTGTAGCTGGGCCTGTCAGGTAGGTTTTGAAATTCTTCTCTTAGATGGGCCAAGACCACTCAATCCTCAGCTTCTCTTCCTCTCCTGTGGTGTGTCCAGGATACACGTGGCTCCTCTGCCCTTTTTCCTCTTGAAAATAACTTGAAGTTGAGTCTTTCCACTGCCCCAGCAGGGTCTCAATCTTGGACACTGTTGCCTGCCAAGCCCATTGGTGAGGTCAGCCATTACTGGGCCTTACTAGGTCATAAGTCTCCTCCTTTTGGAAGGAAAATTCTAGAAACCAATGCTCGCCAGCAAACAGAGGCCCTCTGAGTATGAAACTTCCATCCTTGGTCACCTTGGTCACATTGTCTCTGAAGCATGCTTCCTCCCCTTTTTCCAAGACGAGGACTCCAGGCCCCGTAGATTCTGCAGCTGCACATGACTGTCCAGGTGTCTGCAAGCAGGACAGTGTGGTCATATCACGTTAGACACCTGGAATTTCCAAACCGTGGATCACCATATCTGCAGCCCAGAGAAGTCAAATGATTTGTTCAAGATCATGTAGCAATTGATTCAAAATCATAGGGTGCTTAATAGTCCCCCAAATGAACACAACACAGCAGCAAGGTCGCCAGTGGACACAAAGCCATGACTTCATTCCATTCAAGTTCTGGGACTGTGGTAATAAGTGACACCAAACTGGGTGGCTTCAAACAACAGAAGTGTTTTCTAGGGTTCAAAATTAACGATTCTGCCGGCTCTCAAGGGCCAGCCTCTGGGCAGAGGCCCTTGCTGGACTGTCCAGTTCTGGGTGCTGTTGACTGGCCTTGGGCTCTCAGCTCTTATTTCTTAGCCTTGCTTTTGTCCCACTGTGTCTGGCCACTTGAGTTGGAATTGGTAGGGTATGCCTTTAGTCCCAGCAGAGGCAGAGGCAGAGGCAGAGGCAGAGGCAGAGGCAGAGGCAGAGGCAGAGGCAGAGGCAGACAGACCTCATAGAGTTTGAGGCCAGCCTGGTCTTCGTAATGATTTCCAAGACAGCCAGAGCTACAAAGACCCTATCTCAAAAAAAAAAAAAAAATCTGTACCTACCTTGCCTCCCTCCATACAAGGTCACCAGCAGAATGCTGTGCCCATTGACAGATCTTTGAGAGTTACTGCTTGTGGGATGCAGACAAACGCTCAAAGGAACAGAAGGGCACCTCTAGAAACATCCCACAAATAGTCCATCTACAAAATCCTCAAGTTTGGGGAGACATGAGTCCTCCAGTTTCTCAAGTGTCTCAGTAAACGCTGGCAGGTGGCAACCGTGCGTCCCATCTGTGAGGACTTTGCGGTGGCTCCTGCAGCCTCCGGTGTTTGACAAGCAACCAAAGTTGTCATCAGGTGGCTTTGGGCCTCTCTCCTGCCTTCTTTGGCCTGGGGTGCCTCCACCCTTGGGCCTCTAGACAGTACTTTGTACAATGTGCTGTGTGCACCCCCAGGCCATTTCAGTCCTTGGAGTCAAAATCCTCCTGCTGCCTCAGGGTCTCTGCAAAGGCCGTTCCCTCTTCCTGGAATGCTCTTCCTCACCTTAATGAAAGTCTGTTTTTAACCACTGAGATCATAGTGAAAGGGACTGTAGCTGGACTTTTGTCTACTTTCTTGGTTCTTTTCCCTACCTCCCTAAACCACACCTATTTTTTTTCAACCCTCTAACACTAGGTAGGAGAAAAGGTACAGGCAAGGGGCGTTAGAGTTAGACTGTTTTCTGCTGATTAGGGGCATCAAGTTCCTTGTGGCAAGTTTGATCATTGTCTGTCTTCATCAGGATACCTCCAACTAAGAGCCAGCAGTCCATCGAACAGCAATCAGCAGCAGGGGCAGCAGCCACAGGAGCTCCTCTCAGGGCTCGAGCATTATATACATTTGCAAAATCTATCTGCAGCTGGCAAAATCATACCCCTGCTAAAGCATGAGGCAAAAAAGAGCTGCAACGTACAATCTGAAGCAGCCCTATATCCCACGCCTGGGATTAAAACAAAAACATATTCACATAACATTTCTATGTTTTTTTTAAAGAAACTAAAAAAATTCTCACTATAGAGGACAGGCTGAGGCAACCACTACTTTGGCACCCACACACAGTCACTGCCTCACCAGGAGAGCAGGGACAGATGGGTGCCTGGCCTTTCCTCACCATCTGTCTGCTGCCCCCTCTGCATGCCATCCTGGCACAGCTCATCCTAGTACTGTGTATGGCACAGGGGAGTGTGCTAGCCATATGCTTCTCATTGTTCTCCCCAGGCTCACGGCTCAGCGGCAGCTTTCAAAGAATTCCTGCAGTTGGACGCCAACTGTGATCCCTGCGAAAGCATTTTCCTGAGAACAGGGTCCCGTGTTCACAGATTCTCAGTGAAGAGGACATTGCTCTTCACTGTGGGACCAAGAGACATCTGTGTTCAAAGATGCAATGGAGAGTCAAGTATGGTGGCACACACAGAAGGTTAAGGCTAGCCCTTAACCTATGCACACACAGAAGGTTAAGGCTAGCCCTTAAACTATGCAGCTTTGTCTCTAAAGGCTAACCAACCCAAACAGCAGTGGAAATAGCACAAGCCCCATCTCCTTTTTGCCCTCGTTTTACCCTTCTTGTCATTGAACATCTAGGGACACTAACAACAAAAAACAAGGCCTTTAGGCTTTCGGAAAGTGAGATTCCCACCTCAGCTGTCTGTGGACCCTGGGTCCCTGGACTTAAGAGGTACAGTGTCAGCTAGGAGTGATGGTGCACGCCTTTAGTCCCAGCACTCAGGAGGCAGAGCAGGAGGATCTCTGTGAGTTAGAGGCCAGCCTGGTCTACAGAGTGAGTTCCAGGACAGCCAGGGCTACACAAAGAAACCTTGTGTCTAAAAACCAAAAAGAAAGGAAAGAAGGAAGGAAG
>CM053757.1:11245338-11278212 GCA_028658305.1 Pachyuromys duprasi | reverse complement strand
TGTTCATAAGATAAAGCCTTCTGGAAATTGTTCACAACAACACAAGTGCCCTTAATCTGCTGAGAATAGCTAATGAGAAATGTTATATATTTTACTGTCATTAAGAGTCTCTCAATGAGCCAGGTGGTGACGATGCACACCTTTAATCACAGCATTCAATGCAGATGCAGAGGCCAGCCAGCCTAGTCTACAGAGTGAGGACAGGACAGCCAGGCCTACATACATAGAGACACTCTATCCTGAAAAACCAAAAAGAAGAAGAGGAGGAGGAGGAAGAAGAAGAAGAAGAAGAAAAAGTCTCTAAATGAACACAATTGTGGCATAATGTAGTAAGTTCCAGCTTTTACAAGGACTTGCACATGTGACCTCCTAGATCAGACTCTCCCATCAGACACTGTGTGTCCATTGACTCCATGTGTTGGGTTCCTTCCTGTGAAGAGCCAGCTGTGGGCTTCATCCTGTTGATGGCAGCAGTTACATTCCCACCTTCTCACTGCTGTGCACTTCCTCTATGTTACTCTGTCCTTCCTGTTGGGGTCTGCTCCCAGACTGGAGCTTTTAGAAATAGCACCTACAAGATTATCTGTTCACCAGGAGAAAAATGGAAGGGCTGTATCAAGTGTAGGTCCAGGTGGCATGCAGTACCAGCTACTGAGGCGGCTGAAGGAAGTGGACAACAAATCAGAGACCAAACTGTACCACATGGTGAAACTCTACCAGAAAAAAGAAAAAAAGAAAGAAAGACAGAAAACAGAGACAGTAAATAGTCCTTATCTTGCATTCATAAGGCCCTGGGTTTGGGCCTCAGCACCATATAAACTGGGTAATTCCACTCCCCAGGGGTCCACAGTGAAAGTGTCTGTTGCTATGGTAAACACCATGACCCAAAAGTAACTCAGAGAGAAAAGAGTTTATTTCAGTTTCCAGATTAAGGGAAGCCCACGCAGGAACCATAGTAGAACCTTGAAGGAACAATGTTGATTGGCTTATGATTGGCCATCTGCCTAGAGCTGGCGCTGCTCATAGTCGGCTGGGCTCCTTATACCAATTAGCAATCAAGAAAAAGCCCCCGCAGACATGCCTTCAGGCCAATCTGATGGAGGCAATTCCTTAATGGAGGTTCCTTCTTCCAAGTATGTCAGGTTGACAACCAAAATTAGCCAACTAACTGGCAAACATGTGGCTGCCTTTGTCTTTGGACATCTTAGAAAGGAGACTAATGGCTGGAGGTGTATATCTATCATCATGAATACCTCGAAACCCATAAAATGCCCCATCCAAGCAGGGTATGCTCTGTGCCCCCTCCATCACCATTTAATGTTTGTTTGTTTGTTGAGACAGGTTCTCTTGTAACCCAGGCTGGCTTGGATCTTACCATGTAGCAGAAATGACCTTAAACTTAGAATTCTTCTGCCTCCTGGGTAGAGACATTACCCAGTTTATATGGTGCTGGGGCTCAAACCCAGGGCTTTATCATGCTGGAGAATCACTCTGCTTACTGAGATATAGCCTCAGTCCCTGTTTATTCATTCTTTCTGTTTTGAGCTAGGGTCTCACTGTTTTCCTGTCTGGTATCTAATGTCTGGGCTCAGTCAATCCACTTGCCTCAGCCTCCCCAGTAGCTGGGACTGTAAGCCACCTACAGCCATGCTTGATCTTGCCACTCCATTTGTCTCCTGGTAGCACAGTGGCTCCCAAGTAGGGCAAACAATGAAGCTCTGGCACAGGCCAGCAAGTGGATCTGGCAATGGCACCACTTCCCCTGTAGCATATACCTACTGACAAGTCATAAATTAGTCATAAGGACAACAGAACAAAATGAACCTTTCTCAGTCAGCTTGTTTCGAATGTTTTATATGCCATGTAGTGGCAATTCTTAAAGTATGGACCCTGACAGGACAGTCCTGGAGCCTGGAAGAAATCTTGAAACTTAGATTTCACTTTATACCTACTGAGGCCTGGAGGGGGGATGGTGGGGACAAGATCCCCTTTCATGACAAGGCCTAGTATAGTGTGTTTTCACTGGCTCCCAAGGGATACGAAACATAAGGCCTGTCAGAGTCACGGCCCACAGCAAGATAGCAACAGTAGAGGTGGCCACAAATTGTCCACTCTCTAAATGTGCCCCTCACACTCAGTGTTCAACTTCCCATGGCCTGCATGTGCTGGTCTGACAGAAAGCTCAAGCCTGGCTAGACAAATGTTAATCCTGGGACTGGAGTCGCAGGGAAAGCAGCCAGCAGCAGCCAGGTCTCTTCCCAGGACTTCAAGGCTGCCAGTCTCTTCTAGAATTTCACTTTCTGTTTCCTGGAAAGGCCATGTCTTCCCTATACTAGGCCCCACCCAGGGTCCCGCAGCCACCCCGGCACCTACTGCATCTGGTGCCCTGTCCCAGGTTATCAGATAAGAAATGCCTCTTGTAGGTGTCAGGGTTAAATTTACAGGAACACAGACTGGTGGCCCTACCGATGGAAGGCAGCCAAGTTCCAAGGGACTCAGCATAGCCATGCTGCGCTGGTAAACAGCTGGAAACAACTGTATGCCCAATATGGTAGTACACAGCTGGCACCAACTGTGTGCCCAGAATTGTGGGGTGAAATTGGACATCAGTTCGCTTGTACCACAACCCATAAGGCTGTGCGTACTGAGGTCAGACACATAGCCCTCCCCACAGAAGAGGGCAAGGTTCAGCCTTGAAGCTTAGGTTCCCATTCTTCCCTTCAGTGGGTACCCCTTCAGAGCAGCTCCTGACACTGAGCACAGATTGGCTTGAGGAGCCTTGCAACCTGGGGGAGGAACAGGGAGTTGGCTTTTTGCCTGTGGTTCCTGCTGACCCCTCTGCAGGTGTGACAGTATGTGAGTGTCTTTTGTTTGTTTGTTGTTTGGAGTGATGATCTGAAAGTCTGCTTGTAGTCAAGAATGACCTTGACTTTTTGGTCCTCCTACCTTCACCTCTCAGGATTTGGCCTACAAGCATGCATTATTATCACACTGGGACTGAACACAGGGCTTTGTGCTAGCAAGCGCTTTACCAACCGAGCCACGGCCCCAGTCCCCATCCAGAAAAGTCAGGAAAGTCAGGAAAACAGTGGCTTTGATCTTGCGTTAGCTTGCTGTGGTACTCATGGGCTGGGAGAATTGAGTTAGGTAACATGGTTGGATAGCAACTTTAAAGCCAGCCTGGCCTATAAGATGCTACCTTGCCCGGTGGTGGTGAAACACACCTTTAATTCCAGCACTTGGGAACAGAGGCAGGCAGATCTCTGAGTTCAAGGTCAGCCTGCTCTACAGAGTAAGTTCCAGGACAGCCAGGGCTACACAGAGAAACCCTGTCTGGGAAAAACGGGGGGGGGAGGAGAAACGGACCCTGACTCAAAATAAAACAAGAGGCTGGGGAGCTGGCTCACTTGGTAAAAGTGCTTACTGTATAAGCATGGAGATCTGGTTTCGGATTCCTAAACCAGCACAGTGACAGGCACTTGAAATCCCGGCACTGGGGAGGCAGAATCGGGTGGAGCACCGGAGCTCACCGGCCAACCAGCACAGCCTGCTTGGTGAGCTCCAGATTCCCTGAGAGACTTTGTCTCAAAAACAAAAACAAAATAATAATAGTAATAGTAATAATAATAAACAGCGAAGGAAGAGCCTTGGGCGCCTGAGGGCCAGGGCCTATCAGGAAAATGGAACGGTTCCAGCAGTCAAGATTAACACACTGCCTGGTGCGGATCCAGGAATTTACAAACATGACGAGCCTTGCCTCAACAGCCAAAGAAAAACAAGTCCTCTAGTGGAATCCGTAAAGTCTATGGGCTGTGCTGTGGGGAGGTTATGCCTCCATGAAGAGTCCCCACACAGGCAAACATTTTCTTTTTCCTTTTGGGGCTGATCCTGGAACAGGCCACTGAAGAACATAAAGTAGCAGAAATGAAAGATACAGATCCAGACCATCTGGAGATGAACTTGACCATCCAGGCATGGTCACCACAGCACTGGGTCTTCCTCCTGTCCCCTGGTGACTAGGCTGGAAGTCCCTGCACCTAGGTGGCCCTGCCTCTCAGACAATTTGGTCCCAGTGGTAGCCTGGAAACAAAGCCGGCTGCTTTGCTGCTTAGTGCTGTGGGGGAGGTTCCCAGAAGGGGGATTAGGTTTCTGAGGGAACAGGCAAGGGCAGGTCCTTGCAGTTGCTGTATCACAACAAAGGGGACACCCTCCTCAGGCTCTCATAGCCACTCTGCCCCTCTCATTCCTGTACAGTGAGTGACCCTGGCACCTCCAGGGGTGGCATAGCCTTGATGTGGGGTCCTGCCTGACTCCCTCCTGCTAGCCATTGATTGCTTTTTCTCCCCCGACTCATTCTCTGACCCTGGTCCTAAAGGACCAAGCTGCTGAGTGACGGCGCCCTGTATAGCCTAGCCTGGTCTGGCTCTCAAACTAGCTATTCTGCTGCTTCAGCCTCTCAACACTCAATGTGCCTCTGGAACCCATGTGTAAACCCTAATTGGAGAGGCTGTGCTTAGCCCTGCTGTAACTTGAGGTGCCAGGGTGGGTTTGTACCCCTTAGTGGCCCCCCATTCTCTGAAAAGAGGGAGAACTAGGGAGAGAGGGGGAGGGAACTGGCATCAGGCTGTAAAGTGATAAATTTTTTAAAAAAGTAGAATGTAATAATTAATAATTCCAACAGTCAAGCTTTATACAGTGTCTGGTGCCGTTCAAGGGACTTATAAACTCACTGAAATGGGTGCCCAAGGTCACAGATCTTCCATGGCAGATGCAGAATTTAAGCCAGGGTGCTGAAGCCTCTACCAGTGTCACCTGGAGAGACTGTCCAGAGCTCTGCATGTGCTCTGGGAGGGTTCTAGGAAGCCCTCAGCAGTCTTACCTGCTCTTGGCTCTCCCTGCTCTTGCTTCAGCTGTGTGACAAGCTCACTTGCTCTTCCTCTAAAGCTGAGTCAGTCTGGGAGCCATATGTGGGACACTGATGAAGAGCTGGGATTGGAAGTGTGTCCCATCTCAGGGTCCAGGAGGACCTTGCCTGTCCCTGGAACACCAAGGAAAGAGTGCCCAGGAAAACACTGGTGAGGGATTCTTTGGATGTTACCCACTTCCTCTATGATAGCATTTACTGAGTGTTCAAGTTGTGCAAGCTACATTTTTTTTTTCTGTAGGTGAGGAATGAGACAGGGTCTCATTCGCAGCCCAGGCTGCCCTTTAACCTGCTATATAGCTCAGGTCTCGAACACCAGCAATCCTCCTGCCTTAGCCTTAGCCTGGGACTGCAGGATTGAGCTACCATGTCTGAACAATGCCTGGCATATATTTGTGAAATAGTTATTGATCATTTTCCTGGCAGCTCCTGCCTGAGGTTTTATATTAACTGCTTTTCCTTTCTCCTCTTAAATATTATTACTTTTTATTTTATTTTGAATTACATGTGCATGTGTGGTCCTGTGGAGCTGGCGTTACAGCTGGCTTTAGGCTGGGAACTGAGCACACGCAGGTCTGCTGCAGTGCTCTGAACCACAGAGCCAGCTCTCCAGTCCCTCCATCTTATCTTCACTGTCCTCCCGTTCCACAAGTGAGGCAATGGGAAGGGGAGGGGGAGTCGAGGTTTGGCAGCTTTGGTCTTGCCAAGTACATCCATTTCAGAGTCAGGTGGGACAGAATGCTCCTCTGGGCACTGCTCCAGGAGTATTGGCTAAAATCTGCGTGTGCACGCGCGCACGTACACATACAGAGTCCCACTTAGAACCTGGCTATAACCTTATTTGGAAGGGAGGAAGCTAAACTGAAGAGCCAAGGATCCCCAAATAAGAACATTCTAGATTTAGACTGATTCTACATCCAGAGAAAGCTATATAGATAGAAGGGAGGCAAGAAAATCTCTGTCTGTCTGTCTGTCTCTCTTTCTCTCTCATTCACACACACACACACACACACACACACACACAGAGACACACACACTCTGCCCAGGAGCCACTGACACTGTAAAAAGCCAAGCATTTCCCAGGTCAGTCTATTCCTGTTGTTTTGGCTACAGGCTTGTTTGTCCTGAAGTTTAGGAAACAGTCAGTGGGGCATCCTAAGTAGGTCTTCCCCTCCTCACTTCTGTGTCCTCTCCTCAGTCCCCACCACACAATTACTATGCCACCTGCCTGTTGGCCTTGATTGCCAGCTGGGACCCCTGCGTGCCCCACAGGGAACGTGAGGAGGCCACACCTGCCTGCAACAGTAGCAGGCAGATCATGTCTAGACAGGAACCCTCTATAGTCACACCTGTCTAAGATCAGTGAGCTTAGGCAGATGCTTCCCTCGGGGCTCAGTTGAGCCTCCTGGGGTTTGGGACGCTCACAGGGTCCTGCCTGTAGACACAGCAGCACCTCAGGCTGTTAGACATGGTTTCATTTCCTTTAAGCATGTTTTTACTGAGCATCTATTGCGTGCCTGGCTGGCTGCCCGGCCCCTTCTAAGGGAAGAGGAATATTGTAACATGATTGTGATGTTAGTGACATGAAAGTGAGGTAAAGACCTGTATGTCTGGGCACCACGCTAACCCACCATTCCCCTGTCACACAGCTCCCTTCAGAACAGTGTTGCCACACGCTTTCTGGCGGGTGGGTTAGGAGAAGATGACTGGTTGGGAGCAGGTGGTTTAGGGTGGGATGGGGCACAGGCTGGTATAGGTACTGAAAGACAAGAATGGCTATCCTGGGTGGCAGCCATGGGCAGAGCAAGAAACTCTCATGTGGACAAATCTCCCAGTGTGTATGTAATCACAAGGTCAGGGAGCCTGGTGATGTTTGTGGGGGCCGCTGGCCGGGCCCTCACATGTTTGTTAGCATGTGTTCACACTGGCTGCTTGGAGATACAGCTTTCATAGCAGGAGTGTGTGGGCCTAAGGCTAGGGACAGCAAGCCACATGCAAGAAGAGCCTTTGGGACTGAGTACATGCCTGTGTGTTAGTGAGTGCTTATATAGCTTCATGCGTGCATGTGTGCATGTTGATATGTACAATGCATGCATGTGTAGACACATATGGGTCTGCCTGTGAATGTGTCCATGTGTTGCTGCATATTCATGTCCATGTGGGCCTGCACTATGTGTGTATATGTGTGTATGTGGTGTGTGTGCTGATAAGTGCAGTGTACGTGTGTACATGTTCAGGTCTGTCTGTGTCTGTGTCTGTTTGTTAGTGATGCTTATAAATATGTGAGCCCATGTGTCAATGTGTTCCTTTGTGAGTGCTCATTTGCCTGTGTGTGCAATACATGCACGTATGTGGGCAGAACTGCTTCGTGTGTGTTGTGTGCGTACATGATAGCTGTGTATGAAGGCATCCCTTTCATTTGGTATGGTGCAGAGGTCCAGTTCCTGTAAGTCATCCTCTCCTGTTCCCAGCAAGGCCTGCACCACAGCGCTGAGGGTGCCTCACCACAGCCAGGCTGTTTTGCCTGCGGCTTCCCCTTCTCCAGAAACTAGCCACAGCATGCAGAGAGGGGGTGCACGTGATGATGGGACATCTGGCCTCAGCACCTGTTGCATGAAGCTAGCTGCAGGCACCCTAGGGAGGTCACGCACTGGTGAAGGCAGGGGTGCCTGGGAGCTGTGGGGCTCCTTTCTCCCGAGCCCTAGGAGGAGAAGTGCTGGGGATGGAGCCTGTAGCTTTGTGAATGCTGGGCAAGCTCACTACCCCAGAGCTGCATTCCCAACCCTTTTTAATGTTAGTTTAAGATAAGGCTTTGCTGTGTAGCCTGGGCTGGCCTGGAACTTAATAGCTTCCTGCCTCCAACTCTCAAGTTGCTTCCAGGCTTCAAAAATCTGCCACCACACCTGGCTTCTGTTGCATTTTAAACAAGACCCTAGCTTCTCCCTGAGGTTACAGGGCCCAGCTGGCCAGGAGAGTTCAGGTAGGAACCTGCTCCAAGGCTGTGTGTGGGCCTGGGACTCAGGTCTCCCTCAGTAACAGAGGTATAGTAAGTCTCTAAAGGGAGCAGGCACAGTAGCATGCATTTTGCCATTCCTATAGAGACCCACTCTGCAAACGGAGAGCCTGAGGCCCTTGGGGACACTCAGAGTCCTAGTTGGGAGCTGGCTAAGTTGGAGGTCAGCACATCTGTGCAGGCTTTGGAGCAGCCCCTTAGTCCAGATGCAGCCATCTTGAGGCCCTCTCCACTTGAGGGAGGAGCAAGGATCCCGAGGTGGGAGGAACTGCACTCAAAGTCACTAAGGCTGGGAAGAGCTGGAAGGGTGCTGGGGCCTTGGGCGCAGCATGCAGCTAGGATGGAGAGGAAAACGGAAGTAGGAGCGACACACCCTCGCTCAGACTGTGCTCGGATAAGATCACCTGCATGGACCCGGTTGCCAGGTCCCCAACCTTGCCTTCTTTCAGGCCCTGCACCATGCTGCAGTAAGCCTGCTCCATGTCCCACCTCTGCCGTTCTGCCTCTCTCAACCGTATCTCTTCTCCACACATCAGCCAGGGTCATGTGCCAGGAAGAAAAATCCCATCATACCTCACCCCACCCTCCAGACAACAAAATCCAGTTTCCTTCCAGTGGCCCTCAAGTTCACCCAAGCTAGACCAGCCTGTCTCCATGCCTCCAAAGCTGGCTCCAATCTCTCACTCTGCACCAGGCACCCCCACCTCAGGGCCTTGCATTGGCTGTTCCCTCCTGGGGCTCCTGTCATCAGACCACCAGTTCTTTCTCCAGCTATCAGCTGGACTGGACCCCAGCCTTCTCCAGCTCCCTGTCTTGGTAGCTGATGTCCTGGATGCTGGGGCTGACATTATGCTCCGGCCCTCTGGCAGCTGGGCCTCTGCTCACAGGTCCCCAGGGAAGGCTAGCCTGTTAGCCCAGCCTTGGTTCATGCAAATTCTCTCAGACCCACCTCTGCAGCCTCAGGGGTCAGTCTTTTAAAAAGAATGTCTCCAGTAACTCACACTTGCCTTATTCTCATCTGGCCTACTTTAGATCACAACCCGAGTCCCTAGCCCTACTAGTGTTCTGGCTGGGAGAACGTGCCTGTCTCTAATTCTGTGCTGGGGGTCCTTTCCCTCTACCACCAAAGCCTCGTCCAGGGAGGTTTGGATGAACCACTTTGGAACGTTAGCCTCAAATGGTGATCTGTTTACCCTGACTCCTGGCTGTACTTCTCCCCAAAGCCACTCACAAAAATTTCCCTGCTGCTATGGGGAGGCCCTTTCCAAGCCGCATGTTTGCATGTTTGTTGTTTTCTTTATTTGTTGGGGGAAGTTCATGCACATTGTGGGGGGTGTGCACATGTATGCAGAGGCAAAAGATCATAATTGGTTGTATTTCTCAGTTGCTCACCACCTCATTTTTTAAAGATTTATTCATTTATGTATATGAGCACTCTATTTGCTTGTATGACAGAAAAGAGCATCAGACAGAAAAGGGCGTCAAATCCCTTTACAGATGGTTGTAAACCACCAAGTGATTGCTGGGAATTGAATTCAGGACCTCTGAATGAGCATCCAGTGCTCTTAACCGATGAGTCATCTCTGCAGCCCAATGCCACCTCAGTTTTTGAGGCAGGGTTTCTCAGAGCCTAGGGATTATTTGGCTAGACTAGGTGTCCAGTGAGCACCAGTACCTGTCCCTGTCGTCCCGGCACTGGGGTGACAGACAGGCATTCGAACTCGGGTCCTCACCCAACTAGTCATCTCCTACCCCACCCTCCTTTTTCCTTGGGACATGAGGCAGTTTGGCTTTGCCTACTCAGAAGCGACTTTTTGTTTTGTTTTTCTGAGAGACAAGTTTTCTGTGTGTTGCCCTGGCTGTCCTTGAACTCAGAGATCTGCCTGCCTCTCCCTCGAGGGCTGGAACTAAAGGTGTGCACCACCACACCCAGCTTCAGAGGCATCTTCTTCCTCTGCACAATGTCAGTCTCAATTTTTCTGGGACAGTTTCACTTTCCCAGAATCAGGGTTGTTACCAGAAAAGGGGGTTGTTACAGTTTTAACACACTGGCCCTAGCTTCTTGTTTATTCCCCAAGGGAGTCTTCACACAGAAAGATCATACTTGTGTCGCAGGGTACACGGAGTTCCACACTAGACTCCCTTGCTGGTGTGGACAGTGTGTTGTTGGAAGTCAGGCCTGCACTGTCCTGATGACACCCGTGACAGAGGAGAACCTGCTGACCAGACAGTCTAAGCCCTAGGCGGCTTTGGATAATGTTTAGCCCTCCTTTACACACATTCCAGAGGTGTTGGAGGTAAATGACTCCTACTGCCCCCAGGGCCTAGGTGGTTTCTTAACCTGTTTAGGCTCTTTCTGTAAGGTCGACTTAGCACTCAGCGATCCATATGTGGTGCTTTTTATTTTTTTATTTTTTGTTTTCGGCTTGAAACTTTACTATTAATGTTATTATTTATGTGTGGCTATGCATGTGCCTGTTTTGATGTGTTTGTACATGTGTGCGCAGGTGTGCACACACATATGTATGTGAGTGCTAGAGTCTAATGTCTATATTTTCTCTATTACTCTCTATTTCCCTTATTTTTCTAGTATTTATTCTTTTTAATGTGTAAGATGTATGTGCCTTTGGGTATGCACAGGGAGTGTGGATGCCTGAGGAGGCCAGAAACACTGATTGTGAGTTGCCTGATATGGGTGCTGGGAACTGAATTCCTGTTGCCCTAACAGCTGAACCATTTCTCTGAGTGTGTGTGTGTGTGTGTGTACAGTTCTGTTTATTTTTGTTTTGAGACTAGGTTTTATTCATGAAGCCCAGGCTGGCATCCCACTCTCTGTGTAGCCCAGACTAGCTTTGAGCTAATCCTCTTACTTTCGTTTCTCAAGTGCTGAGATGGTAGGTTCATGACAGTACTTTATTTACTATTGTTGTTGGAGTGGGGCTGAGGATGTTTACGTCACAGCATGTGTGTAGAGGTCAGAGATAACTGTAGAGTTAGTGTTCTCCTTCCACTTTACTTAAGTTCTGGGGAGGGAACTCAGGTTGCCAGGCTTTCCTAGCAAGCACCTCTATCTGCTGAGCATCTCAACAGACCCGTACTATGCGCTTCTACACAGCTCAGATTCCTGTTACCACCACAGCCGGTGTGCTAAGCAATCCCATCATCCTACGTCTTTCTCCCTGCCCCTTCACTGTCACCCCGTTCCCTCCCCTCCCTTCAGCCCTAGGTAACTTATCTTCTTTCTTTTCTTATAGCTATGCTTCTTCCAGGATATCAAATTAACGTAATCCCGTAACATGTGACCTTTGAGCCTGGTGAGCACCTGAGTTTGTCTGGGTCTCTGTGGACCCCTCCCCAGCATTTCACTCTGGTGCTATGCATGAACCAGGGTTGTTTCTACGATGGCTCCAGAAGGACTTGTGGATGTTTCCAGCTGTACCACAGACTACGCTACAGAGTTCTCTACAGAGTTTTTGTTGCTGTTGTTCTGGTCTTCTCTTCTCCCTCACTCCTTGACATAAAGTCTTACTCTGCAACTCTTTACATAGCCCAGGCTGACCTCAAACTCGAAGCAATCCTCCTGTGTTAGCCTCCTAAGGATCACAGGACTGAGCCACCCAACCCCCATGGAGTAGAGGTTTTGCTATATTGTTATTTGAAGCAAGCCTCATATAGCCCAAATTGGCTTTGAATTAATGATCTTTCTGTTTACACCTCCAAAGTGCTAGGATTACAAGATGTACCACCATGCCCAACTAAGACTGTATTGCTCAAAGAACTGAGCTGGAAACAGCCATGCACCCACCATACATACCTCACAGCCAGCAGACTCTCTCTGACTCCCATCTTGCCAGTGTTTCCTCATCCCACTTACATTGGGAATCTTACAGGGTTCTCTGCTGCATTTCAGAATTGACAGCAAACATCTGTGCACAGCCCCCACACATACCTGAGGCATTCCAGCAACTAATAGCCAAGACATGTTTTATTCATTAAAAAATATGTAAAACAAAAACATTCCCATGGAATTCTCCCCTGCTGACACTTGAAGGCCAGAGGCCGAGTTGGTTGGCCTTGGGTTAGGCATCCCACCCCAGCATGCAGACTAAACGACTTCTGAGAGAGCCCTCTGTTCCCGGTGAACGCATGCCAACCTCTGTCTAGCTGTAACTCTCAGGCAGGCTACCTGCCCTGCTCAGCCTCAGCTTCCTCATCTCTGAAATGGACTTGAGGTAAATACCGACTTGCCATGGCTGTCTTGAAAAGGAAATGAGCAATCATAGAACATGGTGTGGCGCTCCAACATGAGTCCGAAGCCCTCATGAATGGGCTGTGCAGATAGCCATCTAGAATAAACTCTTTTCTTAGGGCAGTTCCTTCAGTTAAAAGCAATCAGGCACACACACACACACACACACACACCACACACACGCTCGCACACCACCCTGAGAGCTGGTAAGTAGGGAGGGTGAATGTGGAGAGACGATCATCATTCCTCCCTGTTCACTTTTGTCCTCTCTGGAACAGGTGGCAGGAAAGCCCCTTCCAAAGGGCTTCATTTTTGCTGGGAAGTGTGGGAAGAGGAATTTTTGGTGCTGGATTGCAAGGCAACAGTACCCAGGGAGGAGAGACTCACACAACATGTCTGCAAACTGCTGCCTGCTGTGACAGGGAAGTTTGTGGAGCTGTGGAGCTAGGAAAGCATTCACACAGGGGTCCTGGACTGGCCATTCTTCGCACACAACCCTTGCAACCAAAAGAGCTCAGGTGAGCAGCAGGCTCTCCGTGACCTGGGTTTACAGTTTTCATTATTAGCAGGTTTTTTAAAGATGTATTTTCATTATTTGTAGTTATTACTGCATGTGTGCATTGGCAGGTGCCCGCCTAATCCAGAGGCATCAGGTCCCCTGGAGCTGGCATTACCTGAGCGCTGGGACCTGAACTTAGGGCCACAGCAAAGCCAACAGATAGTCTTACTTGCCGAGTCATCTCTCCACAGGCAGAAACATTAAGCAGGGCCGTGGTCTGAGGAGACTGCTCAGTCTGTAAAGAATTTGGAGCAAGCATGAGGACCTCAGAGCAGTCCCCAGAACCCACGTGAAAAAGTTCAGTGTGATGAGACCTGCTTGTATTCCCAGCCCTGGGCGGTGGAGGCAAGTGAGCTCTGGAGCTTGCTAGTGCCACATAGCCAGCCCGGCCTACATGAAGAGCTCCCGGCCAGTGAGAGACCTTGTTTGAAAACACAAAAACAAAACAAAAACCCCAAACAAAACGAGTCGAGCTGCTCTTGAGGAATGATAATGAAGGTTCACCTCTGGCCTATACACACACACACACACACACACACACACACTCTTGCATGCACACATGCTCACGTGCACATACACACATACACATGGACACGGACACACACACACACGGACACCTTGCCCCATATAGAAATGTCTCAAAAACAAAACAAAACCAATGGATCTGGTAACCCCAGGCCCACCTGCTTTCCTGCATGGTGGCCATTGGCTGAGCGGCATTGGCACAGGTTGTCTGTCTCTTCTATGCCAAGGTTACCTGCCGGGCCACTGCTGGCATCTGAATTTGAGGCTTTTGGCATTGCTTGTGAGATGGGCAGTCTCCAGTATAGTCTGAAGGAGAGTGAAGCACTCCGCTTAGGATGATGCTCTCGGGGTGATTTCATACACACACACACACACACACACACACACACACACACACACGGGGAGGTCAGTAGTACCTGAAGGCAGGACAGACACCTACAACAAAGGACTCTCTGGACATCAGTAGCCCAAAGGCTGCCTGGGTCACAACACACACAAACTTGCCTGGAAGAGTAGGGATACTGCTTCTGGTACCAAGAAATCCAGACCGGCCTCCTGCAGATAGGACGTGGTAAAAGCTGGCAGTCATTTGAGGACCAAGCCAGATTTCTGCTGAGAGAAAGTAGGGCTTGGCATGATGGGATAACACAAAACAGCATTCGAAACATCAGCAAAGAAAACATGGGCGAAAAGCTGACATGGCCCCACATGCACTCGTGTTTCAGTTCCGGTGGCCCACTCTGTAGCCAGGTAGCCTGAGGTTTGTCATTGGCCCAGACCTCAGCTGCTTCAGCCATACCAGGGAGTAAAATAAGGCGGCACAGGGCCTGAGGAGATGGCTCGCTGGCCAATGAGTTCACAGTTCTAGTGCCCATGTGAAAGACCAGGTGTGGCAGCTTGGCCTGGGAACGCTAGCCCTGGGGAGGCAGAGCCATGGAGATTACTGACCAGCCAACCTAGACAAGTCAGGCAGGTTCAGGGAGAGACCCTGTCTCAGAATACATGGTACAGAGCTGGGGAAATGGCTTAGAGCCATGGCGCTCAGCCTTCCTAACACTGTGACCCTTTATTACAGTTCCTCATGTTGTGGTGGCCCCAACAATAAAATTATTTTCATTGCTACTTCACAACTGTAGTTTAATTCAGCTCCTGTTATGAATTATAATGTAAACATCTGTGTTTTCTGGTGGTTTTGGTGACCTCTGTGAAAGCATCCTTCGACATCCCAAAGGAGTCTTGACTCACAGTGTCTCGCACTTGCAGTGAAAGTCTGCCAACCTGGATTCGGCACTGGAGCCCGTGAAGGCGGAAGGAGGTAACTGACTCCGTGAGATTCCCCTCTGACCTCTGTGCGCTCACTATAGCATGCATATACCCACACAGAAATTACTTCAGACATAATGAAAAATATTAAAATTGTTTAAGAAAAATGTGGGTCTGGACATGGCACATGTCTTTAACCCTAGCATTTGGGAGACAGGCCACTTGGGGTTTTATAGTGGGACCCTGTCTCAAAAACACAAACAAACAAAAATAGAAATTTGAGAGTGATGAGGGAGCTCAATGAGAAAGGACTGATTGTCACGCACGGCCACCAGAGATCCACCGTGGGACCCACATGGTGGAAGGAGAGAGAATTGTCTCCTGCAAATTGTCTTCTGAGCTCCACATGTGTACAGTGTCTCTCTGGCACACACACACAGACAGGGACACACATGAATGCACACACAAACACAGAAAACGTGGTAGAGAGGAGAGTGATGAAGGAAGAGACAGGACATCAACAGCCTCTGGCCTCCACACGTAGGAACACCATCATCATGTACACATATTCTGATGTGCACATGCTCATACCCACATGGACATGTACCACACATGTACAAGTGTGTGAAAGAAGAAAGGGGGTCCCGTAGACACCGCCTCCTCTGTCCCAACCCCTCTATTTCTCCTGCATCCCAGCCGTTCTGAAACCTTGACAGCTTCTGCCTGCTCCCGAGGCAGGCACATAGCTCCCATGAGGAGTACCCATCCTCTGGGAGAGTAAATTGCACTCTCAGGCCATGTTCAGACTTGGGTTTGGGGGAATTCCTGTTGGCAGCCTTGTGGCAGAGTGTTGGGGAGCCATCAGGAGGCCCAGAGAATGCTGGGGGATTCCCAGGAGCCTTGGTTTCACCCCAGCTGCGTCCCCATATCACTTATCAGGCTTCTGGATACCAACCCTTCCTTGTGGAAGGATGGGCTCACTTGGTTTTCCTGGCTCCTGGCTCAGTCTAGGAACCAGTTCCCCCTCCAGCACGATGGAACAGTCACGGCGAATGTCTGTGAGCAAGCCACAGAGCTTCTGAGAACCTGAGCTTCCTCACCCCTGGGGAATGGCCTTTCCAGGATCTTAGGGGCCTGTGGGGATACTCCCTTCAGAGTCCCAAGGGCAGGGCCTGACTTACTATCTTTAATTATCTGTTTTTATCCCCCGCCCCAATGTGTGTGTGTGTGTGTGTGTGTGTGCCTCTGCTGCAGTGCACAGGTGCGGGTTAAAGGACAACTGAAGTCAGCTTTTCCTTCTACCATTCTATCAAGTGGGTCCTGGGGATAATCAGGCCATCAGCCTTGATAGCAGGCTTCTTGCTGCTGAGCCATCTTGCCAGCCCCTCACTGTTTTTTATTGCTTTACAGAACTCTTAATGAAGAAGCTGTGGATGCCTGTTCCTCCAGGAGACCCTGTGAGGGCAACAAGTCTCTAAACTGGTTCCTGGCCAGATGTGGTGGTGCACACCTTTAACGTCAGCACTCAGGTGGCAGAGGCAGACAGATCTCTTAGTTTGAGGCCCTGGGCTGTGGCCTGGCTGACAGAAACCATGGCTTCAACAAAACCAAAAAGGAACTAGTCCCTGGGCAGGATAACTCACCTGGTTGTATATGACATGTTGGGTTCAATCCCAGTGCCACGCTGGTGTATGCTCATGATTCCCGCATGGGGAAACGGAGGTATGAATTCATGGTCATCAGCACCTGCTGATTGGCACCAAATTTTTAGGAAATAATTCCCTGAAATTTTTATCTGAAATAATAAGCACAAAGATTTAGCCTCACAAAATCAAGAGTTGTAACACAAATACTTATAAATTGCCTTAATGCTGTACATGTGATAAGTCAAACAGACAATTATGCAACCTTCCAAGAGGAAGCAGGTGGATGTTAATGATGTGGAAAGATGTTAATTACTAAGGAAAAAGGAGATACAAGACTGTCTTAGTTTGAGTTTTATTGCTGGGGAAACACCGTGACCAAGGCAACTCTTATAAAGAAAATATTTAATTGGGGCTGGCTTACAGTTTCAGAGGTTTAGTCCATTATCATCATGGTGAAAAGCATGGCAGCATGCAGGCAGACATGGTGCTGGAAAGGAGTAAGAGTTCTACATCTTGATCCCCAGGCAGCATAGGAGATTGTCGCACTGGGCATAGCACAACCATAGGAAACCTCAAAGCCCACCCCCACAGTGACACACTTCTTCCAACAAGGCCATACCTACTCCAACAAGTCCACACCTCCAAATAGCACCACCCCTAATGGGCCAAGCTTTCAAACATCCGAGTCTATGGTGGCCATACCTATTCAAACCACCACAAAGACTATTTTTATGTCAAAAACATGCACTTGCATATTTTCAAATCTGTGAGTAGATCCAGAAGTCAACAATAGACATCCTTGAATGTGTTCTACAGTGATTTCCCACTGAGTTTCCTCTTCTAAGTTCTCTACAGCGTATATTTCTTTCATTAATGATATGGTAATGTAGACTTAATGTGGGGTAGGGGTTAATATATATAGTTAGTAACTTGAACCAACTTTTCTTCTTTCACCTTTTACATTTATTGAATGAAAATGAGGACATGACTAGTCCAAGGTATAGCTGAGGGGGTTTTATTGTAGATATGTAGGAGAGAACAGCCAGGGTCATCTGGAAGGGTCCAGACTAAACATGGTCAGCAGAATAGACCCAGCCAAGGAGGTGAGGGTAGTGAGAGAGGAAGAGAAGAGGGAGCCACAGACTAAGAGCAAGCCAGGAGACCAAGAGAGCTAATAGGCAAAATGGCAGAGATTTGTAGGGATCTGAAGCTGGGGAAGGGAAGGCCAGCCTCTGGGCAGGAGATGTTTAGGGGAAGGGGTGGGGTGAGAAGTTCTGGGAGGAGCCATAGGTACTAAGTGATGCTGGGAGAACTGGCTAGAATCTTTTATATGTTCCTAGGTACCTCAGTTAGCTATTTGTCCTGAGTATTCTTTAACACCTAACATTTATATGTTATTAAATGGAAGGGTCCTGGGAGCCAGGCAGTAGTGGTATACACCTTAATCACAGCACTCAGGGGAGGCTGAAGCAGGAGGATCTTTGAGTTTGGGGCCTGCTTGGTCTACAGAGTTTTTTCCAGTTCAGCTGGGTCTTTTAGACAGAGAAATCCTGTCATGGAAAGCAAAACAAAGCAAGCAAACAAACAAAAACAAAGGAGGGCATGGAGATGAGGATCAACAGTTAAGAGCACTGGCTGCTCCTCCAGAAGACCCAAGTTCAATTCCCCACACCCATGTGGCAGCTCACAACTCTCTGTAACTCCAAGATCTGGCACCATCACACAGACATACATGGAGGCAAAAAGTATCAATACATATTTTTTTTAAAGTAAATCATTTTTTTAAATGTAAAAAGATATGTGGTTATTAATTTTAATCTTACTGTGTTTATTACAATATATTCAAAATGTTAGCATTTCAATATGATGTCCATTTAAAAAAAATTAAAAAATGGAACGAAAACAATATAATCAAGGGAAAGGTAGTCAGGTGTGGTAGTGTATGCCTGTAATCCCAGCACTCTGGGAGGCAGAGGCAGGTGGATCTCTGTGAGTTCCAGGCCAGCCTGGTCCACAAAGTGAGTCCAGGATAGCCAAACCCTGTCTCAACAAAACGAAACAAAACAAAACAAAACAAAAAAAACAGAGAGAGAGGGAGAGAGAGGGAGAAGGTGGGAGAGGGAGGGGCAGAGAGAGGGAGGCTGGCTAGAATAGCAGGTAAAGGTGTCAGTAAGCCTGATGACTTAAGCCTGATCCCTGGGATCCACACAGCAGAGGAGAGAACAGATCCCCAAACGCTGTGTTCTGACCTCCACACATGTTCTGTGACATGTACACATCCCCAAAATAAAAATAACTCTTCAAAAATCAAATAAAAAAAGAAAGGGCAGTTTGGCTGTCCTCATTGCCTTTCTGAGCATTACTTCTACCTTTAAAAATGTATTTCCCCTTATATGGATTAGTTGCACCTATTTATAGGAAACAGAGTGATATTCTGATACCCGAGCACTTTGTGTAATGATCACATGGGGTAACTGGTATACCAGCTACCTCCTGTGGTTATCGTTTCCTGATCAGCTGTGATCATTTATAAGCATGGGCTTTCGTTTCAGTGTTCAGTATTACTGACCTCAGAATACTAAACTGTGCAAGAAGATGTGGTGACATACACAGGCCAAGGTTTTTTTTGTGTGTGTGTGTTTTAAAAGATATTTTACATTTTGTTTACTGTGTGTGTGGTGGGATGCAGTGTGCCACAGTGCCGTTATGGAAGTCAGGGAACAGTTTTGGGGAGTTAAGTCTCTCCTACCTTGTGGGTCTTGGGAACGGATCTTCAGATTTGGTGGCATGTGACTTTACTTGCTGAGCCCTGTTGAAAGAGGATATTCTTGGGTATTAAACATAGACCTCATGCATACTAGGAAAACAGTCTCCTGTAAAGCTATATCCCTAACTGAAAGAGGAAATTTTAATTTACTTATTGTGATGTTTGGAGGCAGGGCCTCCAGGTTGGCTCTCCAGCTCACTGGGTAGCTAACGATGATCTTGAACTCCTGAGTGCTAGGGTATGAACCAGCACAACTTGTTTTGAAATAAAAATGTTAATCATTAAACTCAAGCATGTATATTTATTTTCTTTTTAAAGATTTTTTCCTGATAAAACTCTTATAATTTCAGGAATGTACTATATATAGTCTGGACAAAAGACCAATTTCTAAAGATGCTTGATAAAAAAAATAGCTTACCTAAATTACCAACACATATTCAGCATTATCTGTGAGGCACTGAAAGAGTACAATGAAACCTATTCATCAGTTAGTGTCTAGGGTCATGCTTAAAGTGTTCCTCTAGAACTTTCTCTCATGTGTGTAGATGTGATCTCTTATCAAAAAGGTTCAGGGATCTATTTCCATCTCTGCTTTTCCTGTGGTAATGTATTGCTAAGGGCACACATTTTTATTTCGGCTCTAAGATTAGACTGATTATCAATCATCAACAACTCCCCACATCTCCCACCCCCGACAGGGTTTCTCTGTCTAACCCTGGCTGTCTTTGTTTATATTTCTTTCTTTCGTGTTCATTTTTTTGGGTTTTGTTTGTTTGTTTCGAGACAGGGTTTCTCTGTGTAGCCTTGGCTGTCCTGGAGTCGCTTTGTAGATCAGGCTGGCCTCAGAGATCCGTCCTCCTCTGCCTGCCCGAGTGCTGTGCTGACAGGCGTGCTGGGCTTGTTTGTTTATTTTTTCTGTTTAAGTCGGTTTAACCCGTTCCTTTTTTAGCTTCTGGCGGTTACTCAGGCACGCACGCGCACTCCTGGCACGGCGGTCCCGCCCCGCAGCCCCAGCCATTGACTGACTCCGGCTGGCGCGCTCTCGGTTGGTTGCCGCTCGCCGAGCCCCCGCGGTCGGTGTGAGTTGGCGGGAAATTGGCGGTGGCGCAGCATGGCGGCTGCGGCGTCCGAGTCGCTGTCCTCAGGTGGCCCCGGGGCCGTACGGCTGCCTCGGTCGCCGCCACTCAAGGTGCTGGCAGGGCAGCTGCGGCGCCACGCGGAGGGCGGCCCCGGCGCGTGGCGGCTGTCGCGGGCGGCCGTGGGCCGCGCGCCGCTGGAGCTGGCGGCCGTGTGGATGCAGGGCACCGTGCTGGCGGCGGAAGGCGGCCAGGCGCGGCTGCGTGACCCGAGTGGGGCCTTCTCCGTGCGCGGCCTGGAGCGGGTACCGCGCGGCCGGCCCTGCCTTCTCCCAGGTAACGCGAGCTGGACCGGCTCAGCAGGGGGCTGTCCCTCCCGGGGACGGAGCGGTCCCACCTGGCATTCGCCACCCTTCCTGTCCCAACCCCTGTCAGGTGACTCCCAAAGCCATGAGGTGACAGCAACACCCGCCACTGCGTTCAATGATGTAGGGTCCAGCCTGGCCTGTTGGTACACCATTCATCCCAGGACTAGGAGACTGAGGCAGGAAGATGGCAAAGTTCAAAGCCTGTCTGACCCACAGAGTGAGTTTAAGGCCAACTTAGTGAGAGCCTGTCTCAGAACAAAAAGTAAAGAGGGCCTGGGGTCACGTGAGCCTAGACTGGCGGAGGGTGATTTTGAACTCCTGAACTTCCTGCTTCCATCTCCAGCGTGCTGGGTTTACAGGCGTATGCCACCACACCTGGTTCATGTGATTTTGAGCCTCAAACCCGGGGCTTTGTGCATGCTAGGCAAGCACTCTGCCAACTGAGCCACATCCCAGCCTCACCTCTGTATATTACCTGGGGAAGCTGCTGGTACCCGGAGGGGTTGGGGACACTTTCCTGTCCCTCTCCTACCCAAGAGCTACGTAGCTGGGATTGAGAGTTCATGAGCAGCTGCTGCTCATACTTGAGGGCGCAGCAACCAGCACATTTGCCTAGGAGCTTATTGAAGCCCATCCCCTCAGGTTTTCTGAGTCTCGAGACTTCGCTTCTAATACTCCCCAAGGAGATGCTGCTGTTGCTGGGTGTGAGGCCGCCCTCTGAGCTTGGACCTGATTCTTGGTCCAGTGCTTGACACCTGGGTGTTCTGAGAACCAGATGTTCTGAGAGACAGACATTAGGCACCTGGAGTCTGATCTCAGTGGCCAGGATGTCAGGTGAACATACATCATACATGAGGCCTCCAGTGAGATGCGAGGCTGCAGCTGTGACCCAGATAGACAAAGCCTGCCTGTACTTGACTCTGGACACATGCTCAGGAGGCTTCTAAAGGAAGCCTACATATGCAGCAGAGATGCCTTCTCTGTGAAATCAGGCCAAACTCTCTAAGAATGCTTCCTGCTCAGAAAGTCTTGGATTCTGTCTAGAGACAGATTAATTAGGTCAGGGGGTCTGGCCTGGGCTGTTTTTGGTTCGGACTTAGGTTACCTTTTCTGCTATCCCTCCCCATCCCTCCTTCCTTCCTGTCCCTCTTTTCCAGCCTTACTGTAATTTAGGACTAGCAAATTCAAACAGCCTGTAAACTAAAAACAGGCACATACACACACACACACACACAGAATGTATGTGTATGCTTGTGTGCTGGGAATCAGACCCGGTGCCTTACCACTGAACTTTTATCCTGAGATGGGCTTCTCTGTGTGGCCCTGGATGTCCCGGCACTCTTTCTGTAGACCAAACTGGCCTCAAAATCAAGTCTGCCTGCCTGTGCCTCCTAAGTGCTAGGATTAAAGGTTTACACCACCGCACCTGGCTCTTTAAACTCTTTTTGTTAGATGTATTTAATTTGAGTGATGGGGTGTGTGTGCATTTGTGTGTGTGTGGTAGGATGCAATAATACTTATGTAAAGATCAGAGGACAACTCTGTGAGAGTTAGTTCTGTGGGTCCTGGGGGTTGAACTCAGGTTGTTAGGTTTGGCAGCAGGTCCCTTCAGCTGTTCAGCCATCTTACTGGCCCAGGTTTAACTTTTGTTTTGTTTTGTTTTGAGACAGAGTCTTACTCTGCAGCTTTGGATGGCCTGGTGCTCACTATGTAGATCAGGCTGGCTTTGAACTCACAGAGATCCACCCTCCTGCCTACACCTCCAGAGCACTGGTGTTATAGGCATGTGCCACTCACTATATCCAGCCTGTGTTTTATATTTTGTGGTGTCTAGAGAAAATGATGTGTGAAAAGTATATGTAGTTTGAAATCAGCACCTGCAAGTGAAGTTTTACTGAAGTGAAATGCATGTGTTGTGAATCTGCGAGAAAGGTTAGGGTCGCCACATCACTGACAAGCCTAGTAGTTGTGCAGAGAGCCTGTGAACCATGAAAGCTTGACTTCATAGGAAAAGCTGGCTGCCCTTGGCCTTGACTTTGGCTTTGCTCCACTTCATGGTGCTTTGTGTCCCATCCCAGGCAATGGCCCCTGAAGGCAACCTGGGACAGTGGCTCAAGCCTGGTGCCAACAATGGAATGAGCCTGGCACCAAGCACATGTCCCTGTGGTGGACTAAATCTGTTGGCCTCACCCTCTAGCCTGTGTGCCCAGGGGCAGGGCCCATACTGTTTCCCTTTTGTTCATGAACCATGTCATCAGGAGCCAGAGAAGTAAACAAGGCCACTAAAACACAAGGTGCCATTGAGATGTGAGCCCAGGGGGTGTGTGCATAGGGCAGTGGCAGCTCTTTGTTTTATTTGAGTGGTGCTCATGGTACCTGTCTCAGTATTTGTGAAGTAGAGAAGTTCCAACATGTACCATGTGTTAGCCACTGCTGGGTGCTGCCACTGCTCGCCTCAGGCCACCTGGACCTCCAGCTGCAGAGCATATAGAAACTTTTGTTCTTCTGGCTTGTTATTTTATCTGGTATTTATTTGGGAGAAGTAGATACAGAACTAGGCACAGAAATGTACATGTTCGAGGCTCCAGGGGGTCAGGGAAGGCTTCCTGGAGGAGACAGCCCGAAGGCTGTGTTGTAGTTATCTGTAGGAACTAAGCCTCTTGGGTGGCTGGGCCTCAGGTTGTTCATTGTCAGAACCGGGACACCCCGTGTCTGTGTACGGTGGTGGATTGTCCAGCTCCTTCTAACAGTGTGTGCAAAGGCTAGGAGGTAGGGAACGGGGCACCATGCAGCAGCACAGAAAGGCTGCAGTTTGGGAATGACCCACAGGCACCATGCAGCAGCACAGAAAGGCTGCAGTTTGGGAATGACCCACAGGCACCATGCAGCAGCACAGAAAGGCTGCAGTTTGGGAATGACCCACACTAAGCAACTGTGATGCCTGCTGTTTACTGCTGCCCTGCCCCTGCCCCGCCTCTAGGGCAAGCAGCAGTTTCCCTCCAGGCTCTGAAGATGCTGGTGGGGTTGGGAAGTCTGCCCACTAGTTCATGCTGCAGAGGGGGTCAGTGCTGCTTACACAGCACCGTGTCGTGGATGTTCTTCAGCTGGAGCCCCATCTGTGGTTGGGAGGAGACAGGCCAGAGTCTGCAGTCAGCCAGTCTGGAGAGGGTGAAGGCTTGATCGTGGGCAGGGACCTGTGAAAGGACCCTGTGAAGGAGAAGGGGAGGGCATTGTGGCATCGTGGACAGCTGCCTGGAGAGGGATACGGTGGCAGAGCTCAGAACTGGTCCCGCTATGCTGTGCAGTGTTTTCTGCCTCCAAGCTCCACAGAGCAGGTCTGTTAGCCTCCCCTGGTCTTCAGCCTTATAATTCTGAGGGTTTGGGGCCATGTACTGAGGACAGCCGGTTTGGGACCTAGAGTTAGATTCAGCGATCCATGTGTGGACCCTGGTTCCTTTCAGTCAAGTTCTGCGCTTGTATACAAGCTCATTCCTGCTGTTGGAAGCCGGGCATGCAGGGGTCTGGCTGCATGCCTTTCCTGCTGTGACAGGGACTTTCTACACAATTGCATTTTGTGTGGTTTATGACTAGCCAAGTTGCGCTTTCAAGGAGAGGCACTTCCCCCAGGGAATGGGAAGTTGTGGCTAATAATATGTCAAATGATCTAGAGGCAGCCTGCTCTTCTGTTGATTTCCTTGTGTGCCCAGTGTGGCTTGGATTCAGCTGGGGTGGCAGGGACTGGAACAGCAGCACAGTGTGCGGTGGGAGGAGGGCTGTGCTGACCCCTGGCCTGAGTTCGTTCGTTCGTTCTTTCTTTCTTTCTTTCTTTCTTTCTTTCTTTCTTTCTTTCTTTCTTTCTTTCTTTCTTTCTTTCTTTCTTTTTTGGCAGTGGGGAGGGAAAATTGGATTTACATTTCTGCTGTCAGGAAGTGGCTTTGCAGGAGTGCCCCACTTACGAGCAGAGACCAGTTGCTCACTCTGGCACTGAGTGATGAGCGGGACTGAGAGCAGAGCTTCGGTTTTTCTGCCCCTGCCTGGGGTGGTGTGTCTAATTCTAACTCACTGGGATCCAGAGTTGCTTGCATTCCAGGGGCATGACTGCTGAGTGAGCCTTCTGTTGAGTTTAGCATGTGAAAAGCAGATGCCAGCAAGACACAGATGGCATCTGCCAGGTTAAACGGTGATCTCATTGCTCATATATGCTTCTGTTTTGATCCCTGACTGCCTTTGTTTTGGTGTGTACTGTCAGGATTGTGTTAATGTGTGCATGTTATTGTGTGGGGGTGTGCTTGTACTTGCACATGTCTGTGTATGTGGAGGCCAGAGGTCACATCAAGTGTCGTCTTTGATTGCTCTCTACTTATTTTTTGAGGCCAAGTCTTTCATTGAACCAGGAGCTTGCTGGCTGAGCTAGGACGCTTAGGCCTAGAGCTCCAAGGATCCTCCTGTCTCCATTTCCTTAACACCAATCACATTTGCATACTACCCTGCCATGCTTTTTGCATGGATGCAGGGAATCTCAGGCCCTCAAGCTTGCATGGCAATCGCTTTACCAACTAGGCCAACCTTCAGCTCCTCCTCCTCTTGTTTTTCAGGGCTGAAGATCAAACCCAGGACCTAGTGCATGCTAGGCTTGAGCTTTGCCTCTGAGCTTCATCCCCTGAGCCCTAGATAATTGTTCGTCTTCATCTGCCTTCTCTGACCAAGGCCCTGAAGTCAGGGCCTTTGTGGGTTTGCCCCACCTGCCTTGTTAATACTAACATCAGCACGTCCTTTTCTTCTCTTCCCAGGAAAGTATGTGATGGTGATGGGGGTGGTTCAGGCCTGTAGTCCTGAGCCCTGCCTGCAGGCTGTGAAGATGACGGATCTTTCTGACAATCCTGTCCACGAAAGAATGTGGGAACTGGAGGTGGAAGACTTACACAGGAGCATCCCCTAGGGCTGGCACCTTTCAGATCAGCCTTCCCACTGAAGTAATTTACTCCCATGTGGGGCTCAGGGACATCGCAAAAGTTTCTTGAAGAGATTTGCTTTGGTTGAGCTAGACGTCCAGACCTGGGAGCCGGAGCTTCAGTCGACTCGGCCATTCCTCTGCTCAGTGCTTTGCTGATGAGAAGCAGATGCTCCGGCTGTTTCCTGCCCCCTTTTTGTCATTTGTGTGCGTTCATTTTTCTCTCTAAAGCACATGGGAATCTCTTGTCGTTTCCTGATTCGGCGAGTGATAACACTTCCTCCTTGACTCTGTCCCTGCTATTTCAGTTATTGCCAGTGGGATTAAAGTGCAGATTTGTGAATGAGGACCGAATGCCCTTGTGGCCTGCTTCTACCAGGGATGATACCAGCAGGCAGCCCCTTGCTGACAGGGCTCTCTCTGCTTTGATATGCTTATTCCTCATTGTCTGTTTTCCTTAGATTCAGAAGGAGAGAACAGCTGTTGAGAATGGTTGGAATATTCTCAGAATTCTTTGTTGAAGTTCAAAGTTCAAAATGGAAGGAGACTTTTCAAGCCCTTCTGCTTCAAAACTGTTGCAGAGAGACAGCCAGGGTGGCCACAGCCTGCGGGCTCACAGTGAGCCTGATCGCCTCTCTGCATAAAAATACCTTTCTGAAGGGATTGTGTCAGGGTTGGGTTTTGGCTTTGTGCTGATTACCCAGGCTAGATTCATATCTGGATGGTCAAGACCATATTATGTTCCAATATTGCTGCAGGACTTTGCTGGTATTCTACCATTAGTAATTTATTGTATGGTGTAGTTTTTAAAAATAAGCTTATCTTTTTGTTTGTTTGCTTGTTTTAAAGACTGGGTCTTATATAGCCCAGGGTAGCCTCAAACTCCTGATCCTCCCACCCCAACTTCCTGAGTGTTGAGATTATTGGTGTGCACCACTATGCTTGGATTCTGCAGTTCTGGGAATTGAACCTAGCACTTCGTGCATGCTAGGCAAACACTGTATTAACTGAGCCACATCTCCAACCTGAAATGTGATTTGTTAAAGCAGTTTTAGGTTTTCAGAAAAATTCAACAGAAAGTGCAGTGTTCCCATAATAGCCATTGAAGCTAAGGCCTTGTGTGTGTTAGGCAAATACTGTGTCAATGACCTAGAGGCCCAGCTTTTGTGCCTTAAAATAAGGCTAGCTGAGGCAGGCCGTCTGCCTCACCTCCTGAGTTCTATACCTCTCACCCAGGCACCTGCCCAGCCTCACCTGTATTTCCATGAGCATCAGGTGGTACTTGTCCCCCAAAGAAGCTCAGGAGTCACATGGCAGGAGAGGGACAGAGTGGGGGAAGAGAGAGGACAAGGACTTAGAGGTGATCTAGACCTGCTTCCTTCCTCCCCTGCCCCCCTTACCTTGCTCTAGAAAAAGTGTCAAGGCCTTGACCTCAATTTTGAGTTGAGGCAGATCTCAGATCTTCTTGCCTCCAGATAGCTGGGATTGCAGGCCTGCCCCTCCCCATGCTTACATGGATGCCTTTTTTATAAAAGACTTTATTTTTAGTACTGTGTGTGCGGTGTGCCTTTGGAGGCCAGAGACAGTGTTCATTTATCAGCCCCATGACAGGCAGCTCACAACTTTTGTCATATCCTGTAGTTCTAAAGAATCTGATGTCTTCTTCAGGCCTCTGTGCACACCCTCATAGCTTGGCACATAGACTCGAATGTATATACATAAATAAAAATAAATCTAAAAAAATAAAGGAGAAGGTTTAAGAACAGCAACAATAGGATGTAGCATGGGGTCCCTGGGGTCTCACATGCCAGAGGAGCACTCTACCACCTAGCCACTTCTGACAGCTCTGACCTTTAAACTGTCCGAACTGTCTCTGTCTTTCTTGGTCAGGCCATGGTGAGACCTCTCGCCAGGGAGATGTAGACAGGCACCTACGCCCTTCTCACAGGACACCAGCAACACACCGAAGTGCCAGTCCGTTGGAGTCCACCTTGGGGAACCACAGGTCTACTGGGTTTACTAACAGCATGGCTGACGTGCTCCTCTGGGGACTCAGCCAGAAAGTCTCACCCCAGCATGGATCCCTACAGCCACATAGACAGCCTGTCCTTCAGTTAGCCTTCCACAGTGTATACTCTGGCATGTGCAGTTAAGGAAGACAAACCAATGGCTGGGAGGTGCAGGAGGGAAAGCTGCCTCCTCAGCTGAGGCTCCAGTGGTCCCTCCCCCATTCTGAGAGCATGACAGTGCCAACAAATGCGTTGTCACAGCTACTCTGATGAGAAGTCTGTTTTGCTGGGAGGACAATGCTCTACAACACCATGAAAACACTGCCAGCTGATTCATCTTCCTGCAGGATGGCCTTCCTTCCATCCACCCAACAGTCGATCCCTCTGTCCTTCCCTCCCCTCTTCACACCCTTCCCAAGCCTTACCTTTTTGGGCAGTGTTTCTAGTTCTGGCTGGCCTTGAACCTGCTATGTAGCTTTTCTGGAACTCATTATGTAGACCAGGTTGGCTTCCAACTCCTGAGTGCTAGATTAAAGGTGCTAACCTTTTCATTTAAAGGTAGGCCAAGTTGGAAAGTGACCTGGGTTTGACTGTTGAATGATTTTTTTTTAAAGATATATTTTAACTTTTTAAATTTATGTTTCTCTCTCACTCTCTGTGTATGTGTGTGTGTGTCTAGAAGAAGGTCTTAGATTCTCTAAAGCTGGAGTTACAGCCAGGTCTGAGCATCCCAGTGTGGTTGCTGGGAACCAAACTCAGGTCCTCTGGAAGAGCAGCAAGTATTTTTAACTGCTGAGCCATCTCTCTAGCTCCAATGTAAATCCTTTGAGCTACAGAAAAATTGCAAAAAATAGTACAGCCCTTGATGTTTTTATTTACTTGCCTATTTATTTACATGTGAGGCAGGTTCTCTGTAGCTCAGTCTGGTCTTGGAACTCTTGATCCTCCTGCCTTGGCTTCCTAAATATTGAGATTACAGATGTGGACCACTAAGCTTGGTTTATACAGGATTGGGGATCAAACCCAGGATGTCTTGAATTATAGACACCCAAGGTTCCTATCATGAATGTCTGACATTAGTATGGCATGGGCATTAAAGTTAATGAACCAGTTAATTAATGAACAAATACTGAGAAGGTAGTAACCAAATCTATAGTTCTATTTTCTTTTTTCCATTTTTTTCTAAACCATCCCAGTCCTGCCCTCCCGTTTTCCCTTCTCTTTCTCCTCAGAAAAGGGGGAACCCTATTCGTATCAACCTGCCCTGGCACATGAAGTTAATGCAAGACTGGGTTCATCCTCTCCCACTAAGGCCATTGTTCTGCTTTCTTTATTCGCTTCTTTCCCTAGGATTCCACATTCTATTTAGTCACCGTGTCCCTTAGGGTATCCCTTGTCTGGAACAGTCAATCAGTTGCTTTTGGTTGCATTGGAATTTAACACATGCGCGCACACACACACACACACACATTTTTTTCCCCCAGCCCTGGCGATAGAACCCAGAGCCTTTTGAATGTTGGGCAGTCTACCGCTGGGATTGCAGGTGTGTACCTGGTCCTTGTGCTGGGGATCAGTCTTAAGGCCTGGTTCCTGCATGATAGGCAAACACTACCGCTTGAGCCCCAGTCTGAAGTTTAATTTTGATGCAGGCCACAGGATCTCTGCTATGGGATTCTTAGTAAAATGGTGTCCCCAGATGGTTTCACATAGCTGTTGAATGGTGTGTGGCACAGCCTGATCTACTTTTCCACTGGAGAACTGGAAGCTGCTGACAGCTTCCCAGCCGTGTCCTCACCTAACTCCTGGTGAATAACACCCGATGGAAAAGTGTGGGCTGGCTGGAGGTCACAGCAGCGCCCGCAGCGGGCAGGGGCTGGAGGCTGCCTCCCCAGCACAGAGCTGAGCCTGTGGTTTCTCTGCACATTCAGAACTCTCACTGTTGGGGCTGCCGTTTCCTCCCTGACAACGCCAAATGAAAATGCATCCGGAGGCTTCAGTTCTCAGCTGCCAAATCAAAGTCAGTTTATCAGCGAGCACGCCAGACCGCGGCTCTGGCGGCAGCCTGTGCCCGCCCAGCTCAGCTTCCCTTTTGAAATGCTCTTTTCTAAGAACTGAGAATAAGCAACCTAGGCCGTGACTTCACTTTTCTCGGAACTGCTTTACATTATATATATTTTAAAAATTCGAAACCATCACTTAGCTGGTTTTGGATAGCCTGAGTTCCCTAATTCTTTCTGTTGCATGTTCTTGTAAAGCTGAAGTTTTACCGCAAAATTCTGCAGGAGGGGGAAAGAACGGCTGTACGAAACAGGGGAGTGTCTTGTGTTTGAGCTGGCTTGTGTATGATTTAATGATTAAGGAGAAAAAGAAACCAGAAGAAATGCTGGGAAGAGTCAGGGATCTGCTCTGAGCTCTGTCTGGCCAGCTGGAGTGGATGTTGGGCACTCAGTCCACACTTGCTGATCAGCCTGTGGCCTCTTGCAAGGACAAGAGGGAATCTGGATAGAGTGGTGCACACCTGTGACCCTGGCATTCTGGGGGTGAAGGCCACCCTGGGCTACAATGCAAGTTCTAGGCCCTTTTTTTTTGGCATAGCAAGACCCCATCTAGAAAAAAAGAGGAGGGTGGTCTACTGCAGCAGACCAGTGGTGAGGTGCTTGCTTGGCATGGACCAACCCCGAGGTTTGATCCCCAACACAGGAAAAACCTAGGCATTGTAGTACTTGCCTATAATCCCAACACGAAGGAGGTAGAAAATCAGCTGGGCATGGTGGCACATGCCTTCAGTCCCACCACTCAGAAGGCAGAGGCAGGCAGGTCTCTGTGTATTTGAGGGCAGCCTAAACTAAAAAGAGTTCCAGGACAGCCAGGGCTACACAGAAAAACCCTGTCTCAAAAAAAAAAAAAAGGTGGAGGACCAGAAGTTGAAGGCCAGCCTGGGCTACATGAGACACTGTCTTAAAACAAAACAGGTTTGAGGCCAGCCTGGGCTACAGAGCAGGCTCCAAGACAGTCCAGGCTCCACAGAGAATCAAGAAACAGGATGGGGAGAACGATCGGATGCATCTTTAGCCACATTTAGCCACAGTGACCTCCATCAAGCAGAGAGCTAGCTTCGTGTAAGGGCATCCTCCAGGGTCCTGCCTTCTCGGGTTAGGGGACAGGAATCTGTCACACTGTGAGGACAGTCCTGGTCCTACCATCTGCCTGACCTGGGGATTGAAGGTCAGCCTTGGAGGTAGAGGCTCAAAGGGTGCTGCTGGTAGGTTCTTAGGAAAAGGAGTGAGTCACCCCCTCCTTCTGAGTGGGAAGGTTTTGAGGTTATTTTAAAATCCTTGCTTGATATCTCTGTCCCCTGGGGATTCACATAAAACATACACACACAGACAGATAGTCAGTAGGTGGTAATTAGGGCTGAGTTTCAGGTTGAAGACAGAAGACACACAAAGGCATAGCGCTGGTGAGCCGTAGCATCTGAGGCTTCACATTATTTATTTACTCACTTTTGTGTGCATGTGTATAGATGCACACTTGCTGTGGCATGGGTGGGAAGATCAGAGGATAAATTGTGGGAGTTGATTTTTGATTTCTACCAGGTAGGATGCAGGGTCAAACTCAGGTTGTTGAGCTTTGTGACAGCAAATTTACTCTTGGAGCCATCTTGCTGGCCTGAGTTTGAGTTTTTTGTTGTTGTTCTTTGCTTGTACTTTGTAACTTTTAAGATTTCTTTTGTGTGTGCCTGAAGGCATAAGCATGACACTGTGTGTGAAGATAGAGGACCACTTTCAGGAGTCCATTCTCTCTCCACTGTGGATCCTGAGGGTTGAACTTACCTCTGAAGCAAGTGCATATAACCACTGAGCCCTCTCACTGACCCTCCTTCATTTTTGTGAGCCCGGGTTTCCCACGGCTTGGGTTGTCTAGATGAGCTTGGTGATCCTCCTGAGCCTTGGGATGGAAGCTGAACTTCTTCTGGCTCCTGCACTGCTGCAGGTTACCCAGAGCCTAACAGACAGGCGCTCTGCCAACTGAGCTATGTCTCCAGCACGGCTTTTTGTTTCTTCCTTGTTTCTCTTTTCAGACAGGGTCTCACTATGTAGACCAAGCCGACCTTGATTCTCCTGCCTCAACTCCCGAGGTTCTGGGGTCATAGGTATGTATTGCCATGCTGGCTGGAAGGCAGGAAAGTGCTCCACAGTGACAGAAGATCTGGAAGGACAAAAGGATTGTGGCAAAGAGCAAGCACCCAGCATGGAGGAGGAGCCTGGTACAGGGGTACACTTGGTATCAAGGTTTGTGGCATTTACCTGGGAGGTGTGATGAGCACACCTGAAGAGCATAGCCCCTGAGATAGCCTTGTGTCCCAGTTCACCTGGCCAGCAGGCCACAGGGGCAAGTCATGAGCTAGGTGCCCGGTATTGTTGGGACAGTTTTCTTGAGAGTCAGCCTCTGAATTCTGCACCGTTGGCGCCTTGGGACTGTTCTGGAATGGATGGTAGTGCCCCCTTCTGGTTGTTTCTGGGAATGGTCTGAGCCCTTGGGAATGGGATGAGAGCCAGAGACAAGAATGAGAAGCCGCAAAATGAAGCAAAGGAACAACCAGGGCCACAAGAAGTTTCACAGCCATCCACCCTGGGAGTTTTGCCCATTGTGGCCAGACGGGTGGGGGTAGAATAGGGGTGGTTTGGCCACCAGTGGGTTCTGATAGACTTAACGTTCAACTCTAGTCCCTTTTATCAAGAGGGTTACTTTGGGTGAGTCCCTTTATCTCTGTAAGCTTTATTTATCCACTTGGGCTATCTATTTATCTATAGGGCCACTATGTAGAAGCTGACCTGAAACCCCCCAGTGTAGCCCAGGGTGTCCTCCAACCTGCAAGGACTGTCCTGCCTCTGCCTCTCAGCTGTTCTACCATGCCTGGCTCTGATTTTTATGAGCTATTATTATTGTTGGTTGCTGCTGTTGTTGTTGAGACAAGGTCTTACAATATAGCCCTGGCTGGCCTAGGACTCACAGGGGTCTGTCTGCCTGTCTCTGCCTCCAGAGTGCTTGCATTAAAGCACCACCATGTCTAGTTGTAAGCACTTGGGACTGAACCCAGGGCCTGAACACGCCTGGAAGCACTCGGTCCCTGAGACACATCTACAGCCTCTCTGTACCTTTTGTTTTCAGACAAGATCTCACTGACTTTCTCAGGTAGCTAAGAATCTGAGCCACTAGACCTAGCTCCTTATGAACTATTTGAAATTGTTACTGTTGTTGCTGGGCCTGAGGAGATAAGTGAGAGGTTGAAAGCTCTTGTTGGAAGCCCGGCAGTAGTGGCTCTAATCCCAGCACTCAGAAGGCAGAGGCTGGTGGATTTCTGTGAGTTTGAGGCCAGCCTGGTCTACAAAGTGAGCTGCTCCAGGACAGCCACAGCTACACAGAGAAACCTTTAATTAAAAAAAAAAAGTGCTTACTGACCTGAGTTCATTTTAAGGAACCCACAAAGAGATGGAAGGAGAGAGCCTACACGTGAAAGTTG
>CM053757.1:11196421-11245238 GCA_028658305.1 Pachyuromys duprasi | reverse complement strand
ACCACATCCCAGCGCTCTGGCTTGGTTCTGACCTCTGTAGAAAAGAATGATCGGGGCCAAAGAGGGCAAATGACTCCTCTACCAAACTGCTGTCAGAATCCAAGCCATCTGAGCAGGTGCCCCCCCCCTTTTTTTCTTTGAGACAGGGTTTCTCTGTGTAGCTCTAGCTCTCCTGAAACTCACTCTGTAGACCAGGCTGGCCTCAAATTGAGAGATCCGCCTGCCTCTGCCTCCAGAGTACTGGGATTAAAGGCATGTGCCACGACCACCAGGCCTAAGTAGGTGCCATTAAAAGACATTTGTTTCATTGGCCTTTGTCACCAAGCACTAGTGCCTGCTGGGCTCTAGGCCTGGAGACAATGAAGGCAAGACCCTGGTTCCTATCTAGCTTGCTTTACCTCTCCTGTGTACTTGCAGGCCCAGCTCTTGGCAAGAATCCCTTCTGAGCCTAGGAAAGTGGCTCAGTTGGTAGAGTATTTGTTCATTTTCTGGCATTTCATGAAACTGATCATGATTACACATCTGCCAACCCAGCACTCAGGAAGTGGAGACAGGGGGATCAGAAGTTCAAGTCACCTTCAGCTCCTCAGTGAGTTAGAAGCCAGCCTAGGCTTATTTATTTTTAAGTTAGAAGAAGTCTGTTTTGCAGCTAAGATAGCATTCATAGGTTCTGCTTAGGGCATCACTACAGGAAAGAGGCATTCTGCCTGCTCTGTCTGCCCTCTGGCCCCACAGATGAAGTGAAATGAAGTGATCTCATACCAAAGGTCCCTGGATGCCTCCTCCCCTGCAGCATCAACCCGCCTCTCCAAAGGTCAGCTAGCTCAACTGAGGGAGCAGGGACATGGTGTGGACCCAGAAGATCAGTCCAAGAAACAGGCCCTATGCTGGGAAATGTGAAACCACAAACACCCGCTCCTCCCTTCTGGCCAAATGGGGCGAGGAAAGGAGGAGTTCTGAAATTTTATTATTGATTACATTTACTTACTTAGCACATATGTACATGCAGAGGTACTTAAGTAGAGCAGGAGCATCAGAATTCAGGTCATTCTTGGCTACCTTGCAGATTAGAGGCCAGCCTGGGGTATACAAAATCTACCTCTAAAGGAAAAGAAAAAAATATTAAGGAATAGTGGAGTTGGTGATGGCTGTTCGGGTAGAATATGTACCAGATGTTCTGGAACAGACGTCTGGAATGTCTTGAGCTGTGTAGGGTGATGGTCTCATGGAGTTTCTACTTGAATGTGGCTGTGTATCTCGGGGGGTTGCCAGACACAGTGACTAGAATATACAGACTGCCTCTCAATGCGTTGATGTGATAGGAAGGGTACTTCACAGCGGGAAAACCTGACAGTCAGCCTTAGCCACATGACCCAGCTTTAACATCACATGTCGGGGTGACCACAACAGAGGCCCCAAGAGGTGAGACCCAGAATCTTTTCCTCCAGAGCTGGTTCCTTTCTCTCACACTGCTCCAGCAGAGCAGGGACAATGTCCTACAGGGCCTCTAAGAGTCTGCATCGGCCCCATCACACTACAGAGATGTCCATATGTGTGACAGCCAGGTTTGGCACTTGAGAACAGTAGGTAGGGCTGTACTGATACATGACACACTGTCATGAGCATAGTGACTGAAAACAACAGATTTGACATCTCTGCTCCCATGAACCCAGGGGCTCTCAGCACAGCTGGGTTCTCTGCTCACCCTCACTGGGTGAAGTGGAGGTGCCACCTTGAGGGGATATAGCAGAGGTTTCATTCAGTTTGTTGACAGCAGCTGGGCCTCAGAACAGTAAGACTTAGGGCTCATTTCCTTGTCACTTATATACCAGGGGCCTCCCAGAGCCCTCCTCTCTCTTCATGTCAGGACTATGTGTCCAGACCATCTTTCTGTTTCTTGATTTCCCATCTTTCCCCTCTAGGCCCAGGTTTAAAGGCCTTCCCTTCTTAGAGTGTTGTGGGTCTTAAATTACACCAGTAAAAATCTTTCCACTGATGCTTGAACACCTGGAAAAAGGTGGGTCTTTGTAAGTGGGAGTTTTGTGCCCTTCATAGGACCTGCAGGCAGAACATCAGCTTAAGGAGTTAATGCAGCTCTTGGAGGCAGACAACACTTTCAAATCTAGGCGCCGTCACCACCCAGCTGGCTGTGAGCCTCTCTTCTGTAAAGTGAGAGCACGCCTGAGCTTGTTAGATTCACCCTGTTGGTTTCCACACGCAGGCTGGGGCATGCATCCTGCTCACCTGTTGCAGAAGGAGAGAGCATGGATCTGCTTTTCCACATTCTTCAACTTGTGTGGCTGGTAATGTGGCCCTGTAAGGCCCTCGAGCTTGGTGGCTCCTCCAGGATCTTGGCCTCTCCATCTGACTGGCTTGGCACAGGGAAGAAATGTCAACAAGAAAAGGCCTTTTCGAAAATGTGTGCAGTAAAACACATACCCAGTTCAAACATCAGTGTGATTGCACGTGCGGATGAGGTCTGCCTGAGGTGGGCTAAAGTGTGCAGCTAGAGGCTGGCTCTCGCCCCTCCCTGCTCTCAGGGCTGGCGGAACACTGCATCCCTGTTGGCAGCACGTTGGCAGCTCCTTCTGAGGTGTGGGCCTTTCATTCGGACGGACTTGCAAGCCTGGTGAAATTACTTGTGGAGAAAGGAAGAAAGCGAGAGGCATTGGGTGGTGGCAAAGCAGCCATCCTATCTGCAATGGTTCCAACATGGGTGGTTTTATAGCTAATTGGAAAAACATGTTTCTTCCAAGCTGACTTAATCTTTTCTGCAGTGCCTGGAGCCTTGAGAGTTCCTCGAGGCTTATGGGTATAATTGCTCCAGGGTGGTCACCCCAGTGAGAGACAAAGAGCAAAAGAGCTCACTCGTGCCAGCATGGGAAGGTCTTTCTGATGTCTCCAGGTCCATCTGGGCACCATGTCAATAGTCTTCCTGCTAGAACAGTTGTGGATAGCAGAGTGAGAGGCCAAGCTCTGGCTTAGAATTCAGTCTTTGAGGCCTAGACAGGAAAAGGAAACTGGCAGTGTGGAAGTTTTGAGAACTGAGAACTTTCCAGCCTTGGACCTAATCTCATTCCCTGGGGCCTGTCATCATTTGGCAGTTATATTTTATTTTATTTATTTTGAGACAGGGTTTCTCTTTGTAGCCCTGGCTATACTGGCTATGTAGATCAGGCTGGCCTCAGACTCAGACCTAACACCTGCTCCTGCCTTCAGAATGCAGGGATTAAAGGTGTGTGCCACCACTCCTGGCTTGGCAATTATTTTCAAAGACTTCTGAGTCAAAGGTCCCTACCTACTTTTCCTCTTTGGGGTTCTCCTATGGTGAGGATTCCTGGGGACAGATGATTGGCTGACCCACTATTGCACCCTGGCTCCTCTGGCTCAGACCCTGGAAACTTACAAAGGCTTGAAGCTTGTGTCTGGCCAGTGGCTGGCTTCAGTGCTCTTGGCTGCTGGGTTGTTGTCTATGTGTTTGGGGTAATGGTGCCCTGCACGCCCTGTTCCGGGATAAAATACAGGGTATGGAGCTTGCCCATGGACAAAAGGCAACCCTGATGTTAGAACTCTATGGTTTTGTGGTCCCCTCCCCCATCTCTCTTGAAACTCCAGAAGAGACTTGGCAGGAAAGGAAGGGTATTTTGGCTCCCTGAGCATTGCTGGAGGATGGCCCTTCCTCTAGCTTGCTATGAGTTTGACCCTTGGGACTGCTGATGTTGGCCCTCTTCTGAGCACTGCCAGCTGCCTTCGTCTGCCCGGGAGCTTCTCCTGTGCTATGTTAGGTACATTTCTTGTTGCCCTTACAACCTGATGAAGCCAAGTTACAGGAGGGCTTATTTTGGCTCACAGTTAAGGGCACAGTCCCTCGAGGACTGTCATGGAGGCAGCTGGTCACATGACATCTGTAGACGGGAAACAGATGAGTGGCGGTGCTTGCTTTGCCTACTTAGCCCAGAACCTCAGAAAATGGGATGGTGCCACCACTTTTAGGGTGCAACTTCTCAGTTAAGCCTCTCCAGAAACACCCTCAGAGACAAATCGACAGGAAAATTCACCATTACATGGGTCTTGTCCTGCTCAACACAGGCTGGGGGCAAGTGACAAACCGGACAGGCATGCTCTGAAGGAAGACAGACCTGAATGGGATCTTAATCACAGAAGAGTATAACCAGCCCTGCTCCAGCCCTGGCCTCTCCTTACGATGATGGGAACACTAGCCAAAGGCCTGGTCTCCAGGCTGCTTAAGCTTGGGTTAGGAAGTGGCCCTCCAACAGAGTGCTGGGTGAGTCTCTCCATTTTTATCTTCTTAAAGGGAAGAACTCAGTTGAGAGACACTTTAACAAGTTTCCTTAGCAAAGTGCTCTAGAGAGACTGTAGTGAACTGTGCCAAGATGGGTTCTGTGTCGTGAGTCTGTGGATTAGAAAGATTTTATGAATATTTATTAGGTGGGTGGCATATTCATGAGGTAAAGTAACTCTTCTTCCCTCCCAAATCATGGTGGACTGAATCACCATTTTAGAATATTTCTTCCCATGATCCTGTAGAAGAGCTCACAAGGAAGGTCAAACCCACAAAATAAACAACTCTGTAGGAAAGCCAGGGCCTTTGAGGATGCCCAGTCACTAAAGCACATGTGTGGGCGAATGTCCTGGCACCTTAGTTTCTGACATGGTGGGGGCAATCAGTCTGCAGCCTCAAAGGGGCGTTATGACCACCAGCAGAGGCTACCAAGGTGCAGCTGTGGTTTTCCTGACTCCCTCCGGCCAGCTCCCCTGAGAGTCCCCAGGCCCTCGGCTGATCTCATTGCTGTCTGTTGGGTAGCCATTCCATGAAGCTTTATTGTGAAAGCTGGGCCTGCCTGGGTTTTACAATAATTTGTGAGGTGGCATACAGGAGCAGGTTTTATGGTGCCTATGGGACCCACTGCTCATGTCTGCCTTCTGCCCAACTGATGGGCTCCGTGGCTGGCCGAGCCCGTTCTTTATGCAAACACTGGTGCCCCGCCGCCTGAGAGCCTGTGATGGGTGTCTCTGAAGCACGAGTGGCAGCTTAATGTACGTGGCCACAAGAAGCTGTTGCTTAAGACTCAAGGCCCAGGTCGGGAGTGCATGTCTGTAACCCAGCATTGGAGAGGTGGATCAGGAGGAACAGGTGGTCGAGGCCAGACTGGATTATATGAGAACCTGCCTCAAAAGAAAAAACAGTTCAGACCTGTCACTGCCAGGTGACCGCACTACCCCAAACCGAAGCAGAAAAGCCCCTTTGCCCGTGGGCCCAGGCTCCTCACAAACACTGTGCTCATGGTGAACTCTGGTGCAGATGTTAATTTTCCTCTTTAAAGGGAAATTTCCAGGGGAGAGGATGAGGCTCAGTCGGTGAAGTGCTTGTGGCACAAGTTTAGAGCCCCAATACCCATTCAAAAAGCTGGATGCGGCAGGGCACCCACCCCAGCCCTGGGGAGGCACAGGTGGGGAGATCCCTGAAGCTCGCTCCCAGCCAGGCTAGCTGAGCCTGAGGAGCCCAAGGCTCAGCAAGAGAGCCTGCCTCAGAAAAACAAGGTGGAGTGAGGACTCCTTAGCTGAGGAGGTCATATATGCATGTAACAACAATTAATGAAAAAAGGGGTCATGAATTTGAAGAGAGCAAGGAGGGGTATATGAGAGTATTTGAAGGAGAAAGGGAAAGGAAATGTCATAATTATAATATCAAAAATAAAAGAAAAATAGAAAAAAACATTATTTTAAGGATGTCTAGTGTGCAAAAAATTCCAATTCTCATTGGTATTAGGGCACATGGCTGATATTTCTTGTAGTGAGTGGGACATGTGACTAATTCTGGCTACTGCGTTATAAATAAAAATGAAATGTGTGGTATCCTAAAAATTGGAGAGCAATAAGAGACACCTGTCTTAGTTTATTTTCTATTGCTGAAATAAACCCCATGAGCAAGAGCAACTTGAGGGTCCTTCCAACACCCATCATGAAGGAAATGAGGGCAGGAACTCCCAGCAGGGAAGGACCTGGAGGCAGGGGTTGATGTGCAGGCTGTGGAGGAGTGCTGCTTGTCCCTTGTTCCTCATGGCTTGCTCGGCCTGCTTTCTTACAGCATCCAGAACTACCAGTCCAGGGGTGGTACCACCCACAGTGGGCTGGATCCTCCACGTTAATCATCAATCAAGAAAATGCACCACCATCTTGCCAATAGGCCAATTTGGTGGGGACATTTTCTCAATTTAGTTTCCCTTGTTGTGGATATAAACATGTTTTTGTTTTGGTCTCAAATGTGGGATGTGGGACTGATTCAGATGGTCCACAGCAGCAGATTATTTGTCTCATGCCGGCTCTGTGAGAAGCTCTTCGCCAGCTGCAGATAGTTTGAATCTGAGGACTCTGGAGAAAGAATAAATGCCAGAGCCAGAGGGTGGAGAGGGGAGAAAGAACACGGCTGCTTCACTTTGCTCCTGGTTGCTATTGTGAGACAAGAAGTCGAAGATCTCCTGAAACGAGGATTAGACTGGTCCCAAGGAACCTGACGACCCTGGCCAACAGGAAGCAGCTAATAAAGAACTGTGCCCCCTCTCCCACTAACCCTTTCTCCTACCTGGTGTTGGGGTGTTGGAAGGGATTGGGGTGGAGTATGGAGAAAAAAATATAAGAAATGTAAATAAAAGAGTTTATAAAGAAAGTATGACAAAAATGGCACCCAGACGTAGGGCTTAAGATAATGAGTAATGGCGTACAGGGGACAGTAGGGTACGGAGAGAATATACACTTTCAGGATAGGAGAATAAGGTTTACTGCGGCCGCTACTGCTGGTTTCATTCCCGCTTTACTCTCAGAGGGGATTCTCTGGTTTTGTTTCATTGCAGAGTTGGCAATGCAACTAGAAAATTAGTGGGTAGAGGTTGAAAGTTTTGGAAAGCCAAAAGCATCATTGGTAAAGGGAGATTACCTGGTAACCAAGCCAGAATTCTTCACTATTGCCACCCAGCTCTCCTCCACTCACTTTCCATGTCAAGTTCCCATAGCCTCTGGGCAGGCTGGGGAGCTGGGAGGAGCAGAAGGCTGAAAGGTTAAAGGCAAAAGCCTGTTTCTAGAAAACAGGTTGAGAGATTAACACCATTAGCTTTCCCAGTAGCTGCCAAAAGCTTCAGATATGGAAATGCTCAGTGCTGCCTCAGAGCTTAAAATGGCCAGTACATCACCTCAAAAATACTGCAGGTTCTGCCAGAGAAGTGAATGAGCCGTTTCTGGCAGCACTGGGTTCTCTGCAAGAATGTCTGGGTAATTTCTGACCTTTAGGAACCTGGCTAGAGGCTCAACAGCAAAAAGTAGGAGTCATCAGGTTATAAAAGGGTTTGGTTCCTTGATTATCTCCTTTTATGAAAGCAACAGCAAGTTTCCTTTATATTTAAGAAAAGTTTTTTTTTTTTTAAACAGAAAGGGGGGAAATGTTGTGGATGTAAAAATGTTTTTATTTTGGTCCCAGGTGTGGGACTGATTCAGATGGTCCATAGCAGCAGATTATTTGCCTCATGCGGACTCTGAGAGGAGCTCTTTGCCAGCTGCAGATAGTTTGAATCTGAGGACTCTGGAGAGAATAAATGCCAAATCCCAGAGAATGTGGAGGCAGAGGAAGAACAAGGCTGCTGCTTCCCCCTTGCTGCTCCTGGTTGCTGCTGTGAGACAAAAAGTTGAAGATCTCCTGAAACAAGGATTGGACTGGCTCCAAGGAACCTGACGACCCTGACCAGCAGGAAGCAGCTAAGAAAGAACAGCGCTCCCTCTCCCGCTAACCCTTTCTCTTTCCTACCTACCAGGTGTTGGGGTGTTGGAAGGGTAGGGAGAAGAAGATATAAGAAACACAAGTAAGAGTTTAATAAAGTACAGCAACATTCCCTCTTCCTAAATGACTCTAGCTTTTGTCAAGTTGACATAAAACTAGCCAGCACAATACCCAGCATCAACACACACACATGTGCTGGGAAAGGATTTCCCCAGATGCTCTGTGGAAAAACACAGTCCCAGTACAGGATGACAATTCGTAACCAAAGAGAAAAAGATTGGAGTTGTTAGGGCAACAGTTTTCATAGTCTGGCAGAAATGAAGTAGTAGGGAAATGAGAGTTCAATCCTTCCAGAGGGCACACATGAAATGAGCCATAGAGCCTTAGAGGAGCACAGGAAACAGGCTCTACGGCTCCCGCTCTACTGGGAACATACACCCTAGTTTTTGAGACAGGGTCCTATGTGCCCAGGTTGGCCTCAGACTCACATGCCTCCAGTCTTCCTGCCCGCACCTACTGAGGGCTAGGATTATCAGCCACATGCCTGGTTCAGGTGTTGCTTGGGATCAAATCTAGGTCTTAGTGTGTGCAGGGCAAACAAACCCCTTTCTAATTTACTCACCCAGTCCTGTCAATGGGCAAACAGGCCTCTGATCTGATTGAGTGGAAGCAGATGGGCAGCTGAGCATGGAGAAGGGGACAAAAGGAGATATCTCTAGGAACTGAAAGGTAAGGCTTCCTTCTCTTGTGGGGCTCTTTACAGATTGAGGTATAGGTTAGGTGTGAGATCTCGGCACTAGGGATCCGAGGTAGGAGGCCTGCCACAAATTTGAGGCTCCTTTACACTGCCACCCCAAACCTCCCAGTCCGATCCACCTCAGTTACTAAGAACCTGCTTACTGTCTCTGCATTTCTGTCCTGTCCATGGAACCAGACTAAGTGGTGTTCTGTGTCTGGCTACTTTCTCTGGGCACAGTGTCATGTTTTTAGTGACCCAAGCTGAACACGGATCAGTACTAGGTTCTTCTTGGAAGCTGGATTATATTCCACTGTGCGCGTGTACAGGTGGACATTTGCTTGCCTGCAGAGTTTTGGTAAAAGAGAGTTGTTGGTTTCTAATGAGGGAGGAGTTTCCCAGGCAGACCTGGGTTTACAAAAGGATTTAGCCAGATTTTAGGGGAAACAGAGAATTTGATAAATTTTAAAGAGATGGGGACATAGAAGGAAGAAGAAGGAAGTCATTGCTTTCATACAGCATGCAGATATGTGGGGCATATTTTTGTTGGGAGGTTTTTTTTTCCTTTGTGTATGTGTTCACATTTGTGTGTATGGCTGGCACACCTGTGCCATGGCATATGTGTAGAGGTCAGAAGACAGCCTGAGGCATCAGTCAACCTGTGTTACTTGGGGCTGTATTCCTAGGTCATTTGGCTCTAGAGCTTTTGGGGATTCTCCTGGCTCTGCCATACACCCGGAAGAACACTCAGATTGGAGCCTGCACTGCTCTGCCCAAGGTTCCTGGCCTCTAGGGGTTTAAGTGAAGATCCTTACACCAGGGCATACACATTACTCACTGAGCCATCTCTGCAGCTCCTCCATCTTTGGATTTCAATTTGATTGTCTAGCTTATGCTCCTTTTGAGGATTTTACAGGGTGTTCTTTTTCTGCTTTTCTTTCTTGGCTGCCTTCTCTTGGATTAGTGGAGTCTTTTTTTCATTCATTCATTTATTTGTTTGTTTGTTTGTTTGTTTGTTTAACATGTAGCCTTGGCTGGCCTGGAGCTTGCTATGTGACTAGGTTGGCCTTGAATGCACAGCTATTTGCCTGCTTCTGCCTCTCAAGTGCTTGGACTAATAGTATGTGCCACCATGCCTGGCCAATGGAGTAATTTTTTAACATTTTCTACCATCTCTTTCTGCATTTTTGTTTATTTGAGACAAGGTAGCTCAGGCTAGCCTCAGACTTGGTAAGTGGCAGAGGAGGGCTGTCATCCTCCTGCTTCCTCTCCAAGTTCTATCAGCGTTTTTCTTTTCTCTTCTAGCTGTGTTTTCAGCTAAATATATACCCCTTTTGGAGGTTAGGCAATCCTCCTCCCACACTTGTACCTCCAGGCGCAACCTGAACTTGTTCTCTTTAGTGTTTGTTCTGGGATAACCGCGCCGACATGTGCTGACTCACCGTGGGGTCTTGCAGCTCATGTGGAACTGCTCTGAGGACAGAATAAAAGGCAGTGATGCTCTGACATATGAGTGACCCTGGATGACATGAAACTGAGTCACAGAAACCGCCACAAAGGTCACCTTGTGCCTTGTTCCTTTAATGTGAAATGTCCTAAATAGGGGAATCCAGGGAAACAGACATTGGGCCACTGGTGTCCTCTCACTGGGGAGGAGGGGCAGGAGGGACAGGTGCTCACTAAGATTCACAGGGCTCTTTTTAAAAGGAAAATGTTTAACTTTCATTCATTTATACAGTGTATCTTGGTCATACCATCTCCCACTCCCTCCTTTCAGCTCTTCCCACAGCGCATGGCCCATTCCTTAACTTCAAGTCTTTATTTTATTTTTTTAAAAACCCACTAAATCCAATTGGTGCTGCCCATTCTTGATTTCTGTGGGTCTGGCAGGTGGTCACAGCTGCTGTGAGCTCATGGGTGTAACAGCCGTGTCAAGGCCCTTACAGTCTTTCCTCCTCTTCTTCTGAGATGTGTCCTAAGCCTTCTGGGCTGTGTTGAAAGGGTTCTAAAGTTGACTGCAGTGTAAGTCAGCGGCGACTGTTCTGTGAATAAAGAAAGCACCATTGAATTCTACACTTAGTATTATATGTGTGTTCAGTGTATACACTTACACATGCACCTCCGTGTGTGAGAGCACATGTCACAGTACATGTGTGTAGGTCAGAGGATGCCGTAAGGTGTCAGTTCCCACCTTCACCTTGGATTTGAGCAGGTCTCTTGTTTTCCAGTGCTTTAAAGCTCCAGGCTAACCTGCCCACCAGTTTCTGGGGGTCTTTGTCTCTACCTTCCATCTCCCCGTGAGAGTGCCAGCATTACCCTATGCTACCACAGCCAGCTGTCCGACCTCGGGTCATCCCCTGGTCTGAATTCTGTATTTTAAATATGAAGTGTGAGAGCAGTGTGATGGTCCTGTCCTACGCCGTTTGCTTCATATTTAGAATCCTTTGGGCTTCACTCATGAAAACTATTTTTAGGGACTGGAGAGACAGCTCAGCAGCTAAGAGCACTGGCTGTTCTTCTGGAGGTGTTGAATTCAGTTCCGGGCATCCACATGACAGCTCACAGACATGCATAACTGTAGTCCCACGGGCTCCAATGCCCTTTCCTGGTACCCAGACATACATGCAGACAAGCACTCATATACAAAAAACAAATCTTTAAAATAAGTGAAACTACTTTTAGCAACCTCTCACCCGGGGCTCGGGGGTAATGCTTTTCCTCAGGGTGCTCTAACGTTTTCTTTTGCTTGCTCCACCCTTTCTGAGACATAGGTTCATATAGGTAGCCAGGCTGGCCGTGTCAAACTTACTGTGTATCCAGCACATACCTATAATCCCAGCACTCGGGCAGGCCGAGGCAGGGGCAGGCGGATCTCAGAGGCCAGCATGGTCTACAAAGCCAGTCCAGAGCAGCCAGGGCTACACAGAGAAACCCTGTCTCAAAAAAGATAAACTCTTTGTGTACTGAGAATGACCTTGAACTTCTGACTCTCCTGCCTCCTCCTCCCCAGCAATGGGGTTACAGTTGTGAGTAACTACACCTGGCTTATACAAACCTAAGGATTTGTACTGAGGGTTTCCTGCATGCTCGGTAAGCACATTGCCAACTGAATTATATCACCTTGTCCCCCTTTTAAAAATGTATTTTCTTTTTAAAGAATTCATCTGTATTTGGGTTTGTGCACATGCATACAAATGCTCACAGAACCAGGTGAGAGTGCTGGATTCCTTGGAACGAACTTTACAGGCATTTGTGAGCCATTCAGTGTTGGTGCTGGGTACCGAACTCAGATCCTCTGGAACAGCAGCACTGTGCTCTCTGTTGGAAAAGAATAGCCTTAGTGTTATATATGAATAGCTGGTCAGTGTTGGTACATGCGTTTATTCCCAGCACTCAGGAGGCAGAGGCAGGTGGATCTCTGAGTTCAAAGCCAGTCTGGTCTACAAAGTGAGTTCCAGGACAGCTAGGGCTACACAGAGAAACCCTCTCTCAACACCTACCCCCACCAAAAAGAAAAGAAATAAACAAAGTGAAAGTAACTGTGCAAGACAATTGTTTTTTTGTAAAAAGGGTACACCATGACCCAAACCAGGTTAGTGAGCACACACCCGGGTGTGAAGTTCACTAGTTTTTATTCTGATGCAAGTAGTGAATGTGTCTCTTCCCATTGGTGGGAGCTCCACCTCAGTCTGACTTGATTGGCTAGCTGGCACAGATGGGAAGGGTGGGAAAGTCAAATTTCATGAATGTGTAGGGTTTGAACAAGTAGGCATATACACATTTCAGGATGGGCAACTCTGTGGACTATTGGTGCTCAGCAGGCTAGCCATCCCTGATAGAAAACTGTTCTCATGTCTCCTGACTGTTGAGCTATCACTCTGCGCTCCTCAGTCCCATTTGGGTTTTAATCTTGGGTAATGCATATTTGTTGGCTGTTAAGCTGACCGTCTCTGCTTATCACTTCATTTTCTGCTTCTGCTGTTTTTATGAGGACTTGGTTGTCATTACTGTTGGTCCCTTGAATGTGATGGTGTGCGTGTTCAGTGGAGGAAGCCAGAAGACAAACTTCAAATGTTGCATGTGTGGCACCATCCACCTTGTCTTTTGGGACAGAGGCCCTTGGCTTGGTGCTCAACAATTGGGCTAACCTGGTTGGTCAGTCAGTCAGGCCCAGGGACCTGCCTGGCTGCACTTCACCAACACTAGGATTTTAAGAGTGTATCTGGGATTGAACTCAGGTTCATCCTTCTTGCACAGGTTCTTAACCAACTGAACTCTTCTACCAGCATCCTCTGGAGAGTTTTAAACCTATCAGCTTGATGGACAAGGCAGGAGGGTCATGTGTTCAAGGCCTGCCTGAGCTACAGAGCAAGTTCATGGCTAACCTGGATTACTTAGGAAGCTCTTGTCTCAAAATTAGGGGAAAGAAAATGAAGGGAGATTTGAGGATGTGGCTGAGTGTGGAACACTTTTTTAGCAGGCAGAAGGTCCCTGGTTCTATTCCCCAGGACCAAAACCCAATACAACAACAACAACAAAACTCCTAGATATTCTCATTAGGACATTGTGATCTGTCTGGGTGCTGTCTATTTTTAATCACTCTTGTTTTGGGTTTGTTGAACTTCTGGATCTGTGACTTGGCAATTTTAAGGAGTTATTAGCTATTATAAGGTGTTTTCTGCCTCTTCTCTGTCATCTTCTGTAACTCCATTCACATGCATGTTAATGCAATTGTCCTTCAGGCCCCACCTGGTCTTGTTTATACATTTTTTTCTCTATTCTTTCTTCATGTCTTTTAAATTCCTTTTCCTTAAATAACCATTATCCTGTCTTCACCTAAAGGTGCATTCTTGTAAATCCACCCAGTATTTGCATTTCATGTATTTACATTTTTTAAAATTTCAAATGTTATATTTGTGTTTTTTATTTCATCATCATCCTTTTTAAAAAATTTTCCATCTCTTCATCTTGATCGCTTTTGCCTCTAAATTCTTTAGCATGTTTCAAAAGCCTTGCCTATTAATTTCAACAACTGGATCACCTATGGCTCTCTGATTGTCCATCTCACTCATTAATGATATTTATATTGTAAGGATTCTAGGTAGCATTACCCTCCCTAAAAAAAGCTAACATTATGGCCCAGTATGATAGCTCAGCGTAAAGGCATTTGTCACCAAGCGTGATGACCTGTGTTTGATTTGTATACACAAACACACACATACATACAAATCATAAATGTAATTTTTGAAAATTGTATGCTGTACTCACACATACCTACACACATGCATAATAAAGCGTTAAAGAAATAGTCTTCGCATTGTGGCATGCACCTTTTCCCAGCACTTGGGAAGCAGAGGCATGTGGCTCACTCTGAGTTCAAGCATATTTGCCCTTTAGTGAGTTTCAGGCCAGCCAGGCTACATAGAGAGGCTGTGCCAGAAAATAAGATAATTTAAAGAAGAAAGTAACCTTTTAAGAGTTTTTTACATTTATTTTTTTATGTGTGTATGGCAATCCATAGACAGTTCTCTCCTACCACCTAGGACCTGGGGATTGAACCCAGGTGGTCAGGCTCTGCAGCAAGAGCCTCTGCTCACCGAGCTGTCTCACCAGCTGCGCTATTTCCAAAGTCTAGAACAGATAGTTTCCTGGGGAGGGGAGCAGCTCCTGGTTGATGGGCTCATGCAGATTGATGTGTGAGTGTCAAGAAGTCCAGAAGAAGGCATCGCTTCCTATGGAGCTGGAGTTATAGGTGGTTGAAAGTCACCGTCATGGGTGCTGGGACAGGATCTCTCTCACTGAACCTTGGACTGGCTGGCCTGTCCAGCAAACCCCACCTCCTCAGCACTAAGATGACAGGCATGTGCTGCCACACCCAGTTTTTCACATGCATGCTCGGGATCTGTACGCAGGTCCTCGAGTTTGCGTGGCAGTTACTTTACCTCTTGAGGGCACATTCCTGTTTGTTTGTGTTGTGTGCACTTATGTGCATGTGTGTGCATCCATGCATGTGTGGAGTCTGGAGGAAGCCATCAAGTGACCTATCACTCTCTGCCTTATACCACCAAGACGGGGTGTCTCAATGAACCTAGAGCTAGGCTAGCTGCCAGCAAGGTGTAGCAGACCTTCTGCGACTGTCCCCCACAGGACTAGGGTTAGCAAGCATGCAACAACATTCAGCTTTTCACTAGGGTGCTTGGGATCTGAACTCGGGTCCCCAGCTTTGAGCAGAAGGCATGTTTACCTGCTGAGCTAGCTCTTTAGCTCCGGGTGTACCTTCTGATGGAATATGACATCAGCTTGTCACTGACAAAGCATTTTGAGTAGTCACTGCACATTGCAGCTTGGGACATGGCTAAAGTTTTCCTGGGGAGGGGGGCTGCCTTGGTGTACATGTGGACACCAGAGGACGATGTGAAGGTCCTGGGGATTGAATGCTCACTGTCAGGTTTGGTAGGAAGAGCCTTTATCTGCCGAGCCATGACATGTACTGGGGTGAGGGGCCCCATGTAGCTCTAGGAGGCAGACAGGCCTACTTCAGTGACACCTGGGCTCCAGGCTGGCTTCTTTAAGTGAGGGAACTAGGAGAGACGTGCATTCCTCATTGGGCTACTATAAGGTCTAAGAAAAGATCAAACATCTTTCAAAAACATCCTGAGCAGTTTCAGGCCATGGGGCTCTTTCGGATGGAGCTGGAAAAGCTGCAGGTCCTCCATCAGACCATGTCTCACTCCTCCTCCTCCAGGGGTCGAATGACCCTTTCACAGCAATCACGTATCAGATATTTATGATTCATAACAGCTAGGTAGCAAAATTAGAGTTATGAAGTAGCAACAAAATTTGTGGTTGGGGGTCCCCACAGCACGAGGAACTGTATTAAAGGGTGGCAGCGCTAGGAAGGTTGAGAACCGCTGCTCTAGAGGGTGAGCAGGACCGACCTCCCTTCCCTCCCCTCAGATCTTTTTTCTAGACACCTGTTTTGCAACAGGGTTGGGCAGGTTTGGCGCCCGCCCTCCTGCCTTCTCTTTGTCCCATTTCTTGCGGTGCATACCCAGTCCCCCCACCCCCCTCCCCCTTCAAAGGCTCAGCAGCGGAATGCTAGCCCCAGCCTGCCCAAAGCCCTGGGGAGAAACTAAAGATAGTGCAGTGGAGAAAGGGCTCAAGGGTGCCCCCTCCTGGTAGGTAGGCTCATGGTCACCAAAACCTCTGCTGTTCTGGCACTAGGGCTGGTCAGCCCCAGCAATCAATCCCACAGACACTCTTGAATTCTCCAGCTTTATTTTGCAATCGTAAAGCCTATTTCCTAAGAGAAACAACAAAAAGCCCCTGCTGTCTAGTGGCCCAAGGCCCCCACGTGTTTTATGTCACATGTCCTTTGAAAAGGAGCCTTCTCCCCATGCCCTAGAAGAACCCTGTGTGTCCATCCTGAAGAAGGAAGTTCCCTAAGCAGTCCTGATGCCATTGGTTCCTCCCAGGGTTGCAGGGGAAGCCTGTGCCAGGCAGCCTTGCATTCACTTGGTCACAGTCATCTCAAGCTCAGAAACAGTTGCTGAGTGAGTGAAGAAGTAGCTTGCGCAAGTGTGGGTGCGGTGTGGAGTGTCTTCCCAGAGGTGTGTCTCTGGGCCTGGCTGCCTCCCAGTGAAGTTTGAGAATGAATTCCCTGGGCCAGCTGGGAGTCCCTCAGCCCTGGAGACACTGGGAAAGTGCAGCTGGTTCTCAGCCCTTCCTCTCTGCGCTTGGCAGCCAGTGTTGTTTTCCTCTTGGGTTTCCTAGCCTTCTGCACTGGTGATTCTCTTCCAGCAAAGAACCTTGACCTCGCCCAGGAACTAGGATTGGGGTAGAAGGTGAAGAGCTTGACATCTTTGGCAGCTTTGTATTGCCTTGGGCAAAATATCAAACTATAATAAAAGAGAAGTAAGGTTGTGCTGTGAGACCTAAAAGGAAGGCCGCACACCTTTTCTTAAAGTGGGCTAGGGGTCTCTGAGGTAGCCCCTCGCCCTCATTTAAAGGACAGTCACCCATCACCATCTCCCACTTTGAAAGCATAGCAGGCATGCTGTGGTTCCCTTGTACCAATGGGGCAGTGTGCAGGCCTGAAGCACTCAACCACCCACACACTGACAACAAGCATCTGCCAAGGGCCTCTTGTCAAGAGGGAAGACCAAGACGTAATACCCCACCAAAGCAAAGAGCTGGGTGTCAGCACCTGAGGCTGTAGGAGCAGAGAATATAGCTGAGCCCATGCAGGACAGAGACTTGCTGGATCCAGCACAAGGGAAAATATGCCTGAGCCAGTACAGGGGGAGAATATACCTGAGCCCTAACAGGAGGCTGTGAAGCTGCTGAAGCAGGGGCACAGATCCCAGGAGGACTCTACACGACCTCTGCAGATGGCTTCCACAAACTAAGCTGGATTCCTTTCTTGATTGACTAAGACAGGCTCTCAGTAGCCCAGGAAATTATGTAGTCTTGAACTTCTGATTGTTGAGCCATCTCACTGGCCATGTTTTTATTGTTAAATCACTGGTTCAATAACCTTAGTAGTTCTGTCTAGATTTTAAAATTTCATTTCTGATCTCAGTTATTTGAATCTTCTCTCATTAGTATAACTAAATGCCCTATGGATTTTACTCATTTCCCACTTCATGTCCCATCTATCTCTGCTCAAGTCTGAATTTCCTTCTCTTCGCTATGGATTTGGTTTTCTCTTTCTGATAACTGAGTGTAAACTTCAGTTGTTAGTTCCAAGTCCTTTTGTGTGTGCATGTTGAGTATGGAGGCCTGAGGTGAGCCTGCGTCAGATCCTCAGACATCCTTCCTTAGGTGCCCCCTAACCTTTTTTTTTTTTTATGGCAGGTCTGTTACTGAGCTCACTTATTAGCTGAGGCTAGTCAGCTCAGGGGGCCCTGGAGACATGTCTGTCTGTACCTCCTCTGTGCTGGCTCCCCAAGCCTGTGCCACCGTGCCTGGCTTTGGCTTGTTGGACTCTTTCTGGCTCAGCCTGTTGGGCCCCTCAGATCTCTAAGTCTAGATGTCCTCGGCTGTAAGAATCTGGTGCTGCTGTAGTCTGCTTCCACAGGCCTCCAGGCAGACACCCAGACTACACCAGTGTTCAGAGCACAGCGTAGGGTGAGACAGAAACCAGCCCCAAGTGCGGCCCCAGAGGAGTGAAAGCACATTGCAGACAAGCTCTTCTCTCCCTTCCGTTCCCAGGGGAAGCTGGGATCCGGGCATCCTGTAAGCAAAAACACCACTTGTATATGGTTACACACATGTGGAGGGCAGAGGAAGCTGCCCGTCTGTTTTTGGGACAGGGTCTCTTGCTAGGACGAGACCAAGTCTTTCTGTCCCCTCGGTTCTGCAGCTGTGCTCTGACAGGTCTTTTATGGACCTAGTAAGAGTATGGATACCATATGCTTCGTGATTAAGGGCTCTAGCCTAATACTTCTTACTGTCTTATTGGAGAACACCAGGTCCTCATTCCATGCTCTGAGTCACATTTTCCATTTCACTAACTTTCTCTCCTGATGTTTTACAGTTTAACATGAATGTCACACGCCCAACTCTTCCATTACTCTTAGACATCTCTTTTGGCCTGGTGTTCCTCTTTGAATGTCATCTTCCATACCTTCAAGAATCCCAGGCTGCCCTGGATCTTGGGTGTGAAGGTCTCTGGCATTTCCCACTCATGCACTGCAGCTATGACTTGTGCATTGGATGAAGAAGCAAATGTACTGTCGGCTGCCAGACTGTGTTGGGTTCAGAGGCCACAGACGTGTCACCTCAGAGCTATTTTACAGGTTCTGAATGCACAGGCTTCAGAGGGTTCTTAGGGTGCTTGAGACACTTGGCTTGGTGGCAATAGTCTCAAGTGTTATCCCTTTATCTCTCGGGAGATATTCATTGTTTTACAGGGTCTCTCAGTGGCACAGAACTAGCCTAGTTAGGCCTAGGCTGGCCAAGTCCTGAGATTCACCTGTCTCTGCCTCCCCAGAACTAATATCACAGCAAACCACCTCACCCAGATTTTTTTTTTCTTCCCTGGTTCTGGAGCTCCAGCTCATGCTTGTAAAGCAAGTACATCATCAGCCGAGCTTTCTCTCTCTCAACCTTTTTTTGTCTGGCTTTTTTTCTTCTTAAGCAACTGTATCAATTTTTATTTTCTATGTAGGAGTGTTTTATCTCCATGTATGTCCGTGTACCATGTGTGTCTGGTGCCTTGGAGGTCAGGGCATGTGTTCCCATGGTGGTTGTGAGCCTCTACATGGGTGCTGGGAATTGAAGCAAGAGTTCTTAACCACAGAGCTGCCTCTCCAGCCCTATTTGGTTTTATTAAGACAGAGTCTGCCTATGTAGCCCAGGCTGACCTCCTGTCCCTGCCAACCAGACTAGCTCTCTTCATAAAACCCACGTTGCATTCAGCTTTGCTGGGCCTCTGCTCACTGTAGAACTGAGCACTTATCATTGCTTTAGGAGCTCAGAGAATGGCACTGGTTTTCCATGTGGGGTGCAAGACCAAGGCTAGACCAAGGTAAGAAGTTACCGCACTGCAAAGGAAGGGCTAAGGGTACAGACTCCTGGGCACATAAGTGGATGTAGGCAACTTCCAGGTGGCTAGCAGGTTGGAGCTTCTTGGGGTCACAGGTATCCTGGACACAGTCTGAGAAATGGAGCAGGGTCCACCTGAAACTAATGCAGCCCATCACTGAGCTTGCCCACTGTGCTCTTAGAAGGGCACAGGCTAGACTAGGCTTCTTTTACTCTGTGATTTCTCTGCTGAGTGGCCTCTGTCCAGGCTCAGCCTAGCACTCACCACCAGGAAGCAGTTCCCCAGGCTGGACTGGGGGTCCTGGAAGAAGGCCTGGCAGGTGGTGCTGTGCCCTGAGCATGACTGCTGTACCCGCTCTACAGGACCACAGTTCTCATCCGACTGGGTGGAAACACACAAGGCTTACTCCTCTGCACAGACCACTGTTCTCCAGGGCACACAGCCTGGTGTGCATCTGCCCTCGTAAAAGATTCCCAGATTCCTGAGTGGAGCGAGAGGCCTGCTCTCCCTGCACCCACGCAGCGTCCTCCACTGAGCCTAGGGGTAGAGTTGGCAGAAAGGGTTTTCTCAAAGCTTACCTGCCAGCCCTGGGTGAGCTCCTCCAGGCTGGCAGCTTTGTGCCGTTTGGCAGCGTTAGCTCATCATCTGTCTCGTTGTTGTTGGTACCCAGAAGGCCAGCAGATGCTCCTGTAGGGTAGGAGGGACCTGTTGGGAAAGCCTCACTCTCCCCAAGACACCAGAGCCCTCGGAGGGGGGATTCTAAAGAGGATCCATGCCTGGCAGTGCTTCCCCCGCTGTCCAGCCCAAAGGGCCACTTAGCAGGCTTTTCAGGGCACCTCTTGGGGCACAGCTGCATGTTGGGGACCTCCTGAGAGCTGACTTCCCTCTATATGGACTGACCCCAGGGAAGAAAGCCAAGCTGGGTCAGAAGCCCTTGGCCCTGGGAGCTGGCGTGAGTCACCCAGCCTCTGCCGGGCCATCTGTAACGGGACAGGAACCGCCAGGACTGAGAAGGTCATGAGTCACTGCCACCCCAGCAGGGAGGCGACCATCAGAAAAGGGAGCCTTTGGCATTATTTCCAGCTCTTGCCTATGCTCTCCTTCCCCAGGGAGGCCAACAGCAGTGCTACTGAGAAAGAGGACATCACCCTCAGGCCTGGAGTCTGGCCAGGGGATAGCTAGAAAAGGCCTTTGTGGGCAGCGCCAAGCTCTAACATACCGTGGTGCCAAAGGCCCAGCGTCAGGCTGCAGAGGCCTGCTGGCACATTGCAGACATACCATCCTCACTGCTCAGCTCAACCCTGGGCCCTGTGCTCAGCACAGCAGGAGATGGGTCTAAATCCCAGCAGCCATCCCAAGGGCAGGCAGTGTCATACAGCCTGTAAGCCTGTGGACCACAGGGATGAGCCTAGAGTAACTTTAGGCAGCATGTGGACAAGAGCCTCGAGGGTCCTTCCCCCTACCATGCTTTAGGCTAGGATACAGAACAAGGATTGTGTGGTTCAGCTCTATGAAAAGGGCAGTGAACCTGAGCACATGCAACTCAGCATCAGAGAGAATGTTTGGTGACTGAAATCCTTGGCTAGCAGGAAGCTGCTGCAGCAGGGACCCAAGCCCCACACCTGCCCATCAAAGGTCACCATGTACCTGGTGCTGACCACCACAGCATGATCTGAGAAGGGGCCAGGCCAGCCCAACACGGAGTGTGAACTTGCCTCCCAGGACCAAGCAGACTCTCCCAAGAGCTCAGGAGTGCCATCACACAACTGCTCCATGCCAAGCCTGGCACTATGGCCCCTCTGCACTGAGGACGTGGGTTCAGACTGCATGCCCAGAGCCCACAGGAGCCAGCCATGGTATCCCCTCTACTCCACGCGGGAGGAAACAGGCTGAAGAAGTTATGCAGCAGTGTGACCGGGAAGCAGACCCAGTAAGTGTACACTCGGTTAGCAGCCTTCCAGCTACAGCTGGAGCCCAGCCCTCTGTTTCTCCCCAATCCAGGTCCCCTGGGAGAAGGCTAGCCTCAGGAACCCCCAGATGCTGTGTACTTCCCCTTAGCCAGGCACAGGACTTATATTCTGGACAGAATCCAGGCAGCATCTGTAGCCCCAGATGACCTCTCCAAGCCCAGGAGATGCCACAGGGCTTGGCAGGCTCTCCTGTGGCTGTTTGTCATGGGGCGCCATAGCACCTGCTAGGCTTTCACTCCACAGGCAGAGGCAGGACTCACACTTGAAGGGGCTCCTCAGTAGGCGCCGGAACCCATAGAACTCAGCCACCACGTTAGCCTCGCACAGCCCGTGGAGGGGCCACAGGAGTTTGTCCTCCACTGGGTAACTGACCACCTGGGCCGCGTCCAGGGGCCCATTCCCCACAGGCACAAGAGACGGCCTCGCCACCACGGAGCAGTTCCTGGAAGGGACACCGAGGAGCTGGAGCCCCCAGCAAGCAGGGTGTCTCACTGAGCCCACATCCTTTCCTGAAGGACAGTGATGTCACAGGTTGGAAAAAGAATCACAGAGGCTGTCCCCTTAGAGAGGGCCCACCTGTCTGGGGAAGTGTGTAAGATGGACCAAGGTCCTACAGTAAGGGCGCAGCTGCCTGATTGTGCGCCGTGGGGCACAGTGGAGGCGGTGGGTTAATGGGGACATTGAGGGAGGCAGAGTCCACCTCAGGGTGCTGTGTCGTCAGTATACATGCACAGTAGGACGTGCTGAATGGGCTAGAACAGGAGCCTAGCCAAAGGGAAGCTGAGGGAGAGGAAGAGACAGACCTCACTGTCACAATAGACCCTACTCTTTCCACCCAGTCCCGTCTTCTTCCCACACAAGCCCCGGCAAGTTTGCAACTGTCTCTCCATTCCTTTTCCTAGGAGGTATGTCTCAAGTTTACATACCTTGGGGAAACTGAGGCTGAGTAATAGTCCAACCAAGATTTAGGCCTAAGATTTCCATATCCAGGAAATGCTGCCCCCTCCTGGGGCAGGGAGAAACTGCAGGCATTCTTGGAGTCGCCTTCCTGTGAGGCTGCCTCTGCCTGCACTTCTGCAAGGCCAATTCCCTCCCACCTAAAGCAATCACCTAAGGTGCCGGCACCCTCGCTTCAGCCTCTAGCACCGTAGAAGAATAATTCCTGTGATTCAAGCCACTACAGTTCTGCTCACACAGCACTGGCTAGACACTGGTTTGTCCTGGGCTGAGGGACCTCCATCCTACCAGCTGTTGAGGCCAAATACTTTGGAATCATCTGTCATTTCTCTTTTACCATCTGTGAGCAGTTGAGTCCCAACCCTCTTCAGGACGACTTAGAGGCACAGCTGGATTCTGAATGCCTCTTGTTCCTTCCATGCTGTTAATGTTCCAGCAATCACCCGGACAGCCACAGTGTTCCAAACAGGGCTCTGCACTCTGCCCATCTCCATAATCTATCCTCAACATGTGGGACAATGGGGACTGAACTTTTGGAACACACAGAGATCCACCTTTCCTTGGGCCAAAACCCTCGTCTATGTTCCCATCTCCAAGCAGAAGCCAGGGCCCTAGGCCACCTAGAGCCTGCTCAAGTCCTGCTGGCTTCCTTACTGTTCTTCAAGCAGGTGCCACGGTGCCGCCCCCGCCCCCGCCCCCACTCTGCACTATTTGGGTGCCCTACCTCGAGCTGCCTGCCTGAAGCTCACTTCTGGACTGGGGAGATGGCTCCTCAGTTAAGGTACTTGCCACTTAGCCACAAGGACTAGAGGTCAGACACTCGGAAACTACATAAAGGGGAAGGGAACATGACAGCCCTGTAAGTCCGTGCTCAGAGGGCAGATCCCCAGGGCAAGCTGGCTGGAACGCTAGCCCCATCCATGAACTCTGTGTTTGAGAGAGCCTGCCTTGATGAGTAAGTTGGCAAAACAATAAAGAGACTTCTCTATCAACTTCAGGCCTTTCACATACATGTGCGTACACATGTGGGCCCACAGAAATGTATGACACACACACATAAAACGGGGAGCCCTCTGGCCCCTTCTCAACCAAACTGCACCATTATGCATGTCCCTTCCCCTCAGTTTGCTTCTCTGAGCACTTCTTTCAGCAGCATGTGCCACCTAGCTCATAGGCTGGTACCCTGCCCATCAGACCTATCCAGGCTGCTAGCCAAGAATGTCTTCCCCACCGCTAAAGCCTTTTGCAAAACCAACTAGGATGTGAACAGAGCTTGTACAGAGCCTGAGCCTCAGTTTCCCCCCTGTCAAATGAGGACCACCTGGATGGCAGTGTTGCCCTAAGAGTGACATGGACCAGGTACAGGCATTTGCCATGTCCTGCCATGTAGCAGGAACACTGGACTCAGAAGTCTCACCCCTGCTTACCCAGCTGAGTAACTGTACATGTTTAGCAAGGGTTTGCAGAGTTGCTTCAAGGCCCAGGAGACCTCAGCTTCAGCCCAGGACAGCGTATGGTGGGTGGCCTGGAGGTGGGCAATGACAGCTGTCAGAGCTACCTTCACTGAGCCCAGTCCCCCTCCCCCATCACACACATTCTCACCAGCTCCAGGGCACCCATCATGGCTCCCAGGGCCATCTGGATGGGCCTTAGCTGCCAAGTTCTTAGGAGCCTGAGCAGCCAGGCCTGCAGCCAGTGCCTGGCCTCCTCAGCCCGCTCTCGCCACACCTCATCCAGGGGCCGCAGCATGACCTCCGAATAGGCCTCGTTCAGCGTGGCCAGGGGCTCTGCAACAGGTAATCACCCTGAGACCTCAGGACTCCTGGATACAGATGAGAACCTCTGAAGCACAAGCCAGGAAAGGCCAACATTCCAGGCCTAGAGGATGCTGGGCAGATGCCTGGAGTGGAAGATGGGGTAGAAGTAAGACCATGGGCTGGGGCACTGCTGCCCTGGTTGCCTGGTAGGAAGGGCATGCTACCCCCACTGTGCAAATCTGTGCCCCCCTCCAGCTGGAAAACCATGTGACAGCTCTGGTAGAAACCCTGCACATTTCCTTAGGGCTCTCCTGGTGAATACTTCCCGCGGGCATCACAGTTCCATCCTGGGAAAGTCGACGGCATCCAGTGTGACACTGAAGCTTTGGGTCTGTGTGCAGGGTTTTAGGACTTCAGCCCGGCACCTTTTCCTATCACTCTGCTCTGCACCCTTGAGCTGCTGTGAGTCACAGCCATGGGGACATTTATGTGCTCCTGGCCAGTCACTGGCACAGGGACTCTGCTACAGCCAGCTCTGAGCTAGGGGCAGAGCCAAGCCCCCATTGCCTGCTTTAGTGTCAGACAACAGTCTCAGGAGCTATAAGGACCAGGAGCAGTCCTTAAGTGTGGGGTGGCCTGGGTCTCCTTGCTCAGGGCAGGGCTGAGTGCTGACCAGGATGGAAGCCTCACCAGAGCCCATAGACAGACACCCAGTGGCAGCCCTGGACACCTCCCAGCGAGGCTGCGTGTGAGAGGAGTCAGGCCGAGGACAGGGGAAGCCTGGGCAGCAGGCATAAGCGGGCATTACTTGGAGCGTACGTGGATGAAGAAAGCACGCCAAAAGGCCACAGAGGACTAAGAAATGAGGGGTGGGGTGGGGGTGGGGGCCCTAAAGAAATTAGACTGCTTTTCTGACTGAGATAGCAGTGTGAGAATGACTCTGGAGGCCCAAGGCCCCCGGGGCTGGGGCGGAGACGGACCGGTGCTGGATTGTGCCTCTCCTGTACTCACACTCCAACTCACTCCGCAGCTGCTCCATCGCTGCCTGCAGCTGTTCCAGGTAGACAGGCAGGCGACTGGTCAGCACGTGTGTGGCCTGGCTTTCACGCCGCAAGGTGGCTACCATTGGCCACCTGTCTGAACAGCACCTAGCCCCACCTGAGTCAGCTGCGACAGACACTCTGCTGCATTGTTCAGGGTGCCTACTGGCTGAACCTAGGCAAGGTCCCTGGGAAGAATACAGGGCCAGCACTCTCCAGCCTCTCGTGCCTGGGCTGGAGCGCTGAGGCACAGGCCAGAGGCCCCTCTACATGTGTCCTTAACAGGGGCTACCCACCAGGCTCTGGAGCCTCTCTTCCAGCTGGGCCCTCACCTGGGATCCGATTGCTGTCATCCTGGACTGTGGGACAGTGGGATAGGTAAGATGTCAAGGAAGCATCCTCCAGGGACCAGAGAATGTGTGTGCTGTCCTCAACTGTCCAGTCTGATTTTCTGGGCACTGCTACACTAAAGGACTCTGGGATCCTGGCCAACAGCCCCCCATCCCAGGTCCTCTTACCTCCATGTGGCTCAGCAGGGCTCCCTGGCTGCCGTGTGCAACCAGGAGGAGGCTCTGGGGAGCTGCCTGCGGGGTCAGGTGCCCCAGTGGCTGGGCAGGCTGCTCACTGCTCTGGAACAGGGGCCTCCATCTTCATGGCTCCCTGGAGCCGGGAAGGGACTGAGGTTGCGTCCATGCCTTCTCTACCTGTCTCCCCCGTGCCCTACACAAAGCCTCAAGATATTAAGGTTCAACAGCCTTGGGATGTACCACCTAAGCAATCCCTTCTCCCAGCATACTGGAAGCCCCAACTTCATGCCCACCTCTGGGGAGACCAGCTAGGTCACACCTCTTGTAGCCTTACCTGACCCAGCAAAGTCAGTACAGGTGTTGACGGAAAGTTCACCCCAAATGTGGGATGTTCTTGTGTTTCTAAGCTCTCAACAGGATGGGAATAGGGATCCCCTGTCCCCCCTTGGACAAAGATGGAGCCTAGCCTAGCCAGCTGACTTGGGGACCTGTCACCCTCCATTTACCTTCTCCATGGGCGGCAGAAGCCTGAAGACAGCTCAGGGCCCGGGACACCAAAAGCCTTAGTTTCTCCTTCTTTTCCACACCACTCTCCAGCTGGACCAGACTCTGGGAGGCTGAGGTAGAGATGCGCCCCAGCAAGCTGAGCTGCTGAGCTGCTGAGCTCTGGGGCCATGGAGCTAGGAATCAGATAATAGAGACCTGAGTGGGCCTGGCTGCTGGGGCTGCTCCATACTCGGGAAGGGCTAAGGCTGAATCAGTCCAGAAGGGATTGGAAGATGCCTGTTCCATTCTTCTAGGAACACTGGCTTCCCTGCCACCCACTCCTGCCACACAGTTCAGAATCCCCCTATGTACAGTAACGCATATATAGCAAAGCCCACCTTGCAGGCATCTTCCCATGAGGCTCAGAACTCAAGGCCCTGCCTGCACACCCCTTAGATGCAATTGGTCTGGGGATTCCAGGCACCTCTCTCTTGACAATCCTAGTGTCCAAGTGTTTCTCTCTGCAGCCCAGGCCTTCTAAGTTTCCTTGAAAACTACTGCAAAGACCTTAGCAAGTTCAAGGGGCCCATGTGGGTAATATGTGGTCATTGCATTTACCCAAATCCTTTTAAGCACCCAGCCTTGAGAGGAGGGACAGGACAAGTGATTGTTGCATGAACTGGATCAAGATCAAAAGCTATAAGGATCCCAGGGAAATGGGACCATTGAAAAGAGACTGGTAGAGGAACTTGGAGATGAGAGCCATGTCTGCCCCGGCCTCGCTGCCCTGGATTCTAAGCTGGATCCTGCCACTGACAAGCTGTGCAAGCTTGAATAAGTCCCGGCTCCTCGCTGTAAAATGACACGGATCAGTGGTTCTCAAAGCTCAGCAGAAATCAGAGGGGCTCTTAAGTCTTAGGAGTCTGGTCGTCTTCACCAGCCTCTGACATCTTTGCAGAGGTGGTCAAGGGAAGCTGAGGCCACCATCAGTAAAAGTAGTTGCATTGCTACTACCAAGTGCTGCGTTGCTCAAGGTGTTAAAGCCTAGGGGCTGGGCAAGGGCTGTGGGGCAGCACCACCAGCCAAGGACAACCAGCAGCCACTTGAAGACAGCAGTGTCTGGGGCCTGAAGAGCCCACCGTCGATCCAGCTTCAGCCCTGCTAGTTAGTGAGCAGAGAACAAGGACCCACAGGCCTTGGTATGGCTGGGGACCGGTCCCTGAATGTGTCCTTCCTCTGTTCAGGGACCAGGGCTGTGCAATTCACAGACCCCAGAGTAGGGTAAGGAGAGTGAAGGGTGGGGACCTCACATCTTGGGCACCTGCCAAGTGCTTGGCGTCAGGCCTTACTCTGCCTCTGATTCCAGGACGTTTTCTGGCCTTGTTGCCAGTTAAGTGGTGGCAGGCCCAGAGCCTCATCATCTTGCCTAAAAATGGTCATGGCCTCTGGGCATGACTCCATCTAGAAATGCCAACTTGACTACCCAAGTGGCTGGACACAACTGTGAGGCATTTTTTCTTAATTAAATTATTTTAAGTGGGAAGATCCACTTTTAATATGATCTTTTGAGGGGGGAAGAAACACCGTTAGTCTGCACCCCACATTCTGCTGGCAGCCCATATAAGGACGCAGAAGAAGGAAGCTTTCTCTTTACCGGCTTGCCCTGACTCCAGACAGCAAGTCTATTTCTTCATTAGCATTGGAACCTACATCTTCGGGATTCTGGCATCTACTGAAGACCAGCTGAGACATCCAGCCTTGTGGGCTGAGCAACTTCTGGATTCTTGGACCTTCCATACTTAGACAGCTGTTGTTGGATTAGCAGGACAACAGCCTGTAAGCCACTCTAATAAATCCCCTTTCTCTCTGTATCAGTTCTGTTCCTCTAGAGAACCCTGACTGATATACTATCCTTGTTATATTTGAGCAAGATAGAAGATATCTCTTGGTTATAAGAAGAGAAGGGCGTGATAGAGGAGCCACTCTGTGGACCTTAGGCTCATAAGTCTCCCCAGAAAGGGAGTCCTGAACCTGCGGCCTGAAGTTCCACTACTGGTCACTAGGTGCCGTGGCTGTCCAGGCAACGGGGCTGCGAGCGTAGAAAACTGGGAGAAATTGGACATCTACCTCCAGTTGCCCAGAGAAGTCAGGTGCATTAGGTCGGCTGTGGTTGTACAGGGTTAAGCCAAAGTGCAGGCCCTGGTCAGGGTCTGAGGCAAGACCCAGCTGGTACTGAGAATGCAGTAGGAGTGCACCCTGGTCCAGACTGTGCTCCCAGAGAACGAGAGGGCCTGAAGGAAGACAGCAGAGGTTCCAGAGGTCAGGAGACAGTGAAATGGCTTGGTCCCTACTGGACCCTGGCCAAGGCTGTGATCCCTCCCACCTGGACAGTTGTAGCGGGCGATGGGAGTGGCAGGCTCTACTGCCCACCCACAACCCATCTCCAGCAAAGCTCCTGAAACAATGATGCGTGCCCTGCACAGGTGCTGTGTATGACCTCTGCAGAGCCTGCAGGTGCCCCGAGGCCACTTGTAAGCACCGCACCGTTCCCACCCTTCCCAGCACCCCCAGGTCCTGATTGTACAACCTTGGTCTGCCCCAATTTCCTCCACTTCTGGATGGCCCTCCGGGAGAGCAGTCCCTGCCTTACCTCTCATTCAGCCCAGAGACACTGCCTTCCTGGCACAGTGGAGTAGGCAAGAGTAACAAGAGACTTGGTGTTTTGTTAAGCTTCAAATACTCTCTGCCTGTCTTTTACAGAAGAGCCTGCGGCCCCTGGGAGGGAGGGATGAGGAGGTGGGTGGAGGAATGGGTATGTGAGTGAGTAGATGGATAGACAGATGGGGGTGGGTAGGTGGTAGGCAGATAGCAGAAGGGTATTGTGTGGATGTGGGGGAAGGACAGGAAAGAATAAGAGACAGATGGATCGCAGCACCTGAGAAAGGGGTTAGGGGGAAGAGACTCAGGTAATAAGCCCTGGGTAGTGGCAGGAAAGGGTCCCAGTGTGCACCTCAGCAATGGTGGTGGTGATAGCTCTTGGTGACATGTTTATGTCACATCCTCCTGAATACCACAATCTCCCCTACATACGTCTTCCCTCTCTCACGTAAACTAGAGACTGAGAGAAGACAGGTGCCGTGCCGATGGTGTGGCAGCCCTGCCTGTCCCAGGAGCCACCCCTCCTCAGGGCCCCCGTTCTCCTGCAGCCCATCCTTCTCAGCAGATTCACCCTGGGTAAGTTGCAAAACCCCAGGTGGAGGGTGTGGCGTAACCTGTGCTTGTAGTCGGTCTCCACTGTCCCCCGGAAGCTGTGCTGGGCACAGGGGGCCAGGAGGAGGTGCTCTAGTGTGGCCCCTGCGTGAGCCTTGTCCCACGGGGGCAGCTGATGTTTCTGGAATAGTGGGCCATGACACGGGCCTCACCTCGTACGTCATGTTCTGCTGCAGCTAGTGTTGGCCTCAGGAGAGATCAAATTGCTCACTGAACATGACCGGGGTCAGAGACAGGGCCCTGCAGGTTTGCAGTGGGCCCAGGCTCCAGGTTCCCTGACAAGAACAGGAAGGTCAGCAGAGGCCTGCTGAAAGGCCCAGAACGAAGAGCCTAGGCAGGAGCTCACCAGGGAGCCAGCTCGTACCTGACCCAGGGAGGCAGCCAGGTGGCCATCCCAGGCCACGCTGTGCGTAGAGGACCTGTTAGCCCAGGCGATCTGCAGAGTCACAGGTGAGCCGCTGTCCCAGGACCGCTGCACCTGCATGAGGGGGGAGCAGAGGAGGGACCATCAGCACCTCCGTGAGGGAGAAGCTGGCAAAGCTGTGCCTGCCTTCATCTTCCCTGCGGAAGTAGGGGCTAGAGTCTTCTGCCCCTCTTTGTAGGTCTTCAGAGTCCCCTGCTGGAAAGCATGGGGACAGCATGCCAGCCAGTCCTTTCTGGGTCCTGATGGATGAGCCCTCATCCACCCTTTTCCATGAGAAGCTCCTCAGCTTAGCCCTGGCCTCAGGGCCTTTGTGCTTGCTGTGCTACAGGTCACATTCCTGGGGTCCTTGGCTGATAGCCTCATCTCTCACACAAGTCTCACCCAGCCTTTCAAATCCAGTCCCCAGTTTATACTTGCTCTATGGTGCCTATCATAACCTGAGTTTTTAAAAACCCATTCACCTGCCTGCTTTCTGCTGGCCTAGCATACTCCTGTTCGTGGGTAGTTAAGAGGAGGCTCAGAGAAGCCACACAGTTCAGGGGTGCCCGGGAGGCCAGCTGCCCTGCTTACCCCTCCCTGAGGTGGCTAAATATGCAGATTAGCATGCAAATGAACCCAGAGCCTTTTGAGAACCATTTTCTGCTTAAAAAACCCAGAGCTTCACAGGTAGGGAGACTAGGCACAGAACTCTAAGATCGGCATTCGGTAGGCATCGCTGAAAGAGGAATTGAGTCATGCTGTCTGCTGAACAGGGCCTCTCCATGCTGTCCAGTGGCCCAAGCCTGAGGCTTGCAGCCTCCCTGCCTCCTAGGATGAGGTTCTGTTCATAGTGAGGCTGCTGACCTTTGCTCCTCTTGGAAAGGTGGAAGGGAGGCGTGTGAAGGCCAGTTCTCCCTTCCCCAGTCACTGGGCACAGGAAAGCAGACCTGCTGAGCCTCCTTTGCTACCCAGCAAAGCCCGTTCCATTCACGGACAGGAGTCTCAGAGAGAACAGGTGAGCAGGTGCATCCTGGAAGGGTGGCTAATGGCAGCTGCTGTGCTGGCTGTCTGTGCTTCAATGTCAGGTTCTGAAAACGGATGGTAACAGCACCAAGCAGTTTGGAGGTAGGATAGATTTGTGGCACAGGACCACACCAGCTGTGTTTGGCATGTGAGACTGAAACCATGCCCCTTGCCTCCACCTTTGGACACCTAGTACAGCTTGGCTGACCCCATGCCCCCCATCATGATCCCCAAACAAGATGGGGTCCCCCAGGGTCTCCTTGCAGCCCCACTGCCCACCTGGTCTTTACAGTTCCAGGCTATAGCCAGGTCACCCTGATAGCTATCTCCAGAGTATTCTGAGGACAGGCGGAGGCTGCAGTCCTTGGCAGGGACAGAGACAGCTGGTTGTTGAGCTCCACTGTGAGAAGAGGGGTGGACAGGGTGTCAGCAAGTTCATGTAAGGTCATGGCAGGAAACTGATTCAGGGACTCAACTGATAACAAAGCCACTCGGGCAGGCGGCCACACTCTCACCTGCCCTACAAAACTCAGAACCCAAACGTCCAGTCATGATGCCCCTTAAAGCATTCTAACAGCCCCCACGGAGCTCTGTTCTCCTTTCCTCCTATCCCAGTGACACTGAGCAGCTGACCTACACCGGCCCAGAATCACCTCTGAGCCCTGGCCCTGGCCCCAGGGCATGCTGCTGGCCCTTGAGGCCAACAGAGTGCCACTGCCAAGCCTTGGCCTTTAGAGGTCTGTTGCCATTCCTCTTCTGAACCCTGACTGGCCACCATGGGCATGCCTTGGCCAGCTGCTGCTGGCTTCAGACCAGACTTCAGGTGACAGCAGAGGGTGCTAAGATCAGTAGGGATCACAAAGATCAACATAGTCCCCTCCCCTTAGCCTGTCGCTGATGGTGAGACACATGAGCCTACCAGGGCCTCCTGGCAACATTAACCATGTAGGCAGTCGGGCTGGAAAGAGTCTTGGGGGGGGGGGTGTTACTGACCACTTTAAGACACTGGGTCTCATTCAGGACAACTTAGGGTCTTTATTACATACATCTGTATGTGCGTATGCATATGCATGTGCCACAATGCGAGTGTGTGGAAACCAGAGAACAACATGTAGGAGTTGGTTGTGTCCCCCACCAAGCAGGTCCCAGCACAGGTAGTCAGGCCTGATGAGAGGTGCGCCACCCACAGCCCGCTCACTGGCTCGGATGTACTTTTGTTGTTAATTTTGATTTATTTGAGACAGGGTTTCATGTAACCAAGGATGACACTGAACTCCTGACCTTCTGGTCCCTACTTCCTGGGGACTGGGATTGCAGACACCTTCTCCCCAACCCCACTATTTTTTAAGGTGCTGAGAAATAGACATTCTAGATAAGCAATACTATGAACTGTGCTTCAATCCTGCCCTTTGTGATTTTGATGATATTGGGGTTCTTAGCTCTCTGCCTGTCTCCTCTGAGGTCTGGGCCTTGGGCTGTCTTGTGTGCTGAAGATTCCCTAGGGCCTGGAATAGCACCAAGGACAAGTAGTCACTTACCTCCGACCATGCCTGTCAGTTACTCTAATCCCTGGGGAGGCAATGCTGTCTTCTGGCCTCTGAAGGCACCAGGCATTCATGTGGTGCTCACCACACGTTGCAGGCAAAACACCCATAACACAGAAAATAATAAAATAACTAAAAATTTAAAATAGTGCTTCCAACAAGCTCAGAGGCCCTACCAGCATGTTCAAGCGGCTTCTCACAAACAATCAAAAACTACAAACAGGCGTTCTGTGGACTGACTGCCTCGGCACACAGGGATGGCAAAGGAGGGTGTTTAAAGACGTTTAGCGATGAAAGACTAAATGGACAATCTAGGCAGTGGGCATAGACAGGCTGACGAAAAGTCACCTCACTTTTGTATCTGAAAAGTTTCATAGGAAAATGTTGGGGAGCTGGAGGCGTGGCTCAGAAGTTCAGAGTGCACTCTGCTCTTCCAGGGGAGCCAGGTTTGGTATCCAAATCTGCCAGGTAGTTTCACCTGTCATTCAGGGGACCTGATGCCCACCTTTGTCCTCTGTAGTCACCTAGACCCACATGCACATAAAAATTAAAACAGTAATAAAAACGTCAGGTTACACAGGGACGGGGTAGGAGAAGATTCCAGACCTAGAGTCAGCCTTCAGATCGGCTTGGCCTGCAACCTGAATTGGTAAAGAAAATTTCATTTGAGAGCATATATGTGGACATGTGTACTCATGTGTGTGGAAGCCAAAGCTGGATGTCAGATCTTTTTCCCAACCATTCTCCACCTTATTTTTGAGACAAGGTGTCTCACTAAACCTGGAGTTTGTTGATTGACTGAACTGGCTGGCTAGTGAGCTCCAGGGATTCTGTCCTCACCCACCCACCCTTGGGCTGCTATCTATGCCTATCTATCTATCTATCTATCTATCTATCTATCTATCTATCTATCTATCTATCTATCTATCTATCTATCATCTACCTACCTATCTATTATCTATCATCTCTATCTATTATCTATCTATCATCTATCTATCTATCTATCTATCTATCTATCTATCTATCTATCTATCTATCTATCTGAGACAAGGTCTTACTATGTAGCCCTGGTTAGTCTGGAACTTACTTTGTAGAGCAGGCTGGCCCTGAACTCATGTAGATCTTCCTGCCTCTGCCTCCTAAGTGCAGGATAGGCCTGTTTTTTTCTATGGGTGCTGGGAATGCAAACTCAGGTCCTCTGCCTTATCTCCAAGCCCCCCCACCCCCTTTTGTATGTTATCAGTCTTGTTTGAACATTTTCATACTGACCATAGTAGACTGGATGGGCTTGTGGCTCATACCCCACACCCCAGAGCTTGCTTTCTGACTTTTTATGTCAAAGTTTGTAGACTTCTGTTCAAGTGAAATAAAAGTAGCATGGTACAAAGCATTCTGTGCAGCTCTGGGTCCTGCCATGGGTTTAAACTCAGGGCTGAATGTTTGAAAAGACCTTACTGAACAGTTGGAGACTTTTATTATCCAAGTGTTATTTCAGCATTCGAGTTCATGCCAGACTTGACAGTACAAGCCTGTAACCCCAGCACTTAGGGAGGCTTAGTCAAGAACAGTAAGAGAGAGTAGTGGTAAGTTCAGCATTAGTATGGGCTACATAGTAAGTTCAAGACAAGCCTGGGCTGCATAAACAGACTGTCTCAAAACAAAAACTGGGGCTACGGATGTATCTCAGTTGGTAGAGTGACTGCCTAGCACCCAAGAAGCCCAGGGTTCAATCCTCAGCCCTGCATAACCTAGGTGTTGTGGTACACACCTGTATTCCGAGCACTCAGTTAAAAAGAAAGTTCTAACCTGGGCGACACAAGACTATATCTCAAAGGAACTAAACATCCCGATTTGTAATCATACTTTGTAAAAATCCTTGTTCTACGAAAAACTTGAGGTCTTTGGTAGTAAAGACAGAGCCTCGTTAACTCCCTCATACTGAAATGGTTTGGTCTGGCCTATGCCATGGTCACTTCTTTGTTTTGATTGAAACAGGTCTCATGTAGCCCAGGCTGGCCTGAGATGAACTATGTTGCTGAGGCTGACCTATACCTTCTGATCCTATTGCTTCTACCTCCCTAGTGTCAGGGTGACATGTATGCCTGGCTTATGGGGTGCTGGGGCTAGAACCCAGGGCTTTGGGCGTGTTAGGCATTTCACCCACTGAGCCACATCTTTGGCCCAACAGTAATTTTCCTGTAGGGTGAAGCAGTCTAAGTAACAGAAGAAAAAACTAAGACGGTTTCCTTTGACTACAGTGTTGTGAGAACAGGAGAGGGTTGCGTAGAGCCAGTGCTCTATAAACAAAGGCAAGCCAGGACATGACCAGGACAGCACTGAACAAAGCCTGGTGGCTAGTAGGAAAATGCAGTGGCCAGGAATTGAGGTGGGAGGTTTACAGCTCAGTGGTAGAGATCTTGGCTAGCACAAGGCCCTGGGCCAGGCCTAGTATAAGATGTACAGGCAGGAAGGATGGGGAAGGAAGGGTGAGACTGGGGAGGCGTCAGGAGAGGAGAAAATGGGATGTGGGGGAGGTACTGGCCAGTTGGCAGGCCTCATTACTAACTGTCTTTACCAAGCAGCCACTCTATATTAGTCCCTGTGCCAAGGGCTGGCATTCCCTGTGGGAGCTCCTTATTTGGGAACTAGGGACAGACAAGGATACAAACAGCGACAATGTGGAAGCAGCCTTCAGCCGTCTATTTACCCAGGCCTCCCTGTAATGCGGTCAGGGTGAGGGGTGTGGCTCTGCTGGAAGGGAAGGGCTGGGGCATCTGCTGCAGCTGCTGGGGGCATGCCAGGTTGGGGGGCTGGGAGGGGTATCAGGCACCAGGCAGACCTCCCAGCTCCCCAGAGTCCCCTGGGTCCCTTGGAATGTAAACACAGGGATGTTTAGGAAAGCCAGAGGGGGGGCCAGAGTTGTATGAGGGTTTTTTTTGGTTGTGGGGTTTTTTGGGGGGGTGGTAGTGGCTCACTGGGGTCTGCTGCAGGCCTCAGAGGACAGACATGGAGGACAGACATGGAGCACAGACATGGAGCACAGACATGGAGGTGCTAACACACACCGTAGCTCAGGCTGCTCAGGAGTGCCTGGGGCAGTCTGCAGCTACTCAGGAGCTGGGGGTGCTGGGGCATTACCTGGGCTGGGGAAGGGGCTGAGTGGGGACAGCAGCCCAGGAAGGAGGCGGCCCCAACCCCACAGCAGCAGCTCCGTGCTGGAAGCGAGGAAGGAGAACTAGAGCTGGCACCAGGTTACCCAGTTCAGCACGCTCCCGGGGAAGAGGGTCAGAGAGCCCCAAACGTAGGTGGTCTATCCAAGTGTGGTCACAGTCAGCATGGCCCCATAGGCGGGGGCAGCTTCTCCCCAGCTCTGACACCAGGAGCCAGTTCCCCATCTTACACCCTTCAACCTGAGCTTCCCTATAAAGGGCTGAAATTGGCTCTGGACTGTGTGTCTTCCAAGAGCCCAAACTCTGGTTTGCACAGCAGGAGCCCTGGCTGTGGGTGCAGGACTCAGGAACCTCAGCCTCCTCCCAGGAACCCTCTATGTAGCCCTTCCACCAGTTGCTTATCTGTGGGGTCATGATCTCTACAGCCTTCCTCTCCTGGCTTAGCAACCAGAAATGTCTCCAGACAGTGCAAAGCTTCCTCCAGCTGAGAATCAACAAGTGGGGATTGAGTTCAAGAAGGGGAGCCGATAACCCACAATCCACTTAACAGGAAAGAGTCCTAAGCCCCATACCAGTTTCACTAAGACCAGTGGCTAGAGAGAGAGACAGACAGACAGAGAAAGACTGAGGACTCATTCGTGTTGCCCCAGAAATAGGGAATGTTAAGAGCTGTGTGATCTTGGAAAACCCTCTCAGTATCTGAGTCTCTCATTCTGTCTTCTCATTGGGTTGTGGTGGTTTGGGGAGCCATCGTGCCTCATTGGTGCCCGTCAGTGCCCATTTGTTGGCTCTCCCCAGTTTCTCCACACCTGGGCAGCCCCCAGAACTGTCAAGAGCCCCACCTGTTGGCATGGTTCTGGCCATGGACTTGGAGGACCAGCATGTCCTGGCTGTCAAAAGTGAGTTGCAGGGAGGAAGTCATGTCTTCTAAGGTCCAGAGTTCTCGGAATAGCAACTGAGGTAGGGGAGAGAGAGAGAACAGGACACATAGTGTTAGGGGTGCTGAGGACCCTAGAGATCAGTTGAGGTGCCTCTGTGATTCACAGCCCCAGAGCAAGACCCTGCTCTAGCCTGCAGGCACCAGCTCCTGGCTGCCCCTGGACACAGGGCTCACAGGCAGGGCTCAGGTGGCCCCAGCATGCATTGCAGCCAGACACAAAGATCCAGATGGACTGGGGAGAGAGGGATTTTGGTCTGTTTAGTTGTGGGGTCCAGACTCTGCACAAGGGGGACCACTAGGAACTGCTCTCTCTTCTCATCAGAATTGTGGGACACAAAGGCAATGGCGACAGGTGGACCGTGAGCACTGACACAGGCTTGTGGGTACAGAGACTCGAAAAATGGTGTAGCCCCTTGCGGTGGGGACCACAGAGACACCAACTCAAGTTCTCACTCCACTGGCTGCTTGCTACATGACTTTGAGCAGTTAGTCTAAACCTCATGTGTGGCCCAGAGACTGTTGGGGTGACCTTTTGTGCACTGTGTAAAGATTGTATTATTCAAACGCTGATTTCTGTACCATCAGAGAGTTGAGTACAGTTTGGACTTTGTATTGTCATTCCTATGGCCACATCATATTGTGTAAACACTCCCTCCAATAACTTCTGATTGGTTTAATAAAGAGCTGACCGGCCTATAGCAAGGACAGGAGAGAAGAGGCAGGACATCAGGACAGAAAGAGGAACTCTGGGCAGGAATCTGAGGTGAGATTTGCCAGCTGGATATGGAGGAAGAAACAGGGGCCAGACTGAGCGACTGAGGAAAGAAAACAAGCCACATTGCAGAACATAGATTAGTATAAAGGATAATTTAAGGTAACAGCTAGTTGGGAACAAGCGTATGCTAAGGCCAAGCATTAATAAATATAAAAGGTCTCTGTGTCATTATTGGGAGCTGGCAATCCAAGAAAGCCCTATTATAAATGGCACCAAACAGTTACAAGAGCCAGTGATGGTCCTGTCACCGTGGCCAACATCATCACGGCCTGTGGTGCTCCAACATCCTCAGCTCACAGCCTTGACCCACACAGCTACATGTAAAGGAACATTGTCTATCTCCATGTTACACATAAGGAGACTGGGGACACAGAGGGGCATTGGCTCAAGGTAGATGTGCACATCAGCGAGTGTCAGAAGGATGAGAGGAAGAACAGCCTGAGTACTGTTCATGGCACTGAGTACTGTTCATGGCACTGAGTACTGTTCATGGCACTAAGCAATGCTCATAGTACTGAGCCATGTCTCCTTGGCAAAAAGAAGCTGGGCTCTAGCTCTGATTCATTACTGGGTGAACAGAGAGCATCCTGGCCAGGAGCTGGAACATGGCTGCCAGACACCAGGCCTGTGGCTGAAAGGGTTTGCTTGGTAGGCATCGGCTATAACTGTTATGTTTTTGTTTTTTTTTATTTCAAGACAGGTTTCTCTGTGCAGACTTGAAGGCTTGGAACTCCATCTATAGACTAGGCTATAACTGTTGTGGTTTTGTTTTTTTCTTTTTTGTTTGTTTGTTTTCAAGACAGGTTTCTCTGTGCAGACTTGAAGACCTGGAACTCCATCTATAGACTAGGCCTTTCTTGAAACTCAGAGGTCCCCATGCCTCTGAGTGCTGGGACTAAAGGCGTGTGCTACCACATCTAGGCTACAGTGATTTCCTTGTCTGTTGCAGTTGTTTTAACAGAGCCTCTGTAAACTGTAAAGTGTGTGACCACCTGTCACTCCTCCCGTCACACATGGGGATGGAGGTCCTGGCCCTGTGGCCCTCACCTGGCTGCTGAAGGGCAGACCCAGTCTCTGGAAAGCTTGCATTGTGTGGTTACGGTTCACTGTCGCCTCCAGTGTGCCACTCGGCAGCCGAGCCAGAGCACCGTCACATCCATACTGACCTGGTTCCTGCCGCAGAGGACCACATGGGCCCAGGTCTTAGTCTCTAAAGGCAGAATGACAAGAGCTGTGGGGACTTGAACTCACCTCCCTCCCAGGCCAGGAATGCAACAGAGACTGAAATGGGGATGTGCTGCAACCCGTGGACATTGGCAGAAAACGCTACCATGTAGGCCTAAGAGGGATCATTGACTGGCCTCGGGTTAGCCGGTCAGCTCTCCAAGCCCCCTTGATTTCATCTGTCACAAGGAACTCCCTAAGACCCTCCTCTGAGAAGTCCCGCCGACTCCTGCCTGCTGAGCATCTTCACCACCGCGCAGGCACAGCAGCCTAAGAGCCCTAGTCGTGTTCTACTGTGTGTCAGAAGTTGGAGTCGTTCGAGGTAAAGTGCACAGCTTAGGTCTGAGCCCAGTGGGTGGCCAATGCCTCGAAGCCCAAGCCTTGATTTTCTCATCTGTAAAATGGTTGCAGCCCACCCATCTCAAGAGGGTACCCAGGTGACGTCCCACCCAGAGGAGCTGGAGGAGGGGTACACAGGGGTCAGTGACACATTTTTTTCTTACATTATCCCACATTCAGTGACACATGTCCGCTATGGTAGGGCAAGGGAAGAGAGGGCACATGGATCTCATGCTTGGGGACACCTAGCTGCCAAGAACATTAACACTAAACAGAAAGCATCACTGTGTGCTGGGACAGCTAGATGCAGACAGCAATGGGGGAAGGGAGAGGGTGCTCCTGGGAACTAGTATAGACCCAGCAACCCCAATGTCAGCTCCTGAGTGGTCTCATCCCCCAGTGTGAGCAAACCCCTATTTATCCCCCAGGAAGCTGAATGACAAAGATGGCAACATTTGAGACCAGAGGAACAGAGGAAAATGATCCAGATGACAGGGAAACTACCCAGGGTTCAGAGCCAGGCCCCTGCATCTGTCTGGAGGACAGAGGAAGGCAGAACGTGAAGTCAGACTCGAATCAGACTGCCTAAGTTCAAGGCCCAGCTTCACCGTTATAAACTAGCTCTGTGTCCTGAGACAAGTGACTCAGCCTCTCTGATCCTCCATCCCTTATCTGCAGAAGGAAAGGAGGGAGCAGGGAGAAGAGCTTGAAGGGCAGTGAAATGGTGGTGCTCTGAGGCTCTGCTGGGTTAATATGGGCTGCCAGCTTGACAGGATCTAGCATTACCAAAGGGTTCAGTCTCTCAACATGCCTATGAGAAAGTTTCTAGAATAGCAAACAGAGGTGGGAAGACCCGCCCTGAGTGTGGATAGCTCCATCCCACGGGCTGAGGCCAGACCAAACAGAAGAGACAGCGGGCTGAGCGCAGTGTCTGTCTCCCTGCTTCCTGACTGTGGCTGAGATGTGAGCAGCTGCCTCACGCTCCTGCAGCCTTGACTCTCCCACCACCCAGCCCTCCCTCCAAGTGCCTGCTAGTGGCTCACAGAGGCCCTTCCAGAGCTGACTTCTCCCATTCTACACTTTACAGGTCTAAAGAAAATGAAGTAACAATGGAGGTGTTAGGATCCGAACCCAATACTACGGCCCTTGTAGGAGAATAGACAGAGAAGGAAGGTGGCTCTATGCAACAGGGCAGGCTGGAATGATCGGTGTGGCCAGGGGACACCCAGCTAGCAGAAGAAATCCCTTAGGACCACTGGAGGGGGACCAGGCCACCAGTGCTGTGTTCAATGTCTGGCCAGAATTCAGAGAGTAAAACTCCTGCTGTTTCTAGCCCCCTACTTCGGGAAATTGCGTACCTCTCAGAGATAGCTCTTGGAGGCCAGGCTGTCTTGGTGTTCCCAGAGCCCAGGGCCAGCCAGGTCTGCCTGGGTCAAGGCTGGGACTAGATCTGGGCTCAGAGGATGCTGCACTCTGGACCTAAGCTCACCATGCATCCGCAGTTCAGCCTGTAGATCAGCCTCACCAGGGACCCTAGCCTGCAGCAGGGCCTCACTGTCATGTCGGCTGTGGCCCCATAGCTCCAGATGGCCTTCGTGGGCCCAGTAGCTCACAGAGTAGTTGATGGATACAGGGCCTGCCGAGATATGGATGGAGTGCTCAAAGCTGGCGGCATCATCATGAACGTCCACAGAGACCTGCAGGGACATGGTAAGGACGGACCAAGCTGGCCACATCCCAGACCTCCAAGGATTTCAGGACCAAGGGATGGAAAGGGCAGGCCTGAAGTCAAACATTCCCTTGAGGAAAGGCAAGTACAGAGAGTGGGCTGGGGAGTGGGCACAGGGACAACAGCCAGAGTGAGCCTGGGAAGAGGGAGATGCTCTATTAGGTCCTGTACTTGGGCTGCTTAGCTCCTGTACTTGTTCGTGTTAATAAAGTTTTATTAGAATATGGCTCTGCTCTTTCATCAACTACTGCCAATGTCTGCTGTCCCCTATGGGAGACTGGGAGATTCCCATGGCCAAGATTTTCCTTTTTTTAAAAAAAAAGATTTATTTATTACGTATACAATGCCGGCACCCCAGAAGACGGTATCAGATCTCATTATAGATGGTTATGAGCCACCATGTGGTTGCTGGGAATTGAACTCAGGACCTCAGGAAGAGCAGCCAGTGCTCCTAACCTCTGAGCCATCTCTCCAGCCCAAGATTGTCTTTCTTTCTTTCCTTTTGTTTTTTTTTTAGACAGCAATCCTCTGTGTAGTTCTGGAACCCACTCTAGAGACCCGGCTGGCCTTGAATTCACAGAGATCCACCTGCCTCTGTCTCATGAATGCTAGGATTGAAGACCACCATGCATGGCAGGTTTTCTTGTTTTATCCGCTCTGCAGAGAAGCCTGCTGGCCTTCCGTAACACATTCTCCCTTCCTGTACCACTGTCAGCTACCTCAGGCCTTTGGTAAAACCTCCTCCCCCATGACTGAGAGAGATGAGGATTAGGGTTAGGGTGGCATCCCTGGCTGAAGACGTCTGCAGTGTTGGCTGTGGACCAGGGTTGTTGGTAGGTGTCACCCAGGCACACCTGGTCTTAGGCTGCTCCCAACCTACCAGATTGATTCACATTTTAAAAACTATTATTTTAAGTATATGCTTTGTTTGCATGAATGTTTGTACAGCACACACACAGACACACACAGACACACACAGATACACACACAGACACACAGACACAGACACACACAGATACACACACACACACACACACACACATACACGCACGCACGCACACACTCAGGTGCTCCAGAAGTGCCAGGAGCCAGAAGAGGGTGCTGAATCCTTGGCCTTACAGATGGTTCTGGGCTGTCATGGGAGTATCCTCTACAAGAGCAACAAGTATTCTTTACCACTGAACCAATTTCCCTGACTCTGATTCACACTTTAAAAACACAGTCCTGGGGCCTGGGCATAATGGCACATGCCTTTAATCCCAGCATTCAGGAGGCAGAGGCAGGTAGATTTCTGAGTTCTAGGCCAGCCTGGTCTACAGGGTGAGTGCCAGGGCTACACAAAGAAAACTTGTCTCAAAACAACAAAAACAACAAAACGCCAAAAAACCAAAACCAACCCACACAGTGCTGTAAGATGTTCTGTCTGTGAGCACATGGGAAGCTTAGGCAGAGCGGTACTCATACTACAGTGCCACAGAAAGCCCCACGTAGGCCTGACCCTACAGTGCGGGGGTTCCCCAGCTCTGAGGCCCCACACTGTGACCAGCTCTGCTGGCCTGTCCCACTGTGGGCTGCCCGCCAGACCTCTGCAGGCTCCTGCAGTGGCCCTTGTATGTGCAAGAACAGGGGTGCCGCTGTTCCCCACAGCTTAGTATCCCTCAGGGCCAGGCTCACTGGGAAAAGCCCTTACAGCCTGGACACCAGATTCCCTAGCAAGCCCTCACAAGGTTGGCAGGCAGCCCCAACTGTGTGCAGTTTACCCTCTGCCTGGGTCCTGGAATTGGGAAAGGGCACTTGCTGCCCTGCATTTAGCACATTGATCTATAGGAGCTCTTCTTCCCCTGCACCCAGCCAGGGACGGTGAACATGGAGCCCTGGAGTCTACCTGACTCATGATGCTTAGAGTACCCACCACTGGCTGCCATGGCAAAGGCTAGCGAGAAGCCCTTAGGCTCTGGGCTGATAGAGCACTGCAGACGTCTTGGACCACCAAGAGGAACCACGACCCATGGGACTGAAGACCAGGACATGTTACAGGGTATAAGAGGAGATTGGGGATAAGGGCCACAGAAGTCAGTTCAGCCAGGGTTTCAGTTCAGCCAGGGTTTCAGCCCTAGACTATACTACCAGCAGTCCCCAGTGGTGAGGCAGTGTTAGCCCCTGGCGGTGGCCTCCGTGACTCACTACCCTACCCAGGTCAGACCCTGGCACTTGGAGAGGCCACCTTTCCATGTTCCCCTGGCACAGTCCCTACAGCTGGGCAGGCGAGGTGTCTGCACTACACCAGACCTGTGGGGACAACAGGGGAAGGTGGTGGTTTCTTCCCTAAACCGACCTGGAAGAAAGCACCTGTGTGCTGACACTCACATCTACGGCCCTGTGGTGAGGACAACACGGACAAACAGTTCCTACAGACAGGGCACATGGCTGCAGCAGAGGCTCCTCCAGGTCTCTACAGGCTAGGCACTGTTCTAGAAGGTTCCTCACCTGAGCCTCTACAGGAGGCAGTGGCTGCCAACAGCTCACCTTGCAGATGAGGGAACGGGCATAGAAATCCACATGCTCTGGATGGTGGCTTGACCAGGCCTGTCACAGGCACAAAAGTGACTCTTCTTGTGTGTGCATGTGGAGTGGATGTTGGGGTGGGGCTCACGCAAGTGAGGCAAGAATTCTATCACTGAGTCACAACTACAGCCCTCTTTTAACTTTTCCTCTTGAGACAGAGTCTTTGAACTTGCAACCCTCCTGCCTCAGCCTCCTAAATAGCTAGTATGATAAGCCTGCTTCTCTAAGCCTGGTTTCACACTTCACTAACATGTGAGTGACAGCGGGTGGCTTCCTTGTGGTAGTTGCTAGCCATTGTCAACCTCACAGGATTTAGAAGCAGCAAAGAGATAGGCATCTGGGAATGTCCTGAGGGAGTTTCTAGGCTAGGCTGAGGTAAGAACCATCTAAATGTGGGCATCGGCATTCCCTAGGCTGAACTCCCAGACTGAATGAAATGGACGAAGTGAGCTGAGCATTTATCTCTCTGCTTCTTGACTGTGGATAAGTGTGACCAGCTGCCTCATGCCTCTGTGCCTTCCCTACCACCACGGGCTATGTACTAAAACCCTGAGCCAGCAGCAGGAAAAACAACCATTTCATTTGTTTAGCCTACAAGGTCCCTTGACTATTGCACATTGGCCCAGATCTCTCCTCACCCACCTGGATGTGACCATGGCCATATATGGAAAACAGGTGGCCGCAGGGCCTGTGGCTGAGGAGTCAAGGTTGGCACTGAGGTGACAGCTCGCACCCCACAATGCCATCTGTGCTGAGTGGTTGGAAGACTCCTGGGCACCTGTCCCTTGGATCCCTACAGGTGAGACACGAGAACAGGTGGCAGTAGACGGAAGCAATGAGACTGTGTAAAAGGGCCTGTCACAAGCCTGTGGTGTCAGAGTGGAAGCTGGAATTCTACAGGAATCCTGGAGTCCCGCTGTCCCCAAAGACTCCAGGTTTGCCACATACACATTTTCCTGTCCCCTAGAAGCGGTGATTTCATCTGATCCAACCATCCTCTGCAATTCCCGCCCATATCCAGGGTCAGACCTTAGTCCCCAGGGGATCTCTGCCCAAGTGTTCGAACAAGGGACTAGGGTTGGCAGTGTATCTACCCCTTGCTGAGACATCTTGAGTCTCTCCAGGCATCTAAAGAGGAACTAGGGCAGGAGGCTAGATCTGTCCTATAAGCATAGGCCAGGAGCCTCAACTTTGGGCTCCAGGGCCGCTTTTAGGCCCCTGCCCTGGGTTTCAGGATTTCAGAGTTTGAGAGAAGCCACTTGGCAGAGGAACTCTCCTACCTGCACCGCTCAGTGGGCTGCAGTTGTGAGTCAGGTTCCCCAAAAGATGACTGTGCTCCAGATCCCAGGAGCAGGGCCAGCCTGCTCGAGTCACCACGGATGCTGGCCTGTCCCCCAATGGCTCCGGCATAGGTCTGCCACCGCCCACTCAACTGGAGCTCTCCCAGCAAGTCCTGGCTACAGTTCTGGGTGAGGGTGCAGGTACGCTGTGCAAGCTTCTGTCCCCTGTCTCCTCATGCTTGTCCTGCAGGAGGAAGCTCAGCATGGCTGAGTCGGTGGACACCTTAACGGAGCCTGAGGAGGAGGGAGGAAGGAAGACACAATTGAGTAGGAAGTTGCTGTATTTGTGGTACGGTGATGCCAATGCTTGTGGAATGTACTGTGGTATGCCAGCTCCTTGCAGCGTGCCCAGTCCCACAGGAAGTATTTAAAGGAGCCAGCCTGGTGAGGCATGTCTGTTGACATCCCCCGCACAGGCTTGCTGCAACGGCCTGATGTACATAGCACCGAGAGCCAACCTGTGAGAGCCAACCTGGAATTCCAGGGCTAGGAGAGCAGCTCACCCCAGCTCAGCTCTATCTCAGGATCCACACACCTCGCAATACAACTTCCTCACAGAACGTTCCAACAGCCGCTCACACGCTCACAGTGCTCCGAGGGAACCCACTATGCTATGACAGGCCATCTGGACCGTCTACTTGGCAGGATCTAGAGTCACCTAGACACACACCTCTGTGCATGTCTGTGAGGGGTTTCTAAGCTGGGCAAACTCATGTGGGAAGAACCATGCTAGGTGAAGGCAGCACCATTCCTTGGGCTGGAGTCTTAAGCTAAGTAAGAAGGGCACTTCCTGACTTGGGATGCTGTGTGACCAGCTGCCTGATGCTCCTGCTCCCACACATCCCCGCCACACCCTTGTAGCTCTAGACTTAGCCAACAAACCCTTCCTTCCCTCCTTTAATTGCTTTTACTGGGTATTTTGTTAGAGTGAGAAAGGTAACTGAGACATGTGCTACAAAACGTGGGCCTTAATCTCTGTCCTCAGCAGGTGCATAGCAAGGCCCAGGTGTCAGAAGACTCTTGAAAGTAAAGTGCCAGCCAATCAGGTTTCAGCCTGGGAATGACCCAGGTGTGGTTAACTGAGATGTTTGACAAAGGTTCAAAGGAGACTCAGTAGAGAGCAGAAAGACTTCAGTAATAGTGCTGGAGCAATTCAAGATCTAAGTAAAGTTGTTCTCGCTATTACTAAATTAAATAAAGCATGCTGGGCATGTAGCTCATTTGGTGGAGTTTTTGCCTGTCTTTCATGAAGCTATGGCTTCCCTCCCCAAAGGACATAGACTAGGTGTGGTGGCTCACCCTCCCTAAAGCACGGCACCCCATGGGCTGGTAGAAGGGCAAAGAATTGGGGTCTTGAACCCTGGGCCCCAGTGCAATGTGGGAAGTGCTCTTCCAGCACTGTGGTCAAGCATGCTTGGGTTCTGTCCCTTATGTGAAACTCTGACTTTCAGAGCTGTCAACACATCAAAGCACACCAAGGCACACAAGGAGGCAGGACCAGGCAGAGCGCTGATAACCTGGGAACCAAAGTCTACCTCAAGTAAATGTTAGAATCTTCCAAGGATGGGGTGGGAAGTAACCCCGGCTAACTGTTCAACTGCTGTTTGAGTGTGTGGCCGCAGATGTGCACAGCAGAGGAACACTGACTTCCGGTCATTAAGCTTGACATCCTCAGAGCTGTGGTGGAGAGTTCTGAAATTGTAGGTTCCAGGGCTGAACATAAATGCCAATCTATGGCAGATCATTGCCATCCCATATCAGAAAGGGGAAGGAGGCGGCTGAAGGCAGGGCTGGGCGGTTGAGTGCTGCCTGCTCTTCCAGAGGACCACGGTTTCTGGCCTCTGCGTGCACATGGTGCTGACCGGCATGCAGGCAGAACACCCATACATACAAAATAAAAATAAATCTTTAAATGTAAAAAGTCTTCAAAAAGGGGAAAAAAAGGCCAAAACAAAGCTTTTGTTGCTTTAGTTTGTTTCTGAGACAGGGTGGCGCTGTGTAGTCCAGGCTAGCCTCAGTCACGATCATCCTGCTTTGGGCTGCCAAGTACTGGATGATAGGTGTGTACCACGGGGCCTGGCCAGAACAAGCCTGCTGGTCGTGGGTTTGTGCTTTGGCTTGACGGTTGAATACACATGCCCCCCGACCCCACGGCTCATGAGCCAAAAGCTTGGTCCCCGCTGTGACGTGGGGGATGCTTGAAGTGGGTGGTGTGAGGGCGGCAGTGAGGCAGCTCAGTAGGTAAACATTCTGGTTACACACGTGTGAAGACCTGAGTTCAAATACTCAGCACCCATGAAGAAGCTGAGTATTGTGCCCAAGCCTGGGGGGCCCAGGGGAGGATAAGAGGATTTTGTGGTTGTCATAACTGCCCTGTGGAAGATGGGAGGAGATGTATGCTTGGAGGGAAGAGCCTCCCTGTCTGCGCCTCCCTCAGGCAACGGAGCAGGGGTCCATGTGCACTGAGGTGTTCACACACCACATCTGTAAATGCAGACAGTCTTCTCACACATTAATGGGAGAATGACAAAGCAAAAGAATGCGTCTCTGACAGAGGGGAGGTCAGAATCTTGGTGCCATCCCCAGAATTTCCCCGGAGTCTACGCTGATGTCAGAACAGCCATTATCTGACTTCATAAGATTGAAACTGGGTCAAGTGGAAAGCACCACGGAGGGCTGGAGACGGAACCCCAGGAGAAGAGTGCTCACGGAGCCCAGAGCTGTGGGTTAGAGCCCCACAGAAACCAGACCCAATTGTGCATCCCTGTACTTCCGGCACTCCGGAGGGGAGACGGAAGGATCAGGAGTTTCAGTTCATCTCTGGCTACATAGAGAGCTGGAGGCCAGCCAAGGCTACGCAGGACCCTGCCTCAGTGCGGTGGGTTTGGATAGGAACGCTTGGCCCATAGAGTGGGCAATTAGGAGGTGTGGCCTTGTTGGAGTCGGTATGGCCTTGTTGAAGGAAGTATGTCACTGTGAGGCGGGCTTTGAAGTCTCCTAAGCTCAAGCTACACTGAGTATGGCGCACAGTCTCTTCCTGCTGTCTGCGGATCCAGCTGTGGAACTCTCAGCCCGTCTCCAGCACCATGTCTGCCCGTGTGCTGCCACGCTTCCTGCCGTGATAATGGACTAATCCTCTGAAACTGTAGGCCATCCCCAGTTAAATGTTTTCTTTTATAACAGTTCTGTAGTCATGGTGTCTCTTCACAGCAATGAAATCCTACGACACCCAGAAAAACAAAAAACCATGATGGAGTCTCAATCTGAAAATCCAGAAGATTCTAAAATCCAAAACTGGTGGAGCACGTTGGATTTAAGGATTAGGAATCTAAGCAGGTAACAACCCCAAAGACCCTGAAACACAAAAACACTTCCATCCCAAGCATTTTAGGTCAGGAGGTTCTTTGAAAACAAAATTGGAGCCGGGCCATAGTGACATACACCTTTAACCCCAGCGATTAGGAGGCAGATCTCGGGATGACAGAGCAAGTTCCAAGGCATCCAAAGCCACAGAGAAACCCTGTCTCGAAAAATAAAACAAAAATAAAACAGCATTGGAGGTAGGACGGATACGACAGTGCGAATGTGGCGGTCAGAGGACAGCGTGTAAGAGTCAGTTTTCTCCTCGACATGTGGGTCCTGGGGATCAGACTCAGTTCTGTTGTGCCTGGCAGCAAACACATCTTGACTAGCTGGGCCACCCCTCATCTGTTCTAGAAAGTGTGCCTGAGGAGCTGCGTGCCCAGGTGCCCTCTCTAGAGACAATGTTCATTTGAATAGTACAGGCTCTAACACGTCCTGCATAAGGAAGCCTCTGCAGTTCTGTTAGTGGAAGATTCTCCTCACCAGGTTCTCTTGGTGTTGAAGGCAATCTACCCTGGGCACTCAGAGGAAGCAGTTGCCTGAGAGGCCCAAGACACCTGCGATGGCAGTCAGTTGGCTACATCTGAAATTAACTAAAACCCAAATGGCTAGGCACACCTATAAAGGATTTTTCTTAATTAATCATGTGACGTAGGAAGACCCACCTGTAGTCCTGATCTTTTGAGGTGGGAAGATCCACCTTTGATCTGAGCCGCACCTTCTGCTGGCAGCCCATAAAAGGACATGGAAGAAGGAAGCTCTGGCCTGCTTACATTCACTCTGGATGGCAAGTCCATTCCTTCACTGGCCTTGGAGCATGCCTGAGATTGTGGTGCGTACCGAAGACCAGCTGAGACATCCAGCCTCATGGGCTGAACAACACTGGGTTCCCGGACCTTCTATTGGTAGACAGCCATTGTTGGACGAGCTGGACCACAGCCACTCCAAGAAATGCCCTTTCCACATATTCAGTCTATCAGTTCTATTGCTGAGAGGTCCCTGACTGATACAGCGCTGTTCAGCTCTCACCCTCTCAGAACATCTTCTGCTTTAGCACGCCCCTGAGGCTCAGGGCATGGGGCACTTCTGTCCAGCCAGCTACTGAGTGCTGGGCAAGGCTCCACAGCATGAGGACCCAGCCTCCCCATCTCTCCTCAGCAGTCTTGAGGAGCAGCTGAGCTGAGCCCTGGAAAACAGCTGTACCCTAGGAGGAAAGCGATGGGGACTGTTCGGGTCTCCTGCAGGCACACGTCTGAACGCTTGTTCTCCAGCAGGGCCGTGGAGCCTTTGGAAGGTGGAGGAAGTGGGTCTTTAAGGGGTG
>CM053757.1:11056629-11195921 GCA_028658305.1 Pachyuromys duprasi | reverse complement strand
GGATGTACACTCAGGTGGCTGAGCGGCTGCTGTATGGGAGTCCTGGTCAGCCCCAGCCCCAGCCCCAGGTTCTCAACAACATGGCACCCTGGGTGCTTCAGGGAATGGTCAGAGAGGAGAGAGGCAGGAGCTGGGCAGTCCCTGTGAGTGGTGAGTTTTTTCACTCTTTGGGGAAAGAGGTCATTTGACATAGGGTCTCTCTATGAGCCCTGCCTAGCCTCAAACTCACCATCCTCCTGCTGCAGTTTCCTGAGCACGAGCGAGTGAGTGAACTCTGATGCCACCTTCCTGCTCTCCCAGCCTCTGAGTCAAGACTGTCACACCAGAGCCAATCCAGGTAGTCTCAGGGAGGCAGAGGCCTCAGGGATGGCTTCTCCCAAGCAAGACACTACCCTTGGTCTCTAGACGTCCCTTTGAAGGTCTTTTCAAGGCACACAGCGGAAGTTACCTTGCTGGGGTGACCTTGGAGGACAGCTGTAGCTGAAGGGCTCTAGGGGTGCTGAAGACAGCCTGGCGGAGCGAGACCTTCATATTCCAGCCCCAGTGGCTCCTCCTATTTTGCTTGCTAGTGTCCACCTCTAGCAGAAGCAGCTCGTGGCCAGGCACACACACAGACAGGGACACGTCCACTCTATGTTCCTTGTGACGTCCTGTGGAAGCCTGCACCTGTAAGGAGGCAGAGAGGGCAGGAAGGGATGAAGGGTCAGAGGAAGCTTCGCCGAGGGTGGCCTTGCTCTAAGAAGCCCTCCAGCCAGGTCAGCTCCGAGAGCTCCCTCATGACAAATAGGAGCACCCCGGCCAACATGCCTAGCCCCAGCTCCTGACATGGGATTTGAGTCCTGGCTGATCCTTAGCGGTAGAGCTCATGTCAGTTTTTGAAAGAAGCAGAGAAGGCAGCAGAGAAAACCTAAGCTGGAACATCCCAGCACTTAAGAGGCTGAGGCAGGAGAATCATGAGTTCAAGGATCCCTGAACTGCAAAGGGAGACCTTGCCTCAAAAAGAGAAACAGGTGGAGAGAAAGGAGAAAGACTTGAACTTCCATGTGTCTCTGTGGCCAAGAGCTTCTGGGACAGACTTTAGTCTCTCTAACTGCTCCTGCTTTCCAGGGGCCCTGCAGGCTGTACAGGCCCAGCCCACTCAGTATGGCTCCAAGCCTGGTATGGTGGCACACACCTATGTCCCAGCACCGGGGGCCTGAGACAGGAGGATTACTTATTTCAAGTGAGCCTGGGCTATATACCCTTAGAAGTTAGAGAGGGTGCAACACACACACACACACACACACACGAGGAAGAAAAGGAAGGAAGGAGGGAAACATCCCTTCTGAACACACAGAGCTCAGAACACAACACTGTTCCTTCCTTCCATCCGCAGCCACCCTCGGCCCACATGAGTGTATTGGGTCATTACTAATGGCTCTAAATGGAAGGCTGTCTGCTCATGCTGCTGCCGCTGGGCCTCAAGCACGCTCCCTCTGCTCTCATTGCCACACTCCTGGACACATGGCACAGCTGCCAGCTTCACACAGCCACGGGCATCCCCATTTTCCAGTTAGCAAAACTAAGGCAGGCCAGGGTGAAGTGCTGGACCCAAGGGCATGAGGCATCTGAGCAACAGTGCTGGGAACCACATTTCAGTTTATATTTTTATCTTTTCTTTTTCTGTTGTTTTTTTTAGGGGGTGTTGTTTGTTTGTTGTTTTGTTTTTCGAGACAGGGTTTCTCAGTGTAGCCTTGGCTGTCCTGTAACTAGCTTTGCAGACCAGGCTGCCTGCCTGTCTGCCTGCCTGCCTCTGCCTCCTGAGTGCTGGGATTAAAGGCGTATGTACCACCACCTGGCTTGAGTTTATATTTTTTATTTGTGCAGTTTTCACATCTAGAAGTCTTTCTGGACACCTTTGTTATAGTATAGAGTGAAATCTTTCTTTCCCTAGACACCAACACAGAACAAATTGAAGGAAAAATGAGAGTTCCGTCCACTGCTAAGGGAGAGACACAGCCTTCACCCCAGAGTTAAAGATTTCATGGGGTAGGTGGTGACTGAAGGCTTCCTGCTGTCTGGCCCTCATTCTGCTAAGGCCGCTCCTAGGAGCTCAGGGGTTTGGAGCTGGGAGTTGGCAGAGTGTGAGAAATTGGTTGAAGCCAAAGGAAAGGATGAGGTCACCCAGAGCTCGAAGGGAAGGCTGCCAAGGAGAGACCCCTGGGTGAGCGCAGTTGAGGAGTGAACTGTGGTTTCCCTTCAGAGGCCGGCACCACAGCTCTGAGGCCTCCACGGCCTCATCTTCCTGTGAGCTGGCGATGAGTTCATTTCAGGAGCAACATCCGCACCTGTAAGCTGGGCAGGAAGGCAAAGCTGTCTGGAGGTTGGAATTGTAAGAAAAATGCCAAGTAGGAGCTTGATTTGTTCAACTGGACTAAGACCTGTTGGGGTATGGGAGGAAATAGAGGGATGAGCTTCTATCATCCTTAGTAAGCTGGAAAGCTGGTGTTAGGGTGCCCCAGCTCCCCAGCTGTTGACCTGCCTCCTGTTGGACCCTGACCATGAACCCTGCACCGTGCCCCTGGCTCAGTGGCCCTGGGACCCTGACCCTGTTGAACCTCACACTGCTCTGCTGGGTTAGTGTTACCACCCCATTTTCCAGTTAGCAAAACTGAGGTTCAGAGGCATTGAATGATTTATCTAAGATCACACAGCTAGTGGGCATAGGCTGGGAACTGAACTTGACTAGGCAGCAGGATACCCACTGGCTTCAGAGCTCCTTGGAAATGGAGATAAGTCTAGGTCACCCATGCCACCCATCACCGGCAGAGGCTGGCATAAGGCAGACACAGGGTGTGCACATGGGAATGAATGAATGCGGAAATAACCCACATCAGCTGCTCTAAGGGATTCATGGTTTTCCTCCAGGACACAACACAGACTACATTTCCCAGCCTTCCCTGCAGCCAGGTGGGATTTCCATTTAGTCCTGGCCAGGGATGTTGGCTGGAGTGCTACTGAAAGGCCTGGCCCTCAGAAACACCCCGTGGATTTCTCCACCCTCTCCCTTGCCCCTGCTTGGATCTTCAAGTGGGCACCTGGGGCAAGGCTGCTTTGGGCTGCAGTGTGGGTGTGTGGGGAATTACAGGCCTGCACCACCAGGCATTGTTTATGTGCTGGGAATGGATCCCAGATCTTTATACATGATAGGCAAGCGTCTACCGACTAGACCCTCTTCTTTCACAAGGGGGCAGAGTCCAGCCTCTCACCTGGGATGTGGCTTTGTGGTTGATAGCAGCTTGTACGTCTACAATGAAGTCAAATGCTCCTTGTTGATGCCGTGTAAGGTCAAAGCCACCATTCAAGCTGAGGGTCTGAGGAAACAGACAGGAGTAATCACAGTCATTCGCTCCTAAGGGTGCCCTACCCTGCTCTCCTTCATACTTAGGGGTTTTTGTTGGTGGTGGTTTTGGTTTTTTGAGACAGGGACAGGGTTTCTCTGTGTAGCCTTGGCTGTCCTGGACTCGCTTTGTAAACCAGGCTGGCCTTGAATTCATAGAGAACTGCCTGCCTGTGCCTCCCTGAGTGCTGGGCATGTGCTACCTCGCCTGGCTTTTGTTTTGTTTTGTTTTTATTTAGGTTTTTTTTTTTTAAAGAAAAAGTCTCAGGATGGCATGATGGCTCAGCAGGTAAAGGCACTTGCCTTCAAACCTGATGACCTGAGCTCTATCTAAGGATCCACACTGTGGAAGGAGAGGACTGACACCTTCAAATTAATCTCTGACTTCTACACATGTACAAGGGGTGCACACGTGTATTCATACATACATACATATTGTGTGTATGTATTTATACAATATATATACACACACACACACACACACACATCACTAAAAACTAAAAGTTGAAAGGAAAAGCTCTCACTTAGGAGGCTAAACAATTTCAGGCTGCAGCTAAAGATGACCTTGAACCCCTAATTTTCCTGCCTCACCTCCTGAGTGGCTGGTATTACAGGTGTGCATCCCATAACAGAACCTCCCCTCGCAGACACTAGGTAACACTTGCCCAGCCTGGACACTCACCTGTTTGGAATGGGTGGCATCCAGAGCCGCGCTGTGCCGGATCTCTCCATGCTGAGAGCTGCCCTGGTGTAAGCCCTTCAGGTGCGGAACTACTTTCTGGTTGATTTTTAGTGTCACCTTGGCCTCACTGTTCTTAGCCTGAGTGTGTGAGAACCAAAGTATGGAAAGAGGTCACCATCATGTCCATGTGCGGCAGAAGCCACGGCGGAATCCAGAGATCGAAAACAAGTGGCCCAGAGACTGATGTCCAAAGAGGAAGCGAGGAGGAAGTGAAGCCAGGTGCATGCTGGGCCTTCCATAGGGCAGCGCTCTTGCTAGAGGTGGTGGGTGGGCTTGATGGAAGCAATGTTAAGCCTCTCCCCACAGACTGGGGCTCAGGCGGTCTATTTTCTTCACTGCTAGCTTCTGAGCACTCCGATGACAACACACAGTAGGTGCTGCATGAATGTGGGACCACTATTTCTAGCCTGAAATGTCAAGGTCAAAGTGGAATTGTGGCACCAAGTGGGAGGAAGGCACAGAGTAGCAAGGGGAACAGCAAGGCCGCATCCTAACCCCTGAAGCCTGAGGAAACGTTGCCTTCTAAGCAAAGATTTAGGGATCTTGAGGTGGGGCTAGACCCTGAGGTTTCCATCTTCATCTAAGTGAGGACCTTATGAGGGGACAGCAGGAAGGTCATGTTCAGACAAAGAGTGATAAGCACTCCTTTGCTATCTTTGGAAGGGCCAAGGGGTGCAGATGGCTTCTAGAAGCAGAGCAGGCAAAGAGGGGCTTCTTCCTGGAGCACCCCTGCAGGCACCCCTGTGGAACTCAGTGATGCTGAGTCCAGTTTTAATCCACCAAGATTCCTTTGTAGTTCTCAACTCAGGCACACTGAAAGACACATGTTTTAAGTTGCTACCTTTGGAGCAATATGTAACCCAACAAGAGGAAACACACAGTAATCAATTATTCATTCAACAACCACTTCGCAGCTGCGGGAAGACAATGACACCATTTCCTGTCTGTGCTGATGGAAAACTGACTGCCTGCCCCAAGGACACACTCACCATGGTTTACTCTTAGATACCAGCAAACACGGTATCTGGGAACCAAGATGGAAGAAAAAGAAGCAGCTAGGGAGGAAAATGTGTGTGACAAAACCTTTCTACTCTTTTTTTGCAGTGCTGGCCCAGAGCTCAGAGCCTTGGCAACCATCCTGCCACGGAGTTGCCTCCCACCAAGGCACAGTTCTGAGTGGAGCAAACAGCACAATGAGAGTAAATGGAGGCCTCTCCAGGCCCTGCTCCTGGCCAGATGTTGTCAGCTGGGATTTGAGTCTAAGCGGGGCCAGAACTCCTGATTTTTCCTTTCCTATAAACAACAGAAACCCAGGCTTTGTCTAAAATCTCCCAGTTCTCAAAGTACACAGGCCATAAAAACACAGGTGAAGCTGTTCAGCCTGGACCACCGCTCGGCAGTCTCTGGCTGAGGACCCCACAAAAGCCACTGGGAGCCATCCCTGCAGGTGTCATGCTGGCGTTATGTACTGTTCCCTCGGACATGCCCAGGGAGTCACTGGCCAGCATCTGGAGGGACCACTGCCAGCCCCCTGACTCAGGGGAAGTGAAGCCCTGGCATGGGGCACCCAGCCCCCACTGCAGGCTTGGCTTCATTTTCCTCCTTGGGGAGAAAAGCACCACTTTATTCCTTGTGAGCACAGTAGGTGTTCAATAAATGCTTTTTGGTGATTATGATGATCTCTCCCTGAGAGGGACAGGAAGACTCTAATGAGGCCCTGGTAAACATTCCACGTGTTTAGGAGAGGTCACATACAGAGCTATGGTCACGGTGTGAAAACAGACGTGTTCCCCACTCTACAGGAAAGAGGACTGAGGCCGAGGGACACAGACTCTCTAATGACGCACAGGCAATGTGAGCCTAGGGCATATGTGCCAAGACTCTGTAAATTGAAGGCCACAGGCTGTAGCCCACTGGCCAGTACAGCATGTTTTGTCCTGGCTGGTCCGGAATTTGGCCAGGTGAGCCTCAAACTCCCAGGCATCCTCTTGACTCTGTCTTCTGCTATTTGTATGTTTAGTCATGTGTCTCTATGTATAAGTGCAGATGCCTGTGGAGGCCAGAAGAGGCCATGAGATGCCTGGATGCTGGGAATTGAACTAGGGCCCTCTGGGTGAGCAGCAAGCATTCTTAACTGCTGAGCCATCCCTTCAGCCCCATAAAGTTCTATTGGGACATAGTCACATGTACTCTCTAAACAATTACTTACTGCATTTGCACACTGAACAGAGGCATGAAGTAACTATAACAGAGACCATGAGCCCACAGGCCTAAGAGAGACACTGTTTGTGCTACAGTCTAGCAGACGATAGGTAGCATCAAGCTTGCTGAAATTACAAACACTCCTTTAGCAATTATCATTCACCTCACAAAAGACTGGGGAAGTAGAGCCTGGGAACGTTACAAACCAACAGAGCAACCAAGACCGGCAGAATAATCATGCAAACATAAGCGGACGTGTCATGTAGATCCTCAGGGCTGACCTGGGGATGGGGAGGTGAGGGGGTGCTGCGGCAGGGGTGCAGGAAAGCCTGCAGGGGCCTGAGGTGTGGCTCCACTCTATACAGATGGCGGAAGGGAAGTGAAGCTGAAGGTGCAGTGATGGCTCCAACCGCAGAATGTACCAAGGTCCTGAATCAGGAAAGTATCAGCCAAGGCAATGCACGGCCTGGATGAAGCAGCTCTGGCAGCAGAGGCCAGAGAGTCAGCTGAGCGTGTTGTCCTAAGACACGTGGCAGGGGACACAGAGTGAGACAGGGAACCTAGGCAGGGAAACCTCGTGCTAGTCCGGGTCAGAAGCAATAAAACTGAACATGGAGAACTGGCGTGGGAAGGTTACTTACACTGTGTGGGGTCCCAGCCACCAGGCACCCCTCCAGGCTCTGGGGGATAGCCTTATCATTGTAGGGGTGGGTCAGGCCTGTGCAGACCTGGGAGAGACACACGTGCAGAGGTGAGTGGCTGCCCTGCCCCCAGAGGCTCCTAAAGGCCACCTTCCCTACAGCCTACGCACATAGAGGTGTCCAGCCCGGCAGCCCAGCTCCACAGTGTGTAGGATCTCCTCCTGGCCATTCAGGACGGCCTTGGTCTCCAGGGAGTGATGCTGGCGATGTTTGTCCACCGTAAAGGTCCCCTGCAAGAGGAGGCTTTGAGGGACCAGGAGGTGCCAGGGGTGCCTGGGTGTGGAGAAAGAACAGGCCACCGACATTAAGGCAGTAGGCAAGATCAGTGGAGAGATGGAGCTTGTCCTACACTCGGAGAGAGTGACACCGGAAAGGCACGTAGCAGCTCTGTGCTCCAAGAGCTGCCGATCAAAGCCTGGCCAGGAGCCAGGAGATGGCGCAGAGGTTAAAACACTCGCAACCAGTGTGAAGACCAGAGTTCAGATCCTCAAAACCACAGACATCCCAGGTGTGTGAGAGGCTTACTTCTAATACAGCCTGGGAAGGGGCAGGTAGAATCCCAAAAGCAAATAGACATATCGGGGAGTTCTGGGTCTGACTGAGAGACTCTGCTACACAGAACAAGATGAAGATGATTGAGGGGGTTTCCACTCACGTGCACTCACATGCCCCCCACCCCACATGTCAACATACACACTACACACACACACACATATACACACACACACACAGAGAAAAAGGCAAGGAAATAAAAAGCCTAACATGGTGGCACCTGCCTGTAATCCCGGCATTTGAGAGGCAGAGACAGGAGGATCATGAGTTCTGGATAACCTGGGCTACACTCTGTAGCCTTGACTGAGCAAACACACACATACTGTTTGCCAACCAGCCCCCTCTGCCATCTCACTACACCCACGAGATCACCAGTTGGCATGGAAACCCAAGACCACATAGCTGTAATCTAGGCTCAGTCTTCGGCTAGATGAACAACCTTGGATAAAGGACTCAATGGCCGATGCTTCAGTTTCCCACCTTTAAAATGGGAGCACTAACAGCAGCCATTCTCCTCTCCTGCAGGGCTTGGTCATTTGAGATGACCCATGCGTGGGTGGTGAGGTCAGGGTCCCGCTTCTTTTCCCTTTGGTCTCTGCAACTTTCCTTGAGTCTGAATCAGGGCGTGTAGCACATGGCTTGTAAACACCAGCTGACACGGGCACACGAGATCTCTGCCTGTGCTTGGCATACTGCTTCCTTATTCTCTCAGTTCTGGTGGGGGAAGGCACAGAGCGGCAGAACCTGGGCTCTAAATGGGGCCTGCCGCTTCTGACCCTTCCTGTTTCCTGAACGGCCTTGAACGCTTTGCTTCTCCTGCCTCCTGAGTGCTGGGATTACAGGCCTGAGCCACCACACCTGGTTAAAGTGCTGGGGACCGAACATAAACCTCTGTGCGCGCTAGCCAGACACCATCAGCTGAGCCGCACCCCAGCCTCCTCAACAGCGTTCCCCCAGCCATGCTACAGCCCCCTCTAAGATGCCTAGGAGCTCTCGGGCTCAGCCATGAGCGGCAGACTCCCTCTCATACCTCTGCCAACTCATGGAGCGGCTGGAAGGAGTTTGGGGGCTGGTGTCTTATCACCATGAGATCTTTTTGAGTGTTAGCAGGGTGCCTTTAGGACCCCCTGGGGATCCTCTGTGCTGGAGGGATGGGAATGTGCTCCCTAGAAGTGACAGCTGCAGGGAAGGGGCACAGACCTGAGCAGCAATGTCCCTGGTTTCGGGTACAATGTCTTGCTGTGCTGCAGCTGCTCCAGCTGCAAGCCTCGAGGCTGGCCCCCAGGACTGTCAGCAGTACATAGATAGGTCTTCTGAGGCTGTGATGAGAACAGAGCTGAGAGGCGCAAAGGACCCAGTGCTGGGGAAAACCCTGCAACTGGCCCTCGCCATGGGGAGACAGGGTTGCCTCCCACGGCCTGCACCCTGCGTTTGGCAGCCAGAATAGCTACTGAGCCTGGTGGCGGCCTCTGGCCAACCCACAAGGTCCTAGGAGCCAACCTTTACCTCCAAGGCAGCCTTCCCACCCACTGGCATCTGCACCAGCTGTGCTAAGGAAGCTGGGTCCCCGCCTCCCTGAAACCCTGGGTCTATACTAAAGTGCCTGGTGTCTAGAAAGAAATCAAGACTCAAGGAGGCCCAAGGTCACAGGCCAAGCAGGGAGGGAAAGGGGGATCCAAGTGAGGGATCTGGGGTCTCCAAACTGCCAGGGCCACCTAGCACTCACCCTTTCTGTGTGCTTGTAGGCTACAGTGAAGTTCAGTTCCTGCTGGAGACCCTTCAGCCAGCAGTGCAGGCCCTTCCTGTCCTGGCTGCTCTCAGCAAGAACCTTACTCTGCACAGGGGCACTCCAGGCTGACTCCAGCTCACTCATGCGGTGGAAGAGGCCAGGCATGAAGGCTGTCACCATGGAAACCTGCAAGGAAGCCAGGTGCATAAGCAGAGCCTTTGAAGCATTTATTCCCTTCTGCTACTTGTCCCTCATTCTCTTTCAACTGGTGAACTCCCACTCATCCTTCAAAGCTCCTGCAGCTAAGCCGGTCCCTGAGATCTCTGGGTGGAGGTAGGCTGGCTAGACCTTATAGGACCCTTAAGAAAAACCCTTTCTATTGCCCCAACTCCGAACCAAGCAGATGCAACTTCCTTCCACCCACCCACCCCTCCTCTTTGGTTTAGGGTGGGACTGTTATCTCTCTGGGCCACTATTCTTAGCAGACACCATCTCTACATTCCAAGAGGCCCATTCTGGCTCGTAGCTTCCATTCCCTGGGTCACCCTGTGGGCTCCAGAGCTTGAAGGGATCCAGATATCAGTGTGGCTTGTGTTGGGGTTGGAGGAGACCTAGGACCATGGCCTTTCCTCAGTCCCCCATCCAAGCTTCACACAGTGTCCTCTACCCTCGGACCCTGGCTCCTGTTACAGACTCTTCCAAGGCCAAACTGGGTATGGCCATTGCTGACCCTCCAGCCAAACAGCAGAACCCCGTGGTAGGGCTTTCTTCCACATGCCCCCTTTACCAGCTCCATCGCAGCTTCTCCAGCCAGCTGTTCAGGTGGAAACCATAGTGTCATTTATCTCCTCCTTAAGACCCACCCACTGCCATTCCAACAGCGTGGCCCAGCCTCCCTATAACCTGGCCTCATCTAAGCAGGTGGTCCGCAGAAGCCGGCTGCCACCTCCTCCTCACACGCCTGCCCTGGCTTTCGCTGACATCCAGTCACCTCCTCATACCATCTGAGATCGTCAGAAATAACCCAGCATTGTAGTGCTACCCAGAGCTATCCCAAAGGGGATGCCCCTTTGTGATGCCCCCAGGGGCAGAGGTAGGCTGGACTCTCCCTGGTCCTGCATTGCTCCAGAAGAGAAAGGGCTTGGAACAGGAACCTCTGGAGCTCATCCTGGGAGACAATGCTTGTCCTCACCCTGCCATGCATGGCAGAGGAAGCCCCTTCACTGAAGTCACTAAGCAATGTCAGCTGTCCCCTCAAAGCCGGCATTCTGGTGGCCTGATGTGTGCAAGGTGCCGTTTGGCCACTTCAGACTCACCCCTGGGAGCTGCTAAGCAAGAGCACAAGGCTCTAGGTTCTCTTTCTAGAGTCCTTTTTAGATTCTCTTGGTGACCGCTCTGATAACACTGGCTGAGTGCAGTCCCGACTCTGAGTCCGGTGTTTGTGTGGTGGTATCAGCTGTAGGTCTCCGGTTTTCCCTCCTGTGTGGAAGGTGTCAAGTGCAGGGAATGAAGCTCCTGTGTTGAGTGACAACAAAGGGAGGTAGGGCTCTGACACAGCTTGAAACATGGCCCAGTGTGGCCAGTAGAGCCTGTGCACTGCAGACACTGTGAGCCACGGGCTGTCCAAGTTCAAGGTCCCTGCAAGAGCACACAGAGAAGCTGGTGTGCGGGGCAGGAAAGGAGACTGGCAGTCTCATCGCAGCTGCAGCTGTGCAAAGCTGGGGACCCCTGGGGTGGGGCATAGGGGAACTCTACAGAATGAAAAGAGTGTGAATTTTGACAGGAACCTGGATTGTAGCACACTCACACCTGTTAAAGCTCATTCAGGGGCACCCTAGGGATTAGTGTTCTTCCTTCTAGTTAATGAATCAGAGATTACAATGTGTCTGCCGGGGAGGTGAACATTGCACACGACAGTGTCCTCTACAAAGTTCATATCTGAGAGCTGTAGCTATTTTAAAACAACAAGAACAAAACAAAACAGCTAGTGTTTATGAGGGCGTTGTGGCCTGTGGAGGCCAGATGATGGGTCTGGGTTGAGAAAGGGGTCATGGCAGCTTTCATTAAGGCGAGGCTATCCTAGACACTGGCCCTTAAACCAATATAACTGGTGTACTTAAAAAAGGAAGGAAATGTGGGCACATACACACACACACACACACAGAGGATGACAAGTGACAATGTAAAAATTGGCATTAAACAGTTACAAAACAAGGACCAGTCTCCTCCGGAGCCTTGAAGAGTGAGAAGTGCTGTCAGAGAGAACAGACCCTGATGACCGTTTGATTTAGATGACAACCTTCAGGACTGTGAAGGCTTTGGTTAGTGGCCATTTCTTACAGTAGCCATTGGAAACAAGTGCCCCCACCTGGAAGCCACCGGAAGGTGTGCCCCATCTGAACAAAGGAGCACGTAGGAAGAATACAAAGGCACAAGAGCAGGGGCTGTGACTCAGACAAGTCACAGCCATTCCTACCCGACCGTAGAAGGGGCCCAAGGCGATGGCTCTCTGAATACTTTTTTGTTTTTTTTTTGTTCTTTGAGACAGGGTTTCTCTGTGTAGCCTTGGGTGTCCTGGAACTCTGGAGACCAGGCTGGCCTTGAACTCACAGAGATCTGCCTGCCTCTGTGTGCCACCGCTACCAGGTTGTCATGAAGATTCTTCAAGGAAACCTTCTGAAGTAACTAAGGCCATAACGCTCTCAGACTCATGATCATCCCAAGATGATTCTGGCAAAGTTGCTAAAAGGCCATAGGAATAAAAGGAAGAAAACAGACAACTTATCAAACATAAAAAGAGGTGACTGGACACAGAGGTTATAACCATCATACTCCCTACACCTCCGCCAGGAAGGCACGCATAATGTCCAATTTACATAAACACAGAATGATAGCAAAACAGCTCTTTCCAGAGGATGAGACGAAGCAGGTGTTTGGAAAAGGGTCCTTGTGAGAATTAAATTCTCATTTTCTTAAATATGATACCTACCAAGAATGCCTCCTGAAACATTAGAAATGGTAGCCAGGCTGTATCGTTCTTAAGGGTGTATCTGAAAAAACAGCAGAGACAATTCACACTGGTCACTGTGAGGAGCAAGGCTTGGGGCTGGGAGATAGGCAGAGGGTTCCTTTTGTAAGCTTTACTGTTGAAAATGCACTTCAGGGGCCAGGGATTTAGCTCAGTTGGTGAGTGCTTGCCATCTGTAGCCGGGGTTCCATGCCCAGCACTGCATGAAATTGGGCATAATACCTGTAACCCTTGGGAAACAGAGGCAGGAGGATCAGAAGTTCAAGGTCATCCTCAGCAACATGAGAAGTTCGAGGCCAGATTCATTTGAGACTTCTTAAAAAAAAAAATTAGCCTAGTGATGGTGGTGGGCACATACCTTTAATCCAAGCACTTGGGAGGGAGAGGCAAGCAGATGTCTGTGAATTTGTGAATTTGAAGCCAGCTTGATCTACAGAGTGAGTTCCAGGACAGCCAGGGCTACACAGAGAAACCCTGTCTCGAAAAACAAAAAACAAAACAGGGGGTTGGGATTTAGCTCAGTGGTAGAGCACTTGTCTAGCAAGTGCAAGGTCCTCAGCTCTGGGGGAAAACACACACACACACCACACACAAAAAAACCCAAACAAACAAAGAAACAAAGCAAAAGCACTTTAAGCACCTTCATGATCACAGTGGAGAGCCCCCAGGAACACTAACCCAGACTCAGAAACGCCCAGTGAATAGTCTAAGTTAAACTTTGTACTACTTGAATAAAAATGAAATCTAATCCTAACAGGCTAATTGAGAAGGAAACGGTAGCAAACGTGTTGGAAAAGTGGGAAAAGGTGTTTTGCAAGGAGAAGGAACAAGTACAGAGACTCTGAGGTTTGTTCAGGGAACAGAAAAGAGGTCTGAGGGCTGCAAACAAGCAGGCTTTGGGGAGATGGGGAGAGGTGATGCAGGAGAAGATGGTAGGGGCTTAGAACGTAGAGAGTGATTGACAAGGGTGGCCCCGTGAAAGGCTTGCCTTGAGTGAGCCCAGCACATAAATGAAAAGGCGTTCCAGGTGGAATGTGCAGTCTAGGTAGACACCTGGAAGTCAAAAAAAAAAAAAAAAATAGGAGGCCTTGGCTAAGGACGCTTCAGAGCTGGTGCTCACCCTCCCATCTCCACACGGTGGCCCTGAATGCGCCCTTCCAGTACAAGCCCACCGTGAAGGGCAGCCACCCGTTGACTAGCACCTTCACCTATGAGCTGCTTTTGATGTGGGGCTGCCGGAGGCTCGAGTGGTACAGCTGCGTGAGGCAGTCCACCCACCTCGAGGACCTGTAGTGCAAGCTGTGGTATGCAGCCCGGGCGCCCCATCAGTCACCACTCCAAGCCCAGAATGCCCCAACTCTCAACTCCAGCCAGGGTTCACAGGCCTCAGATCTGCCCTGGGCCAACATCCACTGCACTTCACCTCCAAGTAGGCAGGTGAGGAAGTTTAAGGCGAGGCTGAGCTGAGCATGGTGTGGTGGCACATGCTATCCTCGGCAGAGCCTGCACACAGAGGACATGGATCTGGGGATGGCTAAGGGACATCCCCAAGCCTGATGTCTGCATACATCTCCACAGTCCAAAGAGACACTGGAGAAGGTCCTGCACCCCCACATCCATCGAGGCTGTTGACAAGGTCACCGCTCTGCTCTGGTGACAGGTTCACCTGCAGGAAGTAGTTGCGGAGCGCTGACCCCTAGACGTTCCTGAAGGTCTGGATGATGCTCGGGAATCTCTTGTTGCCAATCTCAGCCCACTGCTCCCCGTAGCTGGCCTTCAGCTGCCAGCGTAGGTAGTCCGGGCCCTGCTTGTGCTGCAGCTGGACCAGTAGTGAGATCTCTGAGGAGGCCCACCACACAGCCCTGAGCCCTCCTGCCCCTCCCCATGATGTCAACTTGCTTGTCTGCAAACACCGGAAGCAGTTTGTTTCTTGCTGGAGATATGCCCCAGGGCCTTACACATACTGGGCAAGTGCTTTCACCATAATTGATTTAGTGTGTGTGTGTGTGTGTGTGTGTGTGTGTGTGCGCGCGCGTGCATCTTAGAGCTCAATATATAGACCAGGCTGGCCTGGAACTCAGAGGTACACATGCCTCTGCCCACTGAGTGCTGGGATTAAAGATGTGAAATTCCACACCCAGCCTCACCTTGTCTTTTGATATAGGGTCTTCCAGCCTGGTCTACATAGTGAATTCTAAAACATCCAGGAGCACATAGAGCAATCCTGTCTAGAAAGAAAGTAGAAAGAAGAAAGAAGAAAGAAGGAAGGAAGGAAGGAAGGAAGGAAGAAGGAAGGAAGGAAGGAAGGAAGGAAGAAGGAAGGAATAAGGAAGGAAGGAAGGGAAGGAAGAAGGAAGGAAGGAGGAAGGAAGGAAGGAAGGGAAGGAAGGAGGAAGGAAGGAAGGAAGAAGGAAGGAAGGAGGAAGGAAGGAAGGAAGAAGGAAGGAAGGAAGGACATTGAGTCCTCTTACGTGTTGCACCATTTCTCCAGCCCTAACACCTGCTTGATGTTAAGAATATCTGCTTATCGTAAGGATCAGAATTTAGATCCCAGCATCCTCATCGGAGAGCTCGGCAAAACCTGTAACTCCAGCTCCAAGGGATCTGATGCTTTCTCCTGGGGTCCTCGAGCATCTGCATACACATGTGCATATGGACTCACACAGACATGTGCAAGTATGTGCACACTCAAGTAAACACACACACACACAACTTTAAAAAAAAAAGAAAGTAACAGAAAGAGTGTTTGCTACTCTTCCAGAAGAACCTAGTTTATCTCTCAGCACCTAAATCTGGTGGCTCCCAACCAACTCTAGGGGATCTGAATTCTCCTTCCAGCCTCTGCAGGTACTGCACTCACATGCACAAACATATACACACAGGCACAGGTAATTAAAAATAGGGAGAGAAGGCTCAGCAGCTAAGAGTACTGGCTTCCATAGCACCCAGGATTGATTTCTAGGCAATAGAATGCCCTCTTTATGCATATGTACACAGACATACATGCAGGCAAACACCCATGCACTATAAATACATATATTTTTTTTAAAGAAAGAGAACCAATAAAGGAATTCTGACAACATGGCTCAGTGGAAAGGCACTTGCTTACCATGTGTGAGGCCTTGGGTTCAATCCCTGGACTATATACAAATCAGTAACCCATCCCCCAAGACAGTAACAGAACATCACTGCTCTACTTTTGTTTGTCCTGCTAGCTACTTTGATAACGTTCCTGCCCCCTCTCTTCTCTCTCCTGCCCAGGACCTTTGTACTTACCATTCCTCTACCCAGGACACATTCTGTGGATGGAAGCATTACTTGACAGAGAGGAGCCTTCTCCGCCAGCCCCACCCCAAACAAGCTTACCAATGCTCAGTCTCCCATCCCAACCAGGCAAAAGTTTTCCATTATTGAGCTTTCTCAGGTAGACTGCCTACCAACAAGTTATCAAGGACCAACACAAATTTCCCTATAGTTCTCTGCTGGGTATACAGTGGTTATTTAATAAAAGCAACCCAGTGAAGAGACTGCAGCTGTATGTCCATGTGCTGGCCCACTTCTCCAATAATAGGCCGGGCTTTGAAAGCCTCAGTCCCTGCCTAGGCGCTAACCTTGTGACTGATGGTTGGGAGCTGTGTGCAGTAGAGCTCATGGACCAGCTCCAGCTCACAGGTGTCCTTGGGGCCCTTCTCCATCCTCAGCCTATGGTGGGTGCTGCACTTGTGGGCCGTGAGCCCCTGCCTCCTTCTGCCAGGCAGCCTCTGCCAAGCTCCAAGGAGAGGTGAATTCCAGCCTGGCTCAGGGCTTCAGTCACCCTAAGCAAGCACACTACCAGCGCACCTCCACCCCCATTTTACTTTTGGAGACAGGGTCTTGTGCAATAAGTTGGGCCTCTGACTGGCTATGTGGCCAAGGATCGTCCTCTTGAGTGCTGGGATTACAAGCCTAGGACACCATCATTTATAATGACAGATAGAACCTAGGTCCACACAGCTGGGAAAGCACTCTACAACTGAGTCGAATCTCTAGCCCCTTAATGAACCTTTCAGAGAGACAGGCAGGCAGCCCTCTAACACACACGGTGTTGTTGGCATTTAACAGCTGTATCTCAAAAAGGGCAGAGCCACATGAAGGAGGCATCTTAGCCCCGAGGCAGGGTAAACCCCCTCACGGCAGTGCCACACCCAGGAGGCTGTACTTGATCCTCAGGCTGCTGCTTCCCACAGGGCCACACTGCTCCAGAGCTGGAGCCTGCAGCTGGACGTCCAGGGTAGTCTCCTGCAGCCCAGCCTCTGCCTTCTTCCCCAGCAACACTGTGGGGACAGTAGGCAACGGGTGTGGGTGGCCGTTCCCCAGCACAGTCCACACCTTGGGGTCTCAGAGAACCGACCCTGCGTCTTCCGTACCTCAGGAACAATGACATCAGGGCACAGATGGTGTGACCTCCGCCATCTGGGGCAACTGTGTCACCTCAGAGAGGGAAGCCTGCTAACTAGAATAAAACAAAATCGAGGGGACAGGAGAGGAGAGTGACTGGCCATATCTAACTTTCTAGAACTTTTAGCTCTGTAAGTCTGGCATGCAGCCAAGGTGCGCAGAGCTAAGCCAGAACCCCAAAACACCTACATGCGGGAACTGTTCCAAGTTCCTCCAGCTCAGGCTCAGGGGATCTTCCAGAACACCACAGGAGCATAGCCAAGGCTAAGCCGACTCTAGCATAAGGCCAGCAGGGTTCACAGCAGACCTAGCTGAGCTACAGTCAGACACAGCCAGGGACTGCGCATTTAGCTCAGCTGGCAGGTTGCCTGCCTAGGAATGCATGCCCTGGGCATAATCCCCCTACACTGCAGAAAACTAGGTGCAGGGCTTTGAATCTGTAACCCTGGTGCTTGGAGCTAGAGACAGGAGGGTCAGAAGTTCAAGGTTATCCTCAGCTACCCAGTGAATCTGCAGCTAGCCTGGGCTACAAAAGACTATCACAAAACAAAACCCACCATGGTGTGTGTTCTAAGTCCAGGAGCAAAATGTGCTCTTCACAGTGGGTTAGAATCAGAACAGTCCCAAAGCTGTTGCCTTAGAAAGTTGCTGTTTTAGGATACCTGAGGTGTGGGATGAGGGGAAGGAGGTAAGCAGGCGAGTGGGTAGGAGCAGACAGGAGCTGGTACCCCTTAGACGGACATCAGTGTGAAGGAGGCTTAGCTGGTGGGGGTCATACAGGGACACTGGGCTGACAAGAGAGCAAGGGTGTCCCTCCCACCTGTTACATGAGCCTGGACATTCCGCATGCGGCTCAGAGAGGCAGAGAAGTCTAGCCTGCTGCCTGCCTGCCGTGTGATGTTCCCATCAAGGACTATAGGTCTGCCTGCTGTCACCAGCTGGGCCTCAAACCACTGGGTCTTGTTGCCTGACCCTGGCTGCAGGTCACTCGGGCCCTTAAAAAGTCCCAGCATCGTCCTAGTCAGTGAGTCAGTGGTAGTGATAGGGTACCAGTCATGGCAGTGATGAAGGTGTGGGTCAGTGGTAGCGAGCCGGCCTAGGACAAGGCCTAAGCTGTAGCCCTAGCACCTCAGAGCAAGACAACACAAAAACTCCAGAGTAGATGGCTTTATATTTTGGCAGTATTATGAGTTAAACCAAGTCTCCCCAAAAGATGTAGAAATCCTGACACCCAGGGCCTGTGGGGTGTCCCTTGCCTGGAAACAGGGTCTTTGTATCTGGTGGCATTAAAAGGGATTATTAGCCTGAATCCAGTAAGACAGGTATCCCCTAAAAAGAGGCAATTTGAAATGACCTGTAGAAGAATGACAATTTGACCATATTGGGAGAAAGCCATCTCTGGCCTGAGAAATTCTGCAAGCCGTTAGAGCCCAAGACAAGTCTGGGAACACAGGATCCCTCAAAGCCTCACCAGCCCAGCCCAATTGACGCCCTCAGAGCTAGTGGCAGCTACACTGTGGTAAGCCACTCAGTTCCAGGAACTTCAGCCTGTGCTTAAGGAACCCTGGGAGAGGCCTGCTTTACTTGTTTTAGTGTCTTTCTCTACCTTGAACTTGTGAAAACTTCTATTGCTATTATTTTAAGGGGTCATTATTTGTTTGTGTGCACATGTCCATTGCATGTCTGTGCACGTCCATGAAGGTTCCCACAGAAGCCAAAAGAAGGTGTCAGGTCCCCTGAAACTGGAGTCACTGGCTGTGGGTGCTGATCCCCCGCGAGAAAAGCAAGCACTCTGAACTGCTGAGCCATCTCCTGCCCTCAAAACTTTCTATTATTGACTCCATTCACTTTCAACATCAGTGCTGGGCCGGGAGGGCTTTGTTGGACCAGGACACCACACCAGCTGGGGCAGGGGGACCTGGGGTAGGGTAGGGCTGATGCAGCTGTGCCAAGAAGACAGAGCAACCTTGATGTAACAGACACCCCTGCCATCGAGAACCAGCTCCAGGTGGCCCATGCGTGCACGCTTGAGAATCTCGATCTTCCCTGGGGACAAGGCCAAGTTCAGAGGCTGGCACTCCACCTTCCAGCCTGTTTTCTATCCCCTGAGGCATTAAATGGACCAGATCTTGCTCTGGAACCCGGAAGTGAGTATGTGACAGGGACATGGCCCACATCCGCAGATGTCAAGAGCTGACCAGGGAGAGTGCTGTCCTCACCGTCCAGCTGAATTTTCTTTTTGGGGTGGAGCAGCTTGAGCCGGCTCTTCCTCTGGGGCAGGCTGTAACTGATGTCTATCTCAACATCCCTGGCCACATCTGACTGGGGTGTATCCATGAAGACGTGGGCGGTAGCTTCTTCAGGGAGCCAGCTGTTCTTCCACAAATACATCAGGGTTCCTGAGAGGAGAAGAGCATCTCCTCCTCTGAAATAGGACCTCCTACCCTTGCTGGGAGCAAGCTTGAGTTTCCTGGGCTCTGAACAGGGAGAGGCGAGTTTTCAGAACAGTCTAGCACAGGACTTCCGTCTTCCCCTCAGTGTTGGAGCCTAAGATTCTGTTATATGCTAGGCAAATGCTCCCTCTGAGCTACATACACCCAAGCCTCTCCAAGTCTTGGCTGACAGGGCAAATGGCCAGGGTGGGAATTCTGCAGTATGTAACTCCAGAACCCTATCTTGCCCCAGACTACAGGTCCGTCCTCTTGAACTTTGCCCTGTACAGAGGACATCTGCAACCTCTTACGACACAGCTCTGAGCTTTGGAATTAAAACTCTACCTTCTTTTACTTGCTGCTACTAACCCTGCTCCAGAATTCATGTGAGTGAGGGTTGGTGAAGCCTAGGGCCTTTGCTTAACAACCTTCCTTTACCCCAAGCCTCTGTATGCAAAGCTCTGAGAAAAACACTTTTGAGTTCAAGCTGCTTCTAGAACCCCAAGCCAGGGCTGAGGGACAATTCAGTGGGATACTGCAGGCCTTGCATGCACGCACAAGGCCCCAACGGTAACTGCTACACTGCAAAAAAGTCAAATCAAATACCACATTCCTGTTCACTCATTTGCCACCTCACGCAAAGTCAGCCTGAAGCTGGGGAGTCCTGGGCACACAAAGCTCCTGCCCCTGGAGGCAGATACTCCCCCAGGGGGGCACACAACCACCAAATGCAGAACTAGGTGAGAGAGCAGCCATCAGTCCTTGTCATGTGGGTACATGAGTGGTCTTGGAAGGGGTATGTGGTCTATTTCAGGTGGTCTATTTCTGACCACTTGAGGGAAAATAGAATATGGGGTTACCTGAGCATTGGAAGAAAGAGTGTCGCAGGCACAGGAAAGAGCCAGTGCAAAGGTCTGGGCACTGGAATGTGCTTGATGAATTGAGTCACAGTTAAGTCATGGCCCTAGGCAGAAAGGCAGCATGTTACAATGGTCCTGCAGCAGCAGGGAGCCAGCTCAAAGCCTCAGAGTAAAACCTGTGTCTTTGTGGCCAAGTCCTTGGTGCAGGTGAGCCTGGGGAGATCCCCAAGCCAGTTGGGAAGGAAGGGGTATTGCACACTGCCCACCTGGAAGTGCAGGGTGTAGGCAGCTTCTAGCAGGTACAGCTGAAGTCTTGGATCCTGCTTCAAACTCACAGAGATCAGCCTGCCTCTGCCTCCCAAGTGCTGGAATTAAAGGTGTGTACTACCACACCCAGCCCCAGAATAATTTTTTTTTCTTATAAAATTGTTTTATTTCAAGCTACATAAACATCTTTCTCAGGAATGTATCAAAATGACTTGCTTATGGTGTTTATAGTTTGGAATAAACATAATTAACAAAACAATTTTATTTCTATTGTAGAGAGCTATAATGTAAAGATGATTTATAGGCTGTATTTTTCAGAAAGCAAGTACCTTGACAGTAATATGTTGAAAGGGACTCTCGTCCTGAGGCCTATATGATGGGATGAATGTTCCAACTGGAATGCCTCAGAGGCCCAGGATGCCTAGCTTCCACCACACACAGCAACCAGGATTTGTTCATAGCTTCCATACATTTTCAGGCAAAGTGCTTTGATACTATTTGTGTCCATTTCAGAATGGGAGACCATCAGAAGGTCAGTGGTGAGTCCCAGCTCCCTTCACGGCTTGATGAAGTTCCTCAGGGAAGGAAGCTAGGGTGCTAGTGGTCACGATGGCTGAGGCGCTTCTCCGTGTCACCCTTTCACAGGTCCAGACTCTGCTCATGTTATGCTTACTACAATCAGCATAATTCTGGAATACTCTGCAAAGACGGGCATAGCTCCAACAGCCAGGATTGTACTAACCAATGCACATCAGTCCCTTTTTTCCAACTTCAGGCAAAGTGCTGGTATCCATATCGGTCAAATCTTGATTCTCATTCAAATCCTCACAACGGTCACCTTTGGCAAGGGAAAGCTATGCCCTTCTGCAAGTCTAGATGTATGGGAGGTGGTGTCTTTGGCCAGATCTCTTTTCAGACTTTCTTGGTAAACTCATATAATTTCTCTGATTTTGTTGTTCTGAGAGTTTTCACTTGTTCCAAGTCCCTTCACAGCCCACACGGTTCATTTCCATCAAGCTGGGCTGGAGTTTTAGCAGACTGAAGCCTCTTCCAGGTGACCTGTGTGCTCCCCTGACCCCCACCCCAGGTTTCCCAGTGTGAGCTGTCCTGATCTGCTGGTGCTGAACTTTGGTTCGCTTGGCAAGAATGTCGGTGATGATTACTTCATCCACACCTTTAACTGTTCTAGCTTTGTGCAAGTCAGCAACATCCAAGGATGGATGAAAGGTAGGCTAGGGTTCACCGCTGACATGGGACCACCTTTGGATGATTTCTTGGTTTCAGTGAGTCTTAGTTACTCTTCTGTTGCTGTGAAGATCATCATGGCAGGGAGTATGCTAGCAACCAGGCAGGCATGGTGCTAGAGCAGTAGCTTACAGCTTATACCTGATCCACAGACTGGAGGCAGAGAGAGCTAACAGGGAATGGCAGGGCTTTTGAAACCTCAAAGCCAGCCCCTGGTGACACACCTCCAACAAGGCCACACCTCATAATCCTTCCCAAATAGTTCCACCAGCTGGGGGCTAATTTGCATTAATCCACCACAGAACATATAAACCAGACGTGGCAGAGGAATTCTGTTATCATTGCCATATTTTAAAAAGTATCTTTGTATTTCCCCTTCTTCTAAAGTACCAAAGAGAGGCTTTACTCTGCAGATTTCAATCTCCTTCAAAGTGGGAAAGATGGGTCAGCAATTTGCTACCAGGATGTATTAGTTAAGATTTCCATCGCCGTGAAGAGACACCATGAGTATGGCAGCTATTATAAAAGAAAACATTTAATTACAGTTTCAGAGGTTTAGTTTATTATCATCGTGGTGGGAAGCATGGCAGCGTGCAGGCAGACATGGTGCAGGCAGCAGAAGAAGACTGTGTACTACCCTGGGCATAGCTTGAGCATGGGGCATCTCAAAGCCAGCCCCCACAGTGACATCTCTTCCAACAAGGCCACACCTCCTAACAGTGCAACTCCATATGGGCCAAGCATTCAGACACATGATTCTATGGGAGCCATACCTATTCAGACCACCACACAGGCTGCCTCTATCATGTACCACGCATGCTCCTGGGAATTGCCTAGTCTAGTCTACTTGACCCATGGTCCTGGTAGCACCCCCCACCTGGCTGAAGTGAACAACTAGCCAAGAAAGGATGGGCCTTGATGGACTGATTGGGTTGGCACTGTAGACCAAGAGCATCCTCTCTGCCCTGTGGGAAAATGAGCTTCTGCACTAGTACCATAAGTTTGTCAGTAAAGTCACTTTAAATAATTAGCTTTTAAAAAGGGGAGGAAGGGGGGGAAGGAAAGACGGGGAGGAGAGAAAAGGGAGAGCTGACAAGATAGCTCAGTGGACTCGATGGCTGTCTCTTTGACCCTCCCCCATACACGCCCGGGAGTAACAGCCTGGCTAGATCCCAGGGGAGGACATTGCAGCCAGCCCTGAGGAGACAAGATGAACTGGGGTCGGATGGAAGGGGAGGAGGTCCTCCCCTGTCGGTGGACTTGATGGGGTCGGCGGGGAGGAGATGAGGGAGGGATGGAGAGAGTGGGAGGGAATGAGGGAGGGGGCTGCGCCTGGCGTGCAAAGTACCTAACCTGTGATTGATATAAAAATAAATAAATTACATTAAAAAAGAATGATAAAAAAAAAGATAGCTCAGTGGATAAAGGTGCTTGCTGCCAAACCTGACAACCTGAGTTCTCTCCCCATAACCCACAAGGAAGGAGATATCCCCCAAGTTGTACCCCACCTCTACACACACATACACACACACAAACACACACACAAACAAACAGATTAATAATGTTTTAAAGAAAGGGAAAAGAAGAACCTAAGGAAAAAAAATTAAAAGACAAAAAGAAAAGGAAAAAAAATGCCTAGGAACACACTCCGCCTCTAGTAACTAAGGACACTCCTCCACATCACTGAAACACAAAAGCAGGAACAGGAGTTCGAGGTCCTCCAGTGTCCTGGAGTCCGCTCTGTGAGGACTGTGTCTGGGAGGAGCTCTCCAGATTAGGTTAAGGAAGGAGGGAAGGCCAGCACCCTGTGGGCAGTACCATCCCATGGGCTGAGGTCCTGGGCTGAACAAAGAGGAGAGGAACAGAGCCAGGTGGCAGCCTTCAACCTCCCTGTGTCCCAACTGCAGGTTACTCCTGCTCCTCTACCCACGCCTTCCCACCATGAGGACATGATGCCCAGAAGATGTGAGCTGCATGAAACCCTTTTTCCTTGAGCTGTGGTTGGAGGCAGGAGGATCAGGAGCTCTGCTGCTAGTGAGTTTGAGGCCAGCCTGGGCTACCTAAGACCTCATCTCAAATAAACAAACAAATAATCAGACACCTTTGTGCATAGCATTTAAACGTGACTTTGGGGTTTTTCCCAGGGTAGAGTATGAGGAGCCAGGTTGGTAGGAGACTAAATATCAGTGGCACAGATACTTTTAGAGAGTGCTTTGAGGTCATCCCCTCCACACCCAGGACACCCATCTTAGGCTGGGAACCAGAGGCCCAGCTGCCTACCTTTGTCACTGGTACAGGACACGGCCTCAGAGGAGCTGTGAGCCTCACTTAAGCTCTTTATGCTGTTCCCAGAGACAAGATACAGCCTGGAGCTAGTGGAAGAGGATGGGTCTGACAAAATGTCTATGCACCTCAGGCCTTCCCTCACACAGGCTGCTCCCCAGCAACCTGCCCCATCCAGCCCCTCCCCCCACCCCACGCTCAGGCCCCAGCCCCCCATTTCTTCCCATGAGCAGCTCTCCCAACAGACCCACACCTCCATGCCCTCAAACCCACCCCCTTGACTTCCCATCCCACCCTCCACACCTGAAGGCTTTCCTACTCCCAGGTCCCCATGTGGTGAAGGCCCCCACCTGAAGCTGAGAAGCTCTACGGAGTCCTCTGTGTCATTCAAATGCACTTTGAGGTCCTGACCCTTCCTAGCTTGGATCCTGCCATCTAGGCCCGCCGTGCCACGGACATGGGTCAACCACCTCAGCCCAGCCTGTCCCAGGGTCCCTGCAGTGCCCATCTGAGCTGAGACCTGCAGGAGGGCACTGAAAGAGAAAGAATAAAGCCTGCTATCTACACTCATCGGCCCACACACCGACCAGCCCTCACTGTCACCTGCCCATTTTACAGATGGAGACAGTGAGCCTCTAAGGGGCAGAACCACCACCCACTGCCGTGGCTGGGGGCCACGACACAACAGGATGTTTAAGCTCCACTTCTAAGGTCCACTTCAGTCCCCCAGCCCCAGACAGCTATGTGATGTCTATGTTCTCAGTCACACCTAGAACCCACAGACAGCTCAGTTGGGTGGTGGGGCAGACAGCCCAGGCTTTAGACCATGACTTGTATACATTCTGTTCTGCCCCTTCCATGCCACACAGCCTGATCCTGTGGTGTCTTCACTGAAATCTGTTTCCTTACCAACAGTGGTACTAAAGAAGGCCTTCCCTCCTTTGCTCAGTTGTCCCTGTGGTTTGGTGAGCTTGGTTTGGCTCCTCTCACCTCCCTTAGGAGGCAGGATGTAGTGATCCTGGCAGAAAGCCTGTGGCCTGACTCCCCTGTGCAACCTTGAACATACAACCTCACCCCTTGGAGCCTATCTTTTTGCCTGTAAAGGGACCTCATAACCCAAGATGGCCTCACAGCTGTTTGACTTTGCAAACAGCAAGCTACCAGGTGGGTTGCAGAACAGGTGCCTCCCCACAGCCTGTATGATGTCCAGTACCCCACATCCTCAGCCCCCTACTCACCCCAACTCAGAAAAATCTGTTATCTGAGCTTGATGGAACCCCTCAGGAAGAAATCTGAAAGTTGCTGGAAGTCAGCACTCCTTGGACATGGATGCTGACAGTAGCCAAGGCACGTAGACTGAGCCTGGCTGGAATGCCAGACACTGTGGGAAAGAAGAGCTCCCCCAAAGCCAAGCTCAGCCTCTGGGTCACCTGTACCTCTTGCCCCTGTGGCCAGAGAACCATAGTGACAACCACAGCCATGGCTAGAGATTCTAGCCTGGAGCACAGGGTGCCCACTTATCCTCTGAATATGTCATTCTAGAGATAAAGGTGGGGAAAATGAGGCCATGGACATGAATGGTTGGTCCTAGGCCACATACCTAGCAGGAGTATATCCATCCTGGGAAAACAATGGTCTGCTTATTGACCAAAGACCAGCTAGGCAGGTGGGGACAGTAGGTGTTTCAGTCAACTGAGGTCACATCATTCAGTGTGTCCTGGGCATGGGCCTCTGAAGGAAGTATGCTGGCTTAATTTAACATCTGTTTCGAGGCTGGGGTATGGCTCAGTGCAGAGTGCTTGCCTAGCATGCATGAGGCCCTGCACCCCACCCCCAGCACTAAAAAGATAAAAAAAAAAAAAGATAAAATCCCATGTCAGAAGCAAGACCCAGAACAGGCCCAAAGTGGGAGATGGTGTGGGGGGAGGCTTTGAGCTCAGGTACCTCCCCAAATCCCGTGTCCCAGGGTCAAGGGGACAGGTGACAGAGGTAGGGGATAGAGGAGAGTGGCAGCAGTAGGATGGGTTGGGGGTCAGAGGGCTGTAAGCAAAGGCAGAGGGAAGGGGATAGGGACAGACACATGAAGCAGGACACAGGGTTGGGCACACAGGATGGAGACGGGGCAAAGTGGCAGGGGACAGAGGGCAGGAAGTAGGGGCAGGAGTCATAGGAGAGGGGTCAGAGGCAGGGGTGGGACAGTGGGGAGAGGGCAGAGAGTACCTTGAGAAGCTTGATGTTGAGTTCAGCCAGATGCAGAGGCCAGCGTCTCCTGTGACTGCCTAGAGGCCCACAGTCCACAAAGCACAGCTCTTGCCCGAACACTTTGATACTCAGCTGGCAGCCTGATACCTGTCTAGCCTCAGACCTCTGGGCCATCTGAGAAAGAAACTCGAATGAAGACAGAAACTTAGGGTGAGCCAGGCAAAGCTGGGTTAGGAGAGAGGGTAGGGTGCTACAAAGGTCAAGGGCATATGGGACCCCAGACTACCAAACACACTCTACCACACATGCATGTAGTGCCCATAGCCAGTGCAGACACAAGTTCCTAGAACAGGAATAAACAAGAAGCCAGCTCGGAACAGCAGCCATCAGCCCCCCTGAACTGCAGCTGTTTTCCCCTGGTTTCTGCTTCAACATCCCCTTCTAGGATCCCATCCATCAGGTCTTGGCCTCTGTGGACTCCAGGCCATGATGGACTCCTAATCCCTCATCATTTTTCATGGTGTATACTCTTGGTTTTACAAATAGACTTTATTTTAGCATTTGAAAGTTTTATAGAAAATCTAAATCCGAAGCTTCTTTAAAGACAGAAATAGTAGTTTGTCCACCCATTCCTCAGTAATGGACAAGAGTGACCTAAGCCAAGAAGTGGCTTCCAGTTGAGGGGTGCCCTCCCTTTGTCTTGTTAATGTGGAGGTCAAGTATCTGTTGTTACTCTCTTTGTTTTTGAGATGTGCCTATAAAACATGAGAAGATAACAGACAGGAGAGTGCATTCTAAAACAAAAAGGGTTATTTTGTTTTTGTGAAACAGAGTTCCACGTAGCCCAGGCAGGCTCCAACCCACCATGGTGCCAAAACTTGCCTGGAAATCCCTCCACCTTCCAAGTCCTAGGGTTACAGACACGTGCCACCATGCCCAGCTAGAACAAAGTGTTTATTCCTAGCCCACCTGGGCTCTGGGCTAACATCTGGTCTATGTATAAACATGTCGGGACACACCCCAGCCACCCACATTGTTGGCTCTCATATGTACACAGAAACGGCATTTTACAAGAGCAAACGCTGTAGGCAAAGTGAGTGCCCATTGTGGTGCCCGCCCTCCAGAATGCACATGAAAACCTGTGCTCACAGTCTCTGCTAAAACCGTAACTAGCAACAGGACATGATCACTGAGCTGAAGACAGGCTTCCAACTGCAAAGCACACAACCTCGGACACTACACACACATGCCACAGACGCACATGTAAGAGCACTCACAGCACAGCTTTCCATTTCAGTCCTCTCTGACACAGTGTTTCATGTAGCCCAGGCTGACCTCAAACTTGCTAGACTGAGAATGACTCTGCATTTGGGTTCCTCCTGCCTCTATCTATTGATGCCAAGATTATTGGTGTGTACCTCACACCTGGTTTTATGTGGTGCACTGGAGAGGTGGGGGCAGGGGGATTGTCACTTTGAGGTCAGCCTGGGCTACATAGTGAGACTGTAAGGACTAATTTATGAACAAAGGAGGCTTGCAACAGGTCTTCTATGAAAGAGGTTTATTAGGTGGATATGGATAGGGAGAGCAGGCCATAATGGCGGAAAGAGAGAGAGAGAGAAGGGGGGGGCGCCCTGATAGAGAGAGGGAGAGAGACAGACGAGAGAGAAGAGCAAGAGAACAAGAGAACAGAGAGCGACCACATGTCGGGGTTGTCCCTTTAAGAGGTCAGGTAACCACTAACCACGCCCCCAGGTGTGGCCACCTGGCTGGGTGACATAAGATGACATCATAAGTTGCTAGGTAACCCAGAAGCAGGTTCTGCTTCAGAATACTAACAGAGACTTTATTTCAAATAAGTGCACATGATCCACTCACTCTAACTTTCTGAGCCTCAGGTTCCTCATTTCCAGTTTATCTCACTGGGCTGTTGGCAAAGGTCAGTGTAGGCCAGAGCCAGAACCTGATAGTCTGACATCTCAGAGCACACAAAGGGGTAATGTGTGGTCTATGATGGAGACCCTGCCAGGGTCCAGCAGGGATATGCTGGCAAGGTGTGAGTCTGTGGGGCTATTACAACCTAATGAGAACCCTGACATAAGAGCCTAATGTAAGCTCCCAGAAGGCACATCTGGAAGCTTCTCAAACATCTGGCCATGGGACAGAGCTGATTTGCAGGGAAGCCACTTATCTCAATGGGCAGCACACAGCCTGGCATCTGTGGAGCCTGGCTGATTACTGAGGAGGCTTAGCAGGCTTGTCCCTTCCTTGCCCCTTCCCTCAGCCCCAAGCCTGGAACCAGCACTACAATGTCTGTGACCCTACCTCCATAGAAGGCCATTTGCAATGTGGGACTGGTTTTGTTTGGTTGCTTGGTTGGCTTGGTTTGGTTTGCCTTGTAGAGGATGGAGCCAAAGGCCTCATCATACATGCAAAGCAAGCTCTCTGTCACAGAGCTGGCCCTGCATCTACTTCAAAAAAAAACCACACTGCTTGCATCAGTGGTTTAGTTTCAGGACAATACCAAGTCACTTCAGGCAAGTGTGTAGGCAGATCCCTCTAGGTATTGGTGCTAATGGCCCAAGACTGGAAACAGCCTCCAGCCTCAGTGGGGATGAGTAAAACAGATAAGGATACACATGTGTGTTATTTGTGTGTGCTTGTCTCTGCGTAACAAAGATGTTTGTTGATTGGCTGGTTGGTTGGTTGGTTGTCTGCAGTGACAGGGATGGAACCCAGGGCCTAGCACCTGCCAGGCAACCTCTCTGGCACTATGTAGAAGTTCTGATGCCACCTGGGAGAGCTGCTCCCAGGGAATACATTCCTAGGCTGGGGGAAGAAAGCCTTCACTGCCCACTCATGTTCCTGCCCTGCCCTTTCAAACACAGCTGCAGAGAGAACAAAAGACGGGCTGTCTTCTTACACCATTCACCACACACCAGCTCATCTTCCCCTCAGCATGCTCTGAGAAATGTGCTGCAGTGTAGCTCAGAGGCAGATCACCTGTCTGGTATGGGCAGGTCCTAACGCCTCAGGTTCTAGTGCAATGAAGGTTAATGTGCAAGACATATAACACATAAGGAAACTCAGGGAAGAAAGACCAGGGGCTCTGGGGCTCTGGGAGGTTCAGTGTCAGGTGAAACAGCAATGAAGGTGTCACAGTGAACAGGACTCTGTGTGTGTGGCAGGGTGTACCTCCGGTAACTTGCCTACTGCACCGTGAAAGATAGTAGGGTCATTACCAAGGTCCTCTGTGGGAGCAGCAAGTGCTCTTACGTTCTGAGGCATCCCTCCAGCCCCTGTCCTCCTTGCTTTTTAGAGCTTTATTATTTATGTTTCTTTCCTTGCGTTAGTTTACGTGCAGCATGTGTGTGCAGGAGCCCTTAGAGGCCAGATTCCCCAGAACTGGAATTACAGATGGCTGTGAGCCGCCATGTGGGTAGCAGGAACTAAACCCAGACCCTCTGTGAGCACGGCACAGCCATTTCTCCAGCAGCTCATTGCCTTTTTTTTTTTAAGATTTACTTATTGCTTATTATTTACATGTGTTACCACCTTATTTTCTGAGCCAAGGTCTTTCTCTGAGCCTGGAGCTCAGCAGGTCAGCTAGACTGGCTGCCCAGCAAACCCCACGGAGTCTCCCATCTCTGTCCCCCTCCCAAGGCTAGATTACAGGCAGGTTCACCACGCCCAGCTTTTATGTGGGTGCTAGAGATACAACTCAGGTCCCCATGCCTGTACAATAGGCACTTTACTGACGGAACCATCTCCCAGCTATCATCTCTCCTCCGGATCAAGTTCGCCCACTGCCCAACTGCAGCCAAGGGGGGAAACACAAGGACTCACATCTGCAGAGCAGGGGATCCTCCAGAAGGCCTGGATAGTGGCCAGCCGGATCTCTGGAGAGTTGCCCCTCAGGGAAGCACAGGTGCTCAGCACAGGGTAAGAGCTGCTGCGGCCAGCCCTGCATTGCCGATGGCCTTCAGCACAAGCTGAGGCTGAAAAAACATGGCAGTAAGGTGGGCTATGAGGCCTGGAAGGATCCCCAGCCCCACCCACCTATGCAAGAATGACCTGCCAGGCAAGACCTGAACCTGGTGTTGAGACATTGGCCATACTCACCTGGCCAACATCCACAGGCTCCAGGAAGCTACAGTTCATCCCCAACGCCTCTCCTAGAATCCTTACAAGAGAGCCAACTCCAGGTAGCTGTTGGCAGTGCCCATCCAGAGAAGCACAGAGGTTGTGTGCCAGAGCTGAGATGCCAAGGAGGGCATCTGAGCTAGCCCCTAGAGTCTGCAGCAGTGGCTAGGGATAGACAACAGGAAGGCTGGTAAGTGACCTCTGAAGGGGCCTCAGTCCTCCCCAACCCTGATTCAGCCTGGCGCTTCCTAAAGCCACCGCTGCCTCTTCATGTACATATATGCATGTGTGCATCTCAGAGTATGTGAATCTTGCTGCATGCATCTCAGCCTGTGCGTTCTATGAAAATGCACAAGCAGTAAGTTTTAAAACACATTTCTTCTCTCTTTTTCTTCCTGTATTTGTTGAAATAAAAAGAAGCTCCATGTTTCTTCAGTGTGGAGAGTAAAATAGGACTAGATGCAAAGAAGAGGCTGGCAAGATGGCATGGTGGGCAGAGGCACCGGGCTCACAGGCCTGGCCAGCTGAGCTAGATCCCTGGACCCCAGGATGGAAGGAGAGAACTGACTCAAGATCAGCCCTCTCCCCTCCATACAGGGACTCACCTACACAATAACAGTTAGATAATCTTTTTAAAATTAAAAACATGATCATAGTCAAACTAAATTTTAAAAATTAGAGGCCCAGAGAAGCATCAGACAGCATTTGCTCTACCCTGAAGGAGAAGGAAAAGCCATTTGTCGTGGCCTTGACCAAGACCAAGCAGCGCTGCTACCCTTTCCTCACAACCTGCCTGTCCCGCTCTGTTGCTTTGCTAGTGGTCTCCTGACTCACTGCATAGCCCACCATACAGTCGGGGAAACTCATCAGGCTGATAAAGGACAAGGTCTGTGCCTCTGCATCCACACCATGCAAAGAACAGATAACCAGGGGAGGAAGAAAGGAGGGAGGGAAGGCAGACACGCTATTTTCTGCCAGCCATCCCTACCCAGCCCTTGGATGGTGCTCATGACCAGTGAGTCACCTGCTGGGCTATGGACTGTGATTCACTCAGGCTCCAGTCCAGATCTGGATCGAAGTTGGTGCCCAAATCTGTGTCCTGGTGAACAGGGCCAACACATAGACTGTGGAACCAACCCCAGGGTCAAGGGTCAGGGTTAAGGGGTTGGGTGAGCTGTTGGGGCTCATAGGTACTGACACCCTCATCAGTGCTGGGGTCCTCCGGATGTTCCTGGGGACACTGGCTAGCTAGGCCCAGCCACGGAGTATGGCCACAGCTGCTGGCTACTGGTGCCCTCGTACGCTCCCAGCCTAGATCAGTGGAATGGGCATCCCCAAGAGGCACCTCCATCCCTGAGGCAATGAGAATGTGGATAGAAGTTAGGCAGGATGATGGAGCAGGGTTACCCACGAGGGCTAGCTACCCTACCTGGAGACCTGAGTTTTCCCATCTGTAAGTTTGGGATATGACAGCACCGACCTATTGAGGGAAGTGAATGTTAATGGGAATTATTGGCTAGTTTCTCAGAGATTCTCTACTGCAACGTTCCCAAACAAGTTTGTATGTAGGAACAGCAGTTCTGGTTTTTCTTCTTTTAAATATGAGCATTTGAGTGTGCCAGTTTGTGCAGATGCTTCATTTGTGGAGGTCAGATCCTCTGGAACTCGATTAGTTGTGAGCCACCCTGTGCAGGTTCTGGGGACTGAATCTGAGTCCTCCACCAGGACAGCCAGAGCTTCTAACCGCTAAGCTATTTCTCTAGCCTAGTGACCCTTATTTAACTGTTCTGATTGGGTGCTGAGCACCTGGAGAATCGCTTTACACACGGCGTGTCGTTTCTTACCACAAGCCCAAGTCAAAAGAACTGGGTCCATCCTTAGTTCCCACACAAAAAAACAGTCTCAGAAGGGCTATGGAAAGGGCTCAGAGACCGCCCACACAAACCCTGGGTGGCCCATCTGCACTCGAAAGGAAGCCCCTGAGCAAGCTGGCTATCTAGACTAGCCCTGAGTTCTGGGTGGTGGCGCACTCCTTGATCCCAGCTCTCAGGAGCTAGAGGCAGGCAGATCCCTGTGAATTTGAGGCCAACCCGGTCTACAGAGTGACTTCCAGGACAGCCAGGGCTACACAGAGAAACCCTATCTCTGAAAAACCAAAATAATAATAATAATAATAACAAATCCTGCCTCTGTGAACATGCATCCATATACATGCAAACATGCATCCACATGCATATTTGTTTTTAGAAAGGTCCAGAGAGGTTGAATCTCTGGCTCACATTACACCTCGGGGTTACACACCTTTGAAATTCAAGTTCAGATCTCACTAGTATGCTGGCATACACCTAGTCCCAGCACTTGAGAGGCAGGGGCAGGACAATACACAGTTTGAGGACAGCCTGGGCTCCGTAGCAAGTTCCAGGCCAGCCTGGTGCACATACCAAGCTCTTCTTCACACGTGTGAAAACCAGCTCCTGTCTTGAATACAGCTCCATCCCTGGGCTGTGAAGGGAAAATACCATTCTAGGGTGGGAACAGGCCACCCTCCTATGTCCAGCCACCCAGCCAAGGAGGGAGGTCAGGGCTGGGAGATGGGACAGACTCACCAGCAGTGTGTACACCATGGTGTCTGTGGGGTTCGGGATGAAGGCCAATGACCACAGCCACGCCTCAGCCTGGTCTGCCTCCAGCCAAGATGAGCTGCTTCATGAGGTCCACACAGTTCTGAGTACCACAAGCGGGCAGAGCATCTACCAGCGGATGCCTGAGGAGAGCAGCACAGTGACAATGTTGTGTCCCTGAGCCTTGCTGTACCTTTTGTTCATAATGGGGACCAGCCAAGGGTGGGACCAAAGGAGGGACATGCCTGAACTCTCTGAGGAAGGAGCCATGCTGGGCCTGTGTCCCTCTTGCATGGCCAGTGGTTTCCAATTTAAGCATCTGATGCTCTCAGCTCAACACCAAGGAATGCTTGGCTTGAGTGATGTTATTACTGTGTTGTCATAGTGCTGGGAACAGAGGCCACGGCCTCACACGGCAGCTGAGTGCTATACTGCTATGCTACTTCCCTGCATCGTTTTGACTTTTCATTTTGAGATAGAATCTCACTAAATTGCTTAGGCTGGTCTTGAACTCACTCTGTAGCCCAGGCAGGCCTGGGATTCAAGATCTCGTTGCCTCAGCCTCCAGTATAGCTGAGATTACAAGCCTGGGCAGGGGATTTAATTATTTACATAAGCAAGGAATTTATTTTTCTTGTCTGTTTTATTTCCTTTGTTTTTAAGATTGAAAAAAAAAAGGTTAGAAGTCTCTAGAAAGACATTGAGCTATTCTGTTGTAGAATGGGGGTGTGTGTGTGTCTGGAGTAGGAACAGTGATGGATGGAGGAGCTCTCCGTTGTAGCCATTGCCCTTGGGCAGATGTGAAGCTCGAGGATGCCAGAGGCAGTAGGGGACACAGGTGGAAATAGCTGCCCCTAACACTCTCTGCATCACTTGCCCTGTAAATGAGTCTCAGCTTGCTGGACTGCAGGATGGGAATGTGGTGACAAGGGACGACAGATAATCAAGGGAGTGTCAGCTCTCATGCAACATACAGACCTGGGAAGGGCCTCCCCACTGTCTGAACCCCAAGGTCTCTGGAGACAGATGGACAAGGTCCACAGGGATTGGGGATGGACAAGTACAGGCCCCGTGGGCTTTCCATCCTAAGGCTGGCATGGTGGCACAGGCCTGTAATCTCAGCACTTAGGAGAACGAGGCAGGAGGATTGCTGTAAGTTCTAGGCCAGCTAAGCAGAACAACAAAACAAATAACTCTTTGCTATTGTAGCTTCAGGCAAGTGTTCTAACCATTCTGGGACTTGCTGTGCCATGCAGAGCGGAAACAGCAGCGGCGCTTGCTTTGTGGATTCGGTGAATGAGTATGGACAGTGGCCATAAAAGTCACATACTTCTTATCCTGTTATGTAGTCATTTTTTGAGGTGACTAAGCACAGTCCAGGGGCCCCAGAGTGAGGTCCTCGGGAGACCCCTGAGGTTTGAGGGTCCCTTCACATGTTTTGCTGGCCCCAGCTCAGTTGGAGTGAGGGTGGGTGGAGGTTGAGTTAGGATCCCAGCCTGTAGCACCCCATTCTAGACACCTGAGACACCTCCACAGGAGACCCAAGTCACTTGGCAGCGTGCTAATCCCTGAGTTTCTGCAGATGCTACTCCTGGGGGAACATGCTGTCTTTATCTGCTGGCCTTCATATTCAACCTCAGCCCCACAAAGCCTGCATTCCAGACCCCACCCTGGCAAGCTGGTGTCACGCTATCCGAGGACCCTAGAGAGCACCAAAGCAAGCCACCCCATCAAGGATTCCCCAAAGGCAGCCAGCCCATGCTTCAGCCTCCACCAGGAATAAGGCCCTTACCAATTATCTTGGCATTTTCAAAGATGAGTGTCACCAGACTTCAGTCAGCCCATCCACAGAAAGGCCTTGGAGCTCAGACACCAGGAATATCTCTGTGGTCTGGGGTGCAGAGGGGACAGGATGTCACAGGGAACTCCATGATCACCTGGCCCATCCCTGCTTCAAGGCATGATGGTAGCTGGATGGTGAGGCCACATATCCAACTTCCCACCTGGAATCACAGAGCAGCTGCACGTGCTCCATTAGTGGGTATGATCTGCAGTCACACTAGGATGTGATGAGGGAAGACAGTGTACAGTGTCATCCCAACATTCAGGAGGCAGAGGCAGGAGGACTGCCACAAGTTTAAGGCCAGCCTAGACACCAGACTGAGACTCCGTGTCACAGATCCAGAAGAAAAAACTGCCCTGGAATCTGCAGGTGGGACGTGGCACACACGTGGAGGTCAGAGGGCAGCTTCGTAGAGGTTGTTCTCTCCTTTCTACATTACATGGGCTTCAGGGATTGAACTCAGGCTACAGGCTGTGTGGGAAGCACCTTTATCCACTGAGCCATTTGTGGTGGGTTTTGTGTGTGTGTGTGTGTGTGTGCCAAGTCTCATGGAGCCTGAGCTGGCCTCAAACTCACTATGCAGCCAAGAATGACCCTGCTCTTCCTGTTTCTGCCTCCTGAGTACTGGAACTATAAACACCCACCACCATGTCCCAGTTATCTAGTGCTGGGAATCAAACCCATAGTTTTGTGCAAGCCAAAAACAAATTAGCTCCATCCTTAGCTCCCTGGAGAACCTCAGCTTAAATTTGTTTTTAACTCAAGCAGTCATGAACGTTGTGCATGAGATTGCTCTCCACCTGCACCTGTTTCCTCCTTGTTTTACCCTTCTCCTTTTCTACTTGTTGAGGCTTTCCTTACCAGGATTTTTTTTTCTTTGTCAAGCATCACCACCTAGCCGGGGTGGATTCCCACATAAACAGTTGTGTCCACTAGTCTTTTCTCGCTGCATTCATTCAATAGAAACGGCATATTTCTTCCTGGACACCTGGACTGCTTGGCTAATCTGCTGGCCTTTGTAGCATCCTCGGACAACCTGCACCTCATCTTCCTTTCAAAGGGGCATTGAAATGCCCTTTGCAGTTCTTGCTTTGGTCAGATGTCATAAAGGGCCTGAACTTCATTTTAGCAGCTGCAACCAGTGATAGCCACACACACACACACACACACACACACACACACACACAAAAAAAAAAACCAAAAGCAAACAAACAAACAAAATAAAATAACAAAAACCCTCCCAGGTGCATCTCTGTGCCTGCCTTCCTGGCACACTGGTTTTTGTTTGCTGGTTGTGGCATTTGGGATTTGGTTTGTTTTCCATGGTACTGAGGATGGGACACAAGGCCCTTGTGCACACAAGAGCGATCTACCCAATGAGCTGTCTGCGGGCCTTGAGCTTTTTCCTATCAAAAGTGACTGTCAACACTGATGGCAGGAAAGCATGGTCAGGGGTTCCAGTCCTCACCTGAAGGCCCTCACAGAGGACCCAGACACTCCAGCAGACAGAGGGCTGCCTCCAAAGCACATCCCTGATGCTTAAAGGTTGCTTAGCGTGGGGAAACTGACTTCATCCTCCCATCTCAGCCTCCCTCTAGCCCTAGGTCTCTGCTGCAGCCCAAGCCCAAGGCCACAGGAGCACAAAGGAGCCATGCTAGGCCCACCTCCTGCTGCCTGTTCAGCAGTGAACCTGCTCATGGCAGGGCTGGGGATCCTACCCCTGAGGGATCACTGAGACAGAACATGCCACTGCATGGCTGCCACTGAGACCAGCAACAGCCTGGTCTCAGAACAACACAGGATGTGCCCAGCATGGTGGCACATGCTCTAGTCTCAAACACTTGGGAGGTATAAATGGGGTCATCATCAGTTCCAAACAGCCTGGGCTACAGAGTGAGACCCTGTCTCAAAAACATAGAAAAAGAAAACGCAGAGCACAAAGCAGGCTCCTTGAGGCAGATGGGTCCACCCCAGAATGCAGGGCGCCTTCCTGGGATGGACCTTTTCTGTGCACACTCTCTTGGCTTCCATTGCTGGTATCCACCAACAGCATGAGAAGGCTGACGGCCGCTGTGGCAGCTTGCCCTGACTTGGGTAGCCTCAGATCCTCGCTCTCGCCCCACCACACTACCTGGACGCCTCAGAGTCCTGGAGCTGTCTCTCCCTCTCTGGCTGTTGGATTTAGGGACACCTATCTGCAGCCACCACTAACGTATAAATAAGCCTGTTTCGTGTACCACAGTCTCTAGGACATTTGGATAAGGTATGAGTTTGTCGGGGTGCTTACCTAGCATGTGTGAGGTCCTGGGCTCTGACCCCAGCTCCTCCAAAAAGAAAAAAAGAAAGACAAAATACAAAATCCACTTCGCTTTACTACCAGCTCTTAAGAAATGTGCACAGCTGAGAACAAGTGTGCCCAGCTCCTCTGCCAGCCACCCTCACAGATGCCCCCCTCCCCTCATGAAAGCTTCGGCTAGGTCCCCCACATCACCAACCCCTAACCCTCAGAAAGACCCACACTGGGAGTTTGCTCTCTGTGGGGCACCAAGTCCTGGCTTTGTTTTCAAGACTGAAAACAAGCTAGTGTGGGGCCACTGACCTTAGGAAGGGCAGAGACAGACAGTGTAGTCTCCCAGCAACACAGCAGGGCTGGTCCTCCCCAGGGGGGGCGGGGGGCCCTGGATGGTGTGTGCTAGTGTGTCCCTGAAAAGGGGGGCTTGTCTCCTCAGGGAGACCCAGACCCCATAATGCACCTCGCCCTGAGTCATGTGACCAAGGGAAATATCAGCTGGGGTCAAGAGGTGCTCTCAGCTGGACAGAAGAAGCAGGTCTGTCCTACGGCTTCCCACCAGTATCTCCTTCCTGGAGCCGGACAATGAGATGATGAGACAAGTGCAGCAGTTCTCAGCTAGGAAAAGGGTGCGCCAGAGACATCAATCTGGTTGTCATGACTACAGACAGGGAAGGTGCTGGCATCTAACTGGTAAAGACCAGGGGTGCTTCTTCTGTATACCACAATGAACAGGCACGCTGCCCCACAACCAGACTGCCTCAGTGAAGTGCCCAGCTCTGCTGCTTCCTGTCTAGGTAGCTGCATATGGTCCCTAAATTCGGCAAGCCTCAATTTCCTCACCTATAAAATGGGCACACAGATAAGAATTTTCCAAAAGGGTTGAATTAGGTAACAGGAAGGCCTAAGCACAGAGCAAGTGCTTAGGTATGTTGGTAAAGCTATGCAGGAAGAGGACAGTATGGGAGAGGTGATCAGGCTCAGGGCAGAGTCTGGCCTAGGGCTAGAAAAACTTACCTCAAAGCTGCTGGGCTGAGGCACACACAGCCTCTTCACTAATGCAGCTGTCGTGACCACTGTGGCTGCGGACAGCACCTCCCATTCGTACTGCAGGCTGCTGAGACTCACATCTTTGTAGTCTGTGTCTGAGATGGCAGGGCTGTTAGAATTAGAGGCCCCGGGAAGTGGGCCCTCGAATTCTGCAAATGAGTCCTTCAGTTCTCCAGGAAAGAGGTTAAAGAGGCTGCAAGAGGTCACAGCAAAGCCCATTCCCAGGGTAGGCAGGAGAGAGGGCAAAGACAGCCTCGGCCAACAGCAAAGACAGGAGGGAACCTAAGGACCCAGCTGTCAGGCAGAGCCCAGGCCTGGGGCTCTGCGGCTCCATCCGGAACTGCTCACTCAGGACGCACCAAGCCCCAAGTTCAATACCCCAGCACAGAATAAAGCAGCCGTGGTGGCCCGTGTCTGTAATCCCAGTACTTAGGAGGGAGAAGCATCAGAACAGAAGTTCAAGATTGTCTTCAGCTACATAGCAAGTATGAGGTCAACCTGGACTACATGAGACCCTCTCCCAAAACAAAACACAGCTGCCTTGTCTGTGTGTGTTCGTCAGTGATGTTAGCTTTACAGTGACAGGAACAAGCTGGCCTTGTCTATCCCCAGAACCCAGGTGCCTGGTGCAAGATAACACACTTGTACCCCAGAAGGACCCTATGTCAAAGCTGGAGACCAGCCCACTTCATCTCCATGACAACCACCAGGGGAAAGTTGCAGAAGGCAGGCCAGAGCCACTGAGCTGGACTCAGTGAGTTTGAAGAAGGGTTAAAGCCTGGCTTTTGACTGGTGTCTTTGGAGAGTCAGACTCTAAGGAGGTAGAGTAGGGGAGGTGAGGCCTGGAATATCACTCATAATTATCATTCACAGGTCCTTAGCTAAAGGACCTGTGGCATTTACTTAACCCCCTGTAGGGAAAGAGTCAGTACATACATACACTCAGAGCTAAGGAAACTGAGGCAGAAAAGCCCATGGCTGAGGTCACATATCAGTTCCAGCTCTGATAATGAGGTCCTTCTTGTTCAGCACTAAGCAGCAATAAAAGCCAGCTTCATGCTGCGACAAGGCAGGCTGATGGCTAGTGAATAGGGTTGCTAGGGGTGATTCACCCTGAAAGTGGCTATGGGTGTGTGTGTGCATATTTGAATATGTCAGAATTACAGGGTTTCTCTGTGTAGCTCTGGCTGTCCTGAAAATCAGACTGGCCTTGAACTCAGAGATCCACCTGCCTTTGCCTCCGGAGGGCTGGCATTAAAGGCATGTGCCACCTGGCCTGCTGAGGATTAGATTCTTCATGCTCTGGTTTGCTTTGGGTTTTGCCGTCCTGAACTCTCACCGTCCTCCTGCTTCCTACCTCTGCCTCTTCAGTGCTAGCAGATCCACCACGCCCAGCTTTATGGGACACTTTAAAGCGGTGGGTAGCATAGTGTATAAAATACATCTCAATATAGATGGGTTTTGTTTGGTTTTTTTGCATGTGTGTGTGGTATGTGTATGCATTTTCACATATATGTGGATGCACTGTGTGTTGGTATGCATGTATATGTGCTCATGTAAAAGGCCAATATCTGGATATCTTACTTGATTGCTCTCTAACATGTACTGATGCAGGGTCTCTCAGGTGAACCCAAATCTTGCCAGCTTGGCTAGTCCAGCCAGCCATTTTCCTCTCTGAGGCTCTGTCTCCTGTGCACTGGGCTATAGGCCCGATACCTTACCCACCCAGCAGTTTTTAGATTTATTTTTATTTTTAACAACCTGTATCTATCTGTGTCTGTGGGTGCCTTTGGGCTTGTGTGTGCGATGCTCTTGGAGGATGGGAGAGGGCATTGACGCCATGCAGCTGGAGTTACAGGTGGCTGTATGCCACCCAACATGGATGCTGGGGTCCAAACTCACATCCTCTGCTCTTAATCACTGAGCCATGTCCAGCCTCCACCTAGCTTTTTTGTAGTTTCTGGAGACGCAAACACCCTTCCTCGAGCTTTCTTGGCAAGCATCTTAACTAGTAAGCAATCTCTTCAGGCCTCAGCGGATGTTTTTCAAAAAAAGATTAATTCTAGAAAAGGTGGGGATGTAGATCAATGGCAAATCACGTGCCTAGCACTCTTGAGACCGTAGGTTCAATTCCTAGCACCAGAAAAAAGAAAACTAAGATAATAGATTGATCACAGAAAGAGTGAGAGTTTGGGGCCATGTAACAAGACCCTGTCCTGAAAACAAAAATAAAAGCCAAGCATGGTGCCACACACCTGTAATCCCAACCCTCGGAAGAATCAGGAGTTCAAGGCTATCTCCTGCTACACAGTGAGTTCAAGGCTAGCCTGGGGTACATGAGACTCTAAACAACAACAAAAATGTGTTAGTAAGAATAATGTTCTTGGCGTTGGAGAGATGATCCAGTAGTTAAGAGGACCCCAGTTCAGTTTCTAGCAGTTCACAAACATCTGTAACTCCAATCCCAGGAGCCCGATGCCCTCTTCTGATCTCCATTGACACTACACACACACACACACATGCAGGCAAAACACCCATACACGTAAAATGAAAGTTAATAATAATTTAAAGAATAATGTTTTTATTTCCTTATCAGAGGAATAATTGGCTCCTAAAAAAGGCAAAACAAACAAACAAAATGAAAAATCTTTCTCTTTGGCCCAGACATGGGCCTTACTCAGTTCATTCTATGCACAACTGTAACAGAGAGCCGCATCAAAGAGAAGCTACTCATTACCAGGAACTTCCTGGAAAATTGGAAATCTGGAGTTAATTTGCCCCCAAAATAGACAGACTAAAAGCGTCACTGAATTTAAGGCAAATTTTCCTACAAAAGCTCAGACCAGAAGGTTCCATCTGAAGACAGTTCAGGGAGAAGGGATAAGGGCCAGCCGGTGCCCTCTGAGCCAGTGGAGAGCTCAGGGAAATTTCTAGAAGAGGCTAGCTCCTTCAAGGTCAGGATAGTTCAGGAGTACACAGGGAAGGCCTAAATGGATCCTCTGAGGCTCCTCACATTCCCCCTCCTACCGTGGCCAGATTGGGAAGAGGGGAGTCACCTGTGCTGGCTGGGTCCCCGGCCACCACGTGCAGCAGTGTGACGGAGGAGAACACTCGTGTGTACATCGCACTGGCCTGCCGGAGCAGCGGTCCAGCTGTGTGCAGCTCCTCATGGGCAGCGTCCTGTAGTACACCAGCCTGGAAGCTCTGCTGACAGCTAAAGCTGGATGCTAGACTGGACTGGACCAGGGCAAGACACACACTCAGACCACGTCCTGGGACCCAGGCCAGCTGCAGAGCTGCGGCAATAGGAAGGGCTAAGGGCCACGTCGGAGCTTCAAGACCCCACCCTCACCTGGCAGTCATACAGTAGACCAGACAGGGGGACGGCAGAGTCAGCAGGACAGGAGCCCGGGGACAGGAAGGAGGGTGACAGTCAGAGGAGGCAGGAGGGGAGGGTACCATGTGGACAGGTCCTGCCCTCTCTGCCCTCTAGGATCATCACTCTCAGAAATAAAGGTTGATGTGAGTGTGACCCTTTCTTCCTTATTCAGGTGGTCACTGTCCAGCGCACATGTCTGTCATTATAGAAAGATGAGGAGGGAAGGGGGGGGAGGTGATTGGATGGGCAGAGGAGGGGGAAGGAGGGAGAGGAGGAAAGAAAGAAAGGAGGGAAGAGGCAGGAATGGGTAAGAAAAGATTAAGGAAGAGGGGAGGAGGGGAAATCAAGGAGGAAAACACGGGAAGGAGGCGGGCACCATGGCACAAAGCTTTAGTCCTGGCACTTGGGAAGAGAGACAGTTGGAGGAGGAAGAAGGGATCGAGGAGGAGAAGAGGGACAAGGCAAAGGGACAGGGGGAGGACGGCAGAGGGAAGTAAGCTGTGGGGGCGCACTTACTATCCCAGGCAGCAGTTGAGTGTGCAGGGAGGAGTGAGCTGTGCGTAGGGAGCACAGTGCCAAGTCCTTGGTCTTGAGCAGCCGATCCACTTGACTCTGGTACGTGGTGGGACACCGGCCCAGAATGTCCGACATAATATTCAATAGCGCAGTCAGTCCCCTGCACCACCTCCCTTCCACGGCCCTTCGCTTCCGGCCTTACCTCTTCAAGGGTCTTGGACGTGTGGACCTCAGGACAGCTCTTTACAAGGCTCAGAACTGACGGCTTCACATTCAAGGCCCACCGTGGCTCAGAGTTGTGGGGACACACATGGACCACTTGCCCATCTCTAAGGATGAAGCGAAAGGACTGTGGCCCAGAGCAGCACTGTGAAGGAAGGATGGGGTCACAAGGGCCACACAGTCCTGCAGATGCCCCCAGCGGGCACACCCAGGAGCTACACTTGGGAACAGCTTTGCTTTCCCACCTCTCTGCTCCAAGGTGTCTCTTAGGCTTGCCGACATCATAACGAACCCCACAGGTGTGTGAGTTCACATACAAGAGGTTCCCAAGATCTGCCTGAGCTCTGAATCCAGAATCTGTTTCCCCGAAGGATATCCAACAGCACCCAGTCCAACACCAGAAACCCACTCATGTCAGACAAACTTTTACTGAACCCATGAGGTCTCAAAGGAGCCCCTCTTCAGAGTGTCACCTACTAGAGTACAGCAACTCAGGCACAGGAGAAAGGCAGACTTTGTCCCAAAACCATATCTCCCCATTTTCTTTTCTTTTTGTTTGTTTGTTTAGACAGAGCATCATATACAAGCTGGGCTTGAGCTTGCTATGTAGCCAAGGATGACCTCTTGCTTCTACTCCCAAGTTCTGAGTCCATAACTCCATGTGTGCTAGGCAAACACTCCACCAATTGAGCTATAGTCCTAATCCAGCCCAACATTTTATCTGTGGCTGGGGAGCCAAGGGTCACATTACTGAGGACTGAGCCCAAGGCACTGCTGTGAAACAGGCCTTGGAAAAACCATTTTTACTTTAAGCATTAACTCCAGATTGGGCCTATCATAGGTAACTAGACTGAACCAAATCCTGGCCTCGATGCCTTTATCCTATTGGACTGCTTCACAGTGGGCTTTCTACTTACCTCTACAGGCCTGTGTAGATAGATGCTGCTGAGTTTTTATTGTCAACTTGAGACAACTTAGAGTCACTTGAGAAGTGGGAACCTCTGCTGAGTGATCGCCCAGATCAGACTGGCCTGACAGACTGTATTGACTGAGGATTGAGGTGGGAGGGTCCTGCTCTGTGGATGGCAGTGTCCCTGGTCAGATGGGCCTAGACCTTACAGGAGGGTAGAGAGTGAGCCATGTCCTTTCAGCGGTTTCTGCTCTGGCTTCCCTCAACGATGGACTCCTGCAGTGTAAGCTCTCCTCCCCTGTTGTTTGAGGTAATCCTGTGATCACAGCTCCAGAGCACAGATTGGAAGGGCAGGCTAACCTGTACAAGCCACCTCATCCCTGTTAGGGCTGGAGACACAGTTTTAATCCGTGCTCACCGTGGATTCCAGAAAGAGCAAGACTTTGAAGGGCACATCACTCCCTAATGGAGAGCAATTGCCCATGAAGGAGCAGAGAGGCTTGCCTTGTAAGAAATGAGTGGCTGACAGCGGTAAGGACTTCAGACCATCTTCACAGAACCGGATCTGAGACAGTGACAGGCAGGCCACACCTTGCCAGGACAGCTCGGTCATGCAGACCTCTTGGCACCCCAACCCCAATTCTCCCTCTACAGTTCAGGTCAGCACCCAAAAGATAAATGGAGGATGTCTAGACCCCTGCGTCTGCTCTTCCCAGCATGCTGTTGATTAGGTAGCCTCTCTGTTTTTCACAACTACCCAGTTCTTACATTGGTACACCAGGACTGGTGGCCAAGCCTGCTTGTGTGGGCTGCTGGAGCTCTGGCTTTTGCCCCCAAACTCCAGGTGAAACCATTCAGAGTAGGAAACCAGGAATGAGGGCTGCACACAGCAGCCAGGGAGGTTCTGAGAGCAGGACTGAGTCTGTGCCTCTGGGCCCTGCCCTCACCTGGTAGGAAGGCCTGTGCCTGGGCCATGAAAGGTAGGGAAGGGATGCTGAGGCCTGCATCCTTGTGCGGATACCGGAGACCAAGATGATCCAGGACAAAGGGGAATGACCACCCTCTAAGCCAGTAATGCAGGCCCCTGAGCACACAAAATTGTCCCCATTTCCACCTCCCAGGGAGGCTGTGCCCCTCCTTTTCCAGTTGGTGTCAGGGGTGGAGTCCTAAGGCAGTGGCTGGGATCTCAGACCCTGGGCTTAGAGAAATGCTAATGGGACTCTCTCTCCTCAGAAGAGTGTGTCAGTCTGGTCCTAGAGAAGTGACAACCCCCCAGGGCCCCTGACTTAGCATTTCTGATGAGGAGTGGGGGACAATAGGCCCCTTAGAGGACAGCCCCAAGCCTTTCAGGGGACCCATCTGCCCCTGGCCAGCATCCTCCACCCTGTATTCCTGGACAAAGGCTTTATTTTTTTAACAAATGAATTTGCAATAAAAAAGGAAGAGGAATCCCTCTATGGGGCTGTCTTCAGACCGGCTGCCCTGGGAGCTTTGGGCCCACTGTCAGAGAGCCCTGGGAAACCAGCCGAAGGGAGAGTTCCAGGCTTGGCTGGGTCACAGAAGGGCAGCTTAGCTTGGGGGCAGACAGGACATTGCCTTTTACCTCCTCCGTAGTGGGGGAAGGGAGGCAGCTGGTCTCAGGGGGTGCAGAGATCAGAGTCCTCCAAAACCTGCACAGGGCCTGTGCCCACTGGGTGAACAGCAGAGATGAACTCTACCTGCTGCGAGCACGGGGCAGGCAGCAGTGGAAAAAGTCCCCTCTGTCAGAAAAGAGGCCACCTGAGGCTGTTATTTAGAATTACTCAAGGCTCTGCATCATGAAAACTCCCAATTGTCTCACTGTTGTTCGAGCCCCATCACTTGACAGAGTCAAAACAGCAAGATGAGCTAAGTGTGGTGATACACAACTGTGATCCCAGCACTAGGAGGTAGAGGCAGGGTCATCAGAAGTTCAAGGCCAGCCTTGGCCACATAACAAGTTTGGGGCTAACCTGGGCAACAATAAGACCCTGTTTTCAAATAAAACCTGTCAAGATGAACCCTCATTTGATCTTCACTCCAAAGTGACATATCTTCAGCATGGGTTTTCCCTCCCTGAGATTCCTGGTCTAGCTTAGTGTTCCAAAGCCCACTAGTTGTGGGAAGAGGTTATAGGCTCAAACATGAAACCCTAGGCTAGGGTCTTACCTTAAACTCTCAGATTCCTTCAGAACTTCCATCTGGGACCCCAGAACCGATGTCACCCGGAAGTCTTGAAGCTGAAGCACAAAATACTGTGAGCTGATGGTCTCTGATGTTAGAGGCTAAGATCTCTTCCTTAAGAAGGTTCTAGATTCTGGGTGGTGGATAGAAACAGCCAGATGCCTGCTCCTCCCTGCCACACAAATGTTCTCATTTTACCCAGAAAGATCTTGAAGTCTCATAGAAGGATTCCTATAACAGGGATCTACAAACTAAAATAAGTAGGGACTGAGTGGTTGAGGAAAAAGGTGCTTCTGGGCCAAACATGCTTGCTGCTAAAGATGATGACCTGAGTTCAATCCCAAGGACCTACATGGTACATGGTACATGGCCTTCCTACAATCTGACCGCCACACATGCACCCACACTGAAAACAAATTAGTAAAGACTCTGCCAACCAACGACAAACAATACCTTGTGAACTAAAGTGACAAACAGTGCTAACTGTTGAGAGCTCATTACAAACCCAGAATATAACCAATTATAAATGCATGAGACATCCACCAAGATAAACATGGTGGTGCACAGCTGGGCACAGCTGGGTGGCCAGCATCACCAGAATTGGTGTCGTGTGTATTTATTCCAACAAAAAGTACTTTCTAGAATCAGGTACAGTGGTGTCTCCTAGGATCCCAACATCCAAATAAAAAAGCTGAGACCCATGGTTCATGACTATAATCCCAATCCTTAGGAGGCTAAGGCAGGAAGACATGAGTTCAAGGCTACCCTGGGCCACATTTGAGTCCAGGACAGCACAGACTCATAGTACCTGAAAAAAAAAAAGAGTTGCTTAAAAAATTGGGCTGGGGATATAGCTCAGTGGTCGACAGGTTTGCCTACAATGCACAAAGTCACACTGGGAGAAAATAAAATGGAATTTTAAAAAGTGTTTACTCTTTAGGTGTGGCACACACCTTTGATCTCAGAACTTGGGAGATGAGTGTGTGTGTGTGTTTAGTGATGGTGGCAGGGAGTGGGGACTGGATGGGGAGTATTCATGTATGTGTCTAGACTGGTGACTACACTTACATGAAGGAAAGTTCCTAGAGTCCGGAGAAGAGAGTGGGGCTGGTGGAGGTGCTTGGGGAGTTGTGGGTGATGTGTACAGCTCCTGTTTAGGTTATGAGACCATTCTAGAAATGGACAGCAGTGATAGCTATAAAAGTAGCCATTGCCACCGAACTCATTTATAAATAAATAAATAAATATATATATATAGAGAGAGAGAGAGAGAATCTTATGTAATGAACAATTTACCACAGTAAAATAAATAACTAGACACAAATGTGCATAATACCATTAAACCATAAAACCATTAAACTCATAGGGTGTCCAACCTTTTGACATTTGTTATATACAAAGTTTAGGGTTGTAAACACACACACACACACACACACACACACACACACTTAAGAAAAAAGAGATCTTAGACCGTTTTAAGCAAGTCTAGAGCTCTGTGTTGGGTCACATTCACAGCTCTCCTGGATACATGTTGGACAGGCCTGCAAGAGGAGTCCTCCAGGCAGCTCGTCCAAGGAGCAGCAGGGAGTTGGGATGGTGCAACCCAGCTTACGGGGAGCCTAGCGACCTCTCAGGAATGTGAAGCTGCCTGCAAGTGCTTCAGCTGTGCAATGTGCATCTTACACTCAGGCTGTGGTAGTTCTTAAAGCCCAACCCCCAACTTGGGGGTCGGCTCCTCCCCGCCTCATGCTGTTGTGTACACTCCTAGTCCAGAAGGTCTCTGTCTGCCAGGATTGGAGCTGAGCCTCACACACCTGTGTTTACACATTTCCCTTTCACATCAACTCACAAGTCAGCCCTGCATCCCCTTAGTTTACATATGGGGAAACTGAAGGGCTTGCTGGGAGTCAATCAGCTACCTGAAGAGCTACCAGGATTCCATGAAATTCTAGAACAAGAGCCTACTTGGTGTGGTGGTTTTGAATAAAAACGGGGCCCACAGGCTCATAGGAAGTAGCACTACTAGGAGGTGTGGCTTTGTTGTAGGAGGTGTTCACTGGGGGGTGGGCTTTGAGGTCTCAGAAGCTCAGGCCTAGTCTCTTCCTGCTGCCTGCTGTAGAACTCTTAGCTTCTTCTCCAGCATGTTATCTGCCTGTGTGCTGCCATGCTTCCCGTCATGAAGATAATGGACTAAACCTTTTAGCTGGAAGCCACCCTCGATTAAATGTTTTCCTTTATAAGAGCTGCTGGGTTAGCCTGGCATGGTGGCATACGCCTTTAATCCCAACACTTGGAAAGACAGAGGCAGATGGATCTCTGTGAGTTTAAGGCTAGCCTGATCTACAAAAAGAGTCCAGGACAGCCAAGGCTACACAGAGAAGCCCTGTCTCAAAAAAAAAAAAAAAAAACCAAAAAGAAATAGAAAAGAAAATTTGTACTGCCCATTTGTGGTGGTTCACACCTTTAAATCACAGCACTCGGGAGACATAGGCAAGAGAATCTCTATGAGTTTAAGGCCAGCCTGGTCTAGAAAGTGAGTTCTAGGACAATAGAGAGACCTTATCTCCAAAACAAAACAAACAACAACCAGGAAAAGAATTTGGTATTGAAAGACCACAACAAGCACCATCCATTGGTGTACATGCAAACACAGAGTTCTGAGAACCTCCTCACATGCTTCAGCCAGCTCAAGATTGCCACGCAAGTCCAAGACGTCACAGGAAATGAAAAGGTCAAGGAAAGGGCATGGGCAGGGTTCTCCAAGAAATAGGAACAGTCATGGTAATAGGACACACATCCCCTTACAAGGATGCAGAGGAGCTTTTGATATTTGGGGGTCGGAGTGTGGGAGGAAGAACCATTCAACCACCAGTGAGTTGAGCCCACATTTCTGCCAGGACCAACACCACTCCATCTAACCCTCACCTTTATCCTAAGCCTGTGGGCCAGGCAGTGTAAGGCCAGTGTCCAGTAGAGCCTAGAGGCTCCTCTGAACATGTGTTTCCACCAGTCTCTGTGTGTGTGTGGTCAAAGGTCAAGTCTGAGTGTTTTCCTGTCACTCTCCACCTTAGCTTTGAGGTTGCTCCCTGAATCTGAAGCTTGTGAATTTGGCTAAATTGATTGGTCGGTGATCTCCAGAGCTCCTCTTGTCTGTGCTCCCCCACACCAAGGCTACAGGTACACGTGGCCACACTAGACATAGTTTTGACATGGCTGCTGGAAATACAAACACAAGTCCTCACACTTGTGTACAAGCGCTTTACTGAATGAGTCAATCCTCAGTGATGGAAAGATCTCTGTTCATTAGATGAATTGGGAATTCAGGGGCAGTGCCAACTTCCCAGTGCCAACACAACCTTCCAGTCACACAGACACTCACCCATAAGGCCATCTGGCATGGGCCTAGCGCTTCAAGGATGGCCAAGCCCTGGAGGCCCAGGCCACTGGCTTCCAGCGGCGCCCCCTGCAGGCTGGTGTTGGTGTTGCTGGAGTATTGGTAGGTATATCTGGTGCCCACAGGGAGGTGTGACCCGGCTGTCTCTGGAACCAAACGGAGGAAGCAATGTCACCTTAGCAATGAACACTCTCCTGACGGGCCCTGAGAGGCTAGCCTGGCTTAGAGAAGCCAGGGAGCAGCAGACACCCAGGAAAGTCTCAGAGGAAAACAAAGACTCACAGAATGTGCTCAGTAAATTAGCCAAGGCTATCCTGGGCCAGGCTCTGTTCTTTCAGGATATGTGTGGGTATATGTGCACACATGTCATACGTCTGTGTGCATGCACATATGTGTGGACCAGAGGACACCTTGGCACTTTGTTTTGTCTTGAGACAGGATCATTTGCAGGTCTGGAGCTCCTTAATTCAGCTGGGCTGGCTGCTCAGCGAGCCCCAGGACCCAGGCAACGGGCCTGCAAGTGTGAACAGCTAGACCTGGATGTTTCTGATGTGGGTTCTGGCAATTCTCTTTGGGTCCCCATGTGTAAGCAGTTCACTGACTGAGCCACCTCCCCAGCCTGTGCCCCCCCCCCCAATACAGAAAATGAACCCGATACTCATGTGGTTAAAAAACTTAGCAAAGCCACATTCAAACCTCAGCAGTCTCAAGCCACTGAGGTGGCTCAAGGGTAAAAGCCCTCGCCACTGAGCCTGATGGCCTGAGGTCGATCCCTGGGGTGCACAGGTGGAAGGAGAGGACTGGCTCTCTAAAGTTGTCTTCCAACCTCTACACATGCACCATGGCGCGTGAACATGAATGCACCACCCCAACACACACATATAAATGCGTGTACACACACACACCATTTAAAATGGTAAAAACAAACAAAACAACTCGGCAGCCTGGCTCCTCTCTACCGCCTTGATGAACCTGGGGCTCTTGGCTCTGACTTATAAGAAGCAGGCTGGAAGGCAAGAGAAGTGGCCATGGCCATGTTGGGGCTGGGGAGGAACTGTTGGAGGGAAAAGCAAGTGTGAAGAGCATTGATGTCTATAATCTTCTGAACCCATCTTTAACCTGAGAGAGAACAATTCATTGTTCAGTGTCACTACTTCATAGCCACACCAGGGCCCCAGGATGCTTCTCTCCTTCTTACCAACCTGTTCCCAGAATTTTCTTGTTTGCTCCATCCTCAGAAAGAAATGGGGTGTAAGGCCAAAAACAGTTATCCACCTGGGAATCCAAGGCAGAAGAAGAGCTTGGGCGGGAAGGCCTGGCTTGCTGTTGGAAACTCACTGTGTGGGTGGCTTGACTCACCCCGCCCCCTCCCCACACTGGTTGGGAACACAGCCAAGGCCTTATGGGGCTGTTCTTCAGCCCACACTGCAGCTCTGCCATCTCCTACATCGCTCTGGCTCTGCCCCAGTGGCCTGAGTGGCCTGGCCAGAGGCGTGACTCAGTGTCCCTGAGAGGTGCACTCACCTTTGCAGGCCACTATTCAGGCCACCTCCTCTCCAACCTGTTGGTCTGCAGTTTCTGAAAGCCACAACCAGATAGAACAGGGACAAGGTGAGAAAGAGAATGGGGTAGTACCTTCCCCCACTGTGTACCACCCACCTGCTGGGGGGATGAGACAGGATGGGAACGGGGAAGCTCTCTACCTCCTGCAGTGTCCAAGGGATCGCCTTACCCCTTGGCCAACCTGCCCTTCCCCATTTGGTACACCAGTTCCTGGTAACTCAAGCAGGTGGGCCTGGAGATCCTGTGTGTCTCTACTTTTCCTCTAGCCACAACCCCAAGTCTGATGCATTTGTGAGTCTGGTCAATTCCACCAGCTAGTAGAGAGTCTCCCTCCTTCCTTCTTTCCCGCCCTGCTTCTCTATATCCCCCTGCCCACCCATCTACGAGCCTCCATCTCCATGGCTTCAGCAAAGCCGTACCTTCTCTTGCCTGGACACCAGGAAAACCCTCTAACTATCCCATGGCCACAATTTATCTTAAAAACATGAATCAGGCCAGGTGGAGGCAGAGGCAGGCAGCTCTGTGAGTCTGAGACCACCTTGGTCTACAGAGTGAGTTCCAGGACAGCTAGGGCTACACAGAGAAGCCCTGTCTCAAAAACAAAAACAACAACCGACCAACCAAACAGCAATAATTACAACAAACCATGAATCAGCTTAGGGAGGTGGATAGTCAGCGAAACACAAGCATGAAGACCTGAGTCTGGGTCCCCAGCACCCACGAAGTCAGTCCCTGTGGGGCACACTTGGAATCCCAGACAGAGGGGATCAGAACCTCGGCTCCCTGCTAACCAGCGCAGCATACTTCGTCAACTTCAGGTCAACCGCAAAAAAACTAACTGAGAGACGAGGTGGACAATGGCTGGAGAATGACACCGTGGGCTGCCCTCTGCCTGCTACCTGTGCCTGCCTGCACTCAGACAGGATGGTCTCTCTTCTCTCTGGTACTAAAATCTCAACCACAAAGCCATCCAGCCTAGCCCCCTGGCCATGCCCGTTGGTTTTCATCCGCCAGCCACACTGAGGATGCTCTGGGCTCAATGCCTTTAACACAAGCAATTCTATCCAAATGCTGTTCCTCCTCTTCTCTGAACTCCAGGCTGCTTGAGGTCCCGGAAGAAATGACTCTTCCCAGGGCTGCCCCTCTGCCTAGAAAAGGTCCCTGCCTGTCCCTCCCTACCTCAGCACTTTCTCTATAACCATTGTAAAACCTGTGTTTTCATTATTCTGACTTAGTTAACTTTGTAGCCCTTGGCTTCTGGAAGAGAACTCAGCACCCAGCAGAGAATGGAAAGGATGAATGAATGAATGAATGAATGAATGAATGAATGAATGAATTCCAATCAAATTATATGTTCCAAGATCTTTTCCCATTTCTCAAGCAACACAAAAAAAAACCTATCATTTCACAAAGAAGTTTCAGAGAACAAAGTTCATTTGGTATCAAATCCATGAAAAGAAAGGGAAAAGGTGAGGGCACACATAAAGCAGAACCCGGGTTCTGTATCCTTATTTACTTTAGACTTTTATTCGTGTTTCTGTAGGCACACACACATGTGCACACGAACACATGCACTACAGTACATGTAGAGATCAGAGGACACCTAGCCAGAACCAGTTCTCCCACCTACCATGTGTGTCCTGGGATCAAACGCATCATCCGGCGAGCCCTTTCCCACTGAGCCATCTCACTGGCCCTGTTTACTTATTTGGGAACAGGGTCTTCTATGTAGCCCAGGCTGGCCTGGAACTTGTGGTCCTCCATTGCTGTGTTCCCGCACTCACTTACTTCTGAGAAGAGGTCTGAAAATGACTGTGTATGCTCTATAGCCAGGAAGTGAAAGGCCTCTGGCCTCATGTGGGCTCCTCCTTCACAGAGTCCCCAGTCAAGACAGGGGAGATGGCTGCCATCCTGTGCCGCACTGGTCAGTCACCTCTGTCTATCACACGCTGGACCCCTGACCAGTGTGTGAGAAATGTTAATTAATTGAGACAAAAATCTGATTCTCAATTTGGGTACTAGAATATCACGGAACACATTGGAAACAACAGTATCTGCCTCCACCCTATCTAAAGACAGATCAAACATTAGTGTCCTGGTTGAAAAAGCTAGAAAGCTGTGTGGTGGCACACACCTGTATTCCCAGAACTTGGGAGGTGAAAGGAGGATCAGGAGCTCAAGACCATAGAACCTAACTACGACAGTAAACTGATGCCAGCCTGGACTACGTAAAATCTTGTCTCAAAAAAAAAAATTTTAAAAGCACCAAATGGAAAATGTATACTAGATTTCAAAGGATAGAGACATACAGACATAATATTTATTCTGATGATCTTAGCCCTGTTATCTTCTGTCCTGGATGCCCAGCAGTCAAGAAACACATGCAACTAAACACGACTGCACACCAGCCTCCAGCCCCTCCTTCGGGATACAGATTTAGTCCCTAGCAGCTTCGGCAAGCCCTACCTTACTGTTTCAGGAATGCAAAAGAACGAGCAAGTGAGAGAGAGGAAGACTTCATGTTCAGCTCTGCTATCCTGCAGCAAAGTGGGGCATCAGAGGGACAAAAGGGCATTTGGGGCAAACCTGACTCCTGCAGGTCAGGGGGGTGTCCTCTCCATGCCGCTCAGAATCAGGAGAAGAGAATGCAGAAGGCAGCAGGTTCACTTACTCCCTGAGGTCACTCCTGCCTGTGCCGAGGAGCCCCACTGGTGCCAGCGTTAGCATCCTTCAGGAAATGGGGAGCCCACAAAGCAGGTCTCACCCCGTAGAGGGGCTGGCTCAGCTCTCTCCTGACCAGGAGAGAGGGAGTGAGTGGTGGGGCAGAGACCAGCCAATCAGAAGCCTGTGGTGACACTACCAGCTCACACACACACACACACACACACACACACACAGGAGGCGGGGTAGGGGGGTGGGGGGGTGGGGGGGTGGGGGGTGGGGTGGGACTTGAGATCACTGAGGGGAAAGCCCTAAAGCCCTATTTTGCCTTGGGGGAAGCAAAAGCTCTCATCTTTTCGAAACTAGTCAGGTCTCAGGGAAGGTTGTACCATGTAGCTGTGTGGCTTTGTTTCTGTTTTTAATGTGTGTGCGTGTGTGTGTGTGTGTGTGTGTGTGTGTGTGCGTGCGTGCGTGCGTGCGTGCGTATGTGTGTGTGTGTGTGTGTGTGTGTGTGTACATGTGTGTCACAGCATGCATGTGGAAGTTAGACGACAACTTCCAGGAGTCAGTTCTACTATATGGAGTTTGGGGATTGAACTTAGGCTTGGCAGCAAGCTCCTTGAGCTGCTGAGCCAACTCACTGGCCCTGCGTTTTTTGTTTGTTTTGTAATCTAATATATAAGACATACAATTGACTGTGTTAATGCATGCAATCCAGTGGCCCTGGGGACATCTTAGCCACCTAATAGGCACTTGGTCAGACACTGCTGGAGGAGACAGGGTAACGGCTTTAGGGACAGTAGAGTCACAGTGCCAGGAAGGGTGTCCGTCAGGACTTTGGGCTCAGGGCCTCCCAGACGACAGGGAAAGGCAGAACTGCTCACATGTACCGTGTACTCCCCAAGCTGGCCTCAGTTTCCCTCCCTCTAGAGTTCCCTCCACCTTTGCTTTTTCCCTCTGTGCTCCAGGTACCAAAGTCCCATGAAAACAGTCTTCATGAACTGCTTGGCTGGGGTGGAACATGTACAGTCCCACCATTGAAAGCGAGCGGCTCCAGGCTCAGTGTGTGGGGCGGGGAGGGGGCGCTGATTGCTGCCTGAGCTTGAAGACCCACATATTAGGCACGTCCAGATAGGAGGGTTCCCAGATCCGGCTGACCAGCTGGTCTAGCCCAAATTAGTGAGTTCCAGATTTAATGAGAAACTTGGCCTCAAAAACTAGGGGGTTGGGTTCTGGAAAGAGCATCTGGAAGCTTGCGTACATGTTGAGCAGCTCACAGCTGCCTGTAACTCTAGCTTCAAGAGACCAAAGCTCTCTTCTGACCACTGTGGTCACCCATGTGACATGTATATACACACACACACACACCCCAAATAAAAACTTCAAAATAAAACAAGTGACTAAAGAAGACTTCTCTGGGGGATGTATCCAAGTCCACATGGATACATGTGTGCACACACATACACACACACACACACACACACACACACACACACGGACATTTACACACAAATAAATGAAGTGGACAACCTGCTGCATATTGTGTTCACAGAGTTGTGTATCCATCACATTAGGCAATTTTAAACTGTTTTCATTGCATTAGAAGGAAATCTCACAGCCATTAATCCAGGGAAGCCTTGGCTGTCCTGGACTTGCTTTGTAGACCAGGTTGGCCTTGAACTCAGAGATCTGCATGCCTCTGCTTCCCGAGTGCTGGGATTAAAGGCATGCACCACTGCACCCGGCTCCACTTTCTATTTTTATGGTGTGCTCTCTGGAGATTTCACACAAGCAGCATGGCATGCGGTCCTTTGTATCTGGCTTCTTTTTCAAACAGGTGGTTTTCCTGTCTCAAACACCTTTACTGTCCAGAGCCCTGAGCCTCTGGGGGCCTCTGGTGCTTTCCCTGGGTGACTTCAGGAAGAAGTGGGAAGCTGAGTCCCAGAAGGCTAGCCTGAGGGGTGACAGGCCTAGTTGGAACATGAAATACACCTGCAGACAACATTCACACACTGAAACAGTTCTGGCCAGGAAAGAGATGGTTGACCGCAATGCTGGGCAATGACCCCCAAGAACAGATCACAGTAGTAATATCAATAACACTGCTTTCAGCAAGCTGCGTCTAGCACTGATAAAACCCTCCCATGGATTAATTCCAACAGCTCCTCAGCAATGATTCCCACCAGGTGGAGCAGGCCTCAGAGAGGGTAACTCACTTTCCCAACTTCACACAACCTCTGAGGGTTTCAATCCGCTCTCGTTGAGGAGGTCTTGCTTTTTTAATGCCGGTGGCTTTTCTAGGCCTTTTTCCACCTCCTGCCCTGGGAGACTGCATCTCTGTCTATGGCCTGGATCCTCCCCACTCAGAGAGGAGACAGAGCCAAATCCTGCCATCTCTGCTGTGTGGTCTCCAGGTAACACACGAATGTTAACAAAGTGGGCATCCTGCAAACTGATGCCCATGCCCCATGCAGAAACAGAACCACCAGGGTGGCCCTGCTTCCCTCCCTCCCGGCCATCTGGTTCTCAACTGGATCTGCAATCACTCCAGGCCACGATGGTCTGCCAGGCAGGAGCGTCACACTCTGGCCTCATCTCTTTACGTTTATGGCATTACAGGGCCAAACCTTGGCCAGCTGGCTCCCTGGGGCTCAGCATATGCGACAGCCTTGCAGACAAGAACCTGCCTCCTACACCGTGATCCCAGCCCTCCGCTCCTGGAGATACTGTGACGTACTCTGCTCACTGCACAATGACCAGAGCGTGAATCAGGCCTACTGCACATAGGCTGGGACTACCGGAGGCCAGAAGCCCTTGTCTTTCTGAGAATGTATTTTCTTTGTTCTGGGGATGGGACCCAGGGCCCTGCGCATGTCACACAAATGCTCACTGCACACCCACAGTCCGAGTATGACACTATTTTGCATTGGTTTTCTTTTTGTGTTTCTTTTTAAAGAGTGTGTGTATACCTGAGTACACGTATGTGCAGCACACGTGGAGTACATGCACGTGCTACATAGAACCTAATACCAAATCTCCTGGAGCTATAGTTTTAGGCAATTGTGAGCTACCCCAACTAGGTGCTAGGAACCAAACTCCGGCCCTCTGGAAGAGCAGTGAGCACTCTTGACTCGCTATGCTGCTTCCCGTCCTCCTGCCTCCTTATATGGTCTGGCCTTCCCGAACTCCACAGCCCACACAACAGAGCTCCAGTTGCTAAGAGCTATGGACCCACTGAGGCACATCATTGCCACCAAAACATATAGCTTGCAGGAAGACTGCTGTGCTGGTGCAGACCTCTTGTTCAGCAACTCGAAAGGCTGAGGCAGCAGGATCAAAAGTTCAATATCTGTCTGGGTGATACTGTGTCTCCAAAAAGCCAAAAAAGAAAAAAGAAAAAATGTGTGTGTTGAGATAGAGTCTTATATAGCCCCCAGAAAGTCTGATCCTCCTACCTTCCATCTCCCAAGTGCTAGGATTATACGTGCACACCACGATGTACTGCTTAGACAGTGCTAGGAATTAAGCGCATGCTTCCCTATCATGCCTGTACAGAGACAGAGACAAGGACGCCCCACGGGACAGGGAAACTCACCAGTAGAGGGCCCTCAAGCTGTGAGAGCCTGGCAGCGCTGTCTTATGAAATGCTGTTATCTTTGAAATGAAAGGCACAGGGAGAGTCTGCCCCCTATTCATCATTAGTGAGGCTGAGACAGCCAGGGCTGAGGGAGGGAAATGACTCCTTCCTGTTGACTTCTGCAATGAGCTGTGTGACCTTTGAAAACCAGTTTTTTATCTCTCCGGGCTCATTAACTCACTGGTAAAAATCAAAGGGCTGGAAATCATAAGTGAAGTGTTTCCTCCCTGTGTTCAGAGAACGAAGGCCAGACAGGAGTCAGACACAGGCGCTGTCAGATGACGAGCTTAGCATGGCACAGACTCAGGAGACTGATGGTGCAGGCATCGGGCATAGTAGACCAGGCTCTGTTCACATGAGAGGGCAGAGATTTACACAAAAGTAAAACAAAGCAAAGCAAGCAACTGTGTGTTCATTTACGAGCATACACCTATCTTGTATCTTTCATACATGTATCTTCTTTAGGAGTAACATCTATCTTCTTTAGGATTCCTAAAGAAGAGAAAGCATACATTGGGCCAGCCAGATGGCTCAGCTAGTGAAAGTGCCTGCCGCCAAGCCTGATGATCTGGGTTCAATCCCTAGGGTCCACATGGTGGAAGGAAAAGAACTGACTTTTGCACTCTTAACTTCCATATGCACCCCATGGTACACGTCTGCCTACACAGGCATATATGCATTAAACGTGGGTGGGGGGACACACAACTTGACTCTACATGAATGTTCACGACTGCTTCTTTGTCTCAGAGTTGGAAACAACACAAATGTACATCCCTCAAAAGGTAACTGGGTGGACAACTCCGGACATTGCATGAAGCAGAATATTATGCAACAATTTAAAAGGTACGAGGTCTAAGGGGTGACATCATAGTCCACAGTCTCAGGAAAAGCTTACTTGGAATCTGGATCAGTGACTTTGCTCCGAGAACTGCAGTATTTCCCTCTGCTAATTAGGGAAGGAGACACTTGCAAATCAGCAGCAGAGTGTAGTCTGTCCTTACTGCTGCTCTGATATGGGGGTGTTGGAATGACTCTTAATGATGGCCTGACACCCACACACATACTAATGGACTCTTACTCATTGCCAGCTGATGTGATTTCCCAATCAGAGGTCAAGTTCCTGGTTCTGTTGCCACCAGGGCCTCAGCCAGGGTGGGAGAGGGCACATGAAAGCTGACCCAGAAGAGCAGAGGCAGAAAGGCAAACCTCACTGCAGCAGGGGCTCGAGAAGCACCCTATGGAAGGACACTTCCTCCCCTATGGACACTTCCTTCCTTATAGGACACTTCCTCCCCTATAAGACACGTCCTCCCCTACAGGACACTTTCTCCCCTATGGGACACTTCCAGGTGTCCAGCTGTCAGCACTCTATCGGGAGGGATACAGGCACGGACAAGCACCAAGCGCTGAGTCCAAGCCAGGAGAAAGGTCTAGAAAAACCCGTCCTCCTTCCTCCCATAAGAAGGTGAAGAGGATGGGCTGCCTAGGACTTAAGAAAAGCCCCAGAGACAGAGGCACGGGGGGGCTAGTGGTCTAGTTTTTCATTCGAGCATAAACCGCCAGACTGACCCTTGACTGTGTCCCTTTCACTGACCCAACCATGCACTCAGACTGCAAGAAGCCACCTGGGCCTGTGAGCTCACGCTAGGACGGCAGCATGTGGTTTCTATCTGCGGCCTGGCTCTCCTTCCCCAGGAGTGGGGGCCTCAGCTGTGCTGCAGGGCTTGGGATGAGGCAGCTCGGGGCTTGGTCCGGGGAGGGGCCAGACCACAGCACACATGGCGGCACAGCCGGAGTTGGTAGTCAGGAAAGCTGGTGTTTTGGAAGGCTCTTTTGGTTTTGAGAGAGGGTCTCATTGTAGCCCAGGCTAGCCTGGAAATCCTGATCTCTCTGCCTCCACCTCTGAAGTACAGGGACTGTAGGTGTGCCTCACCATGCTCCACTTCACTGGCTTGTTAATTGTAACTTCCCACCTGCAAAATCGCCCACCTGGAGTTTCAAAAGAACATGAGAAGGGCCCTAAATTATGTAGGGCCAGGCTTTGGCTCCGTGGACAGAGTGCAGGCGTGAAGCTCCGGGCTCTGTCCCCAGCACTGGATAAGGAAGGCATGGTGGCGGGGCCTGTAATCACAGCACTGGGAACGGGGAGGCCCAGGCTACCCTGAGACAGCCAGGGCTACATGGGGCCCCTCAAAACGAACAAACATTGTGAAGCCATCATTTTACTATCAACTGGAATGTGCATATTGAGATAACCACCGAGGTGTGGAAGAAGAGATAAGGTTTACCCAGACTAGGGAACACTGCACAGCCGGGAAAGGCCCTGTCTACCTTATCTTTTTTGTTCAAGCCACAACATGCATGGACTTCAACGATATTAAGAAATCAAGACATGGGCTGGAGAGATGGCTCAGTGGTTAAGAGCACTGTCTGCTCTTCCAAAGGACCTGGGTTCAATTCCCAGCACCCACATGGCAGCTCACAACTGTCTGTAACACCAATTCCAAGGGACCTGACACCTTCACACTAATGCACATAAAATAAAATTAAAGAAACTATTTAAAAAAAAAAAAGCAAGCCTGGAATATGTGAAGAAATAATAAATAAATGTAACCTATTGAATAAATATTTAAAAAAAAGAAATCAAGACACATCGAGAAGCCCAGGTTTCACGTGATTCTTTACATGAAATACCCTGATGAAGCAAATCCACAGACAGGGAACAGACTGGCTGTGGGTGAGGTACACATGACTCAGGGTTCAAAGTTTCCTCCTGAGCTGATGTTAATGACGCTGTGAATGTTAACGAGACACCGTGAATGTACTCAAAATCGGGCACTACCCTGAGAGGCTTGGTGGCTTGCACCTGTCATCCCTGCACTTAGAAGGCAGACATAGAAGAATCAGGAATTTGGGGGCAGCCTGAGCTACAGGAGACCCTGTGATACAAAAACCAAAATGCATCACACACTTCAAATGAATTATGTAGGGTGTGAATTCAATCATTCTCTGTAAAGATGACCCCCCCCCAAAAGAATTCTCACTTCAAAACTCTAGTAGGCAGCTGTTGGCAATCCTTTTCTCCCTTCCTTCCTCTCTCCCTCCTTTATCTTTTTCTTTTTTTGAGAAAGGATTTCAATATGTAGCTTTGGCTGTCCTGGAACTCATTATAGACCAGGCTTTCCTCAAACTCATAGACAACCTCCTGCCCCTGCCTCCCAAGCGCTGGGACCACAGGTGTGTGCCGCCGCACCTGGCTTCCCCTTGAGCATGTGTAGCACAGACAGTACATGTGGTTTGTGCGTGTGTGTATGTAGGAGGTAGCAGACCAGCTATCCCTGGGGTCCTCAGGTTTCTGTCTAGTCAGTCCTGGGACTATAAATATATCCTGCCAGGATGGCATTAAAGACAAACAAACAAACAAACAAAAAACAAAAATGGGTGTTGGGATCCTGACTGAGCCTCTCCCCATGGTCTCCTTAAAAATAATTGAGTATAGGTTGAAGTCTCTTTAGACTTGTCAATGGTGGTCATTTTACTTAAATACCTATGAGATACATCTCCAGATCTGTTCCGTGCAAGTTGCTTAGATATACGCCACTTACATCAGGCTTCTTTGCTCCATACTTTTGTGGCTCACCCACTCCACAGGGTGTGGGCGTACTTTTCCTTTTTGGGGGACTCACCACATGTTTAACCACAAGCTCGGTCCAGCCAGGAATATCCAGTCCTCAGTCTTGGAGGTGGGGGTTGGCCATGGGCCAACATTTTGCTAGGGGCTCTGAAGTGATTTGGTCCCTAGCACTGAACAATGTCTGAATATACATAATTTTTTTTTTAACCACAGTTGGCATGAGACTATTTGGTGGAGGCCAAGAAGGCCACTGAACATCTTAGAGCTCAGGTCACAGAATGATACAGCTGGTGCTGACTGGATTCTAAGCAGCCCTGGGTGAATTGTAGAGCCTGCGGTCCCTCTGCTGTGACCAGCTACATGCTACCCAGCATGCAGCCACTTCAAGCCCCTTATTTTACTTGTAAGTGCCATTGAGGGCTGCCTTTCCTTCCGGAAGCTGAGTTCCTGGCAGGATCGAAGGCATCTATAAAACAAGATTCTCATCTTGTGAGGCGGAAGTGATGGCATCATTTTTTAAGACCTTTCTGCTACATTTATTTATTGTATTTGTGAGTTTGTGCCATCGTGCGTCTGAGTCCAGGAGGCTAAACTGAGGATGTCTGGCTCAGCTGCTCTGAGCCTTCTCTGAGGCCCAGGGCATTGTTTGGATGGCACAAAAGCCTTCTCTCAAGTTCACTGCTGGGTCCTGGCACATACTCAGTCAGGGCTTCCAGAATGATCCATGCCCTGTGACCACTATCCCAGCCATGAAGTCAGCCATGAAGGGCTGGAGTGGTGGAGTGCTTGCCTAGCATGTTTGAAGCTCTGGTTGCATCCCCAGCATCCCCAAACCTGGCAAAGGGGCATTTGCTTGTAGCACAGGACTAGAGAGGTGGGCCAGGAAGAACAGAAGTTTAATGTCATTCTTGGCTACATAGCCACATAGAGTTCATGGCCAACATGGGCTATAAAACTCTCTGAAAAAGTAAGGAAAGGGAAAAAATTTAAAAAATAAAACAATAAAAAGATAATAAAGGAAAAGAAAAACAAGGAGGGGGTGCAACTGACCAAAACTGACCTAATTCTTCAGGTTGTCTGGACTGACTGCTGTATACAGAGCAATCAAGCCCAAGCCAGTATCCGACCATCATAACTGGGCTAGAGAGATAGCTCACTCCTTGGCTATTAAAAGAGGAAGGCTTGTTATCATCCTACTTAGGCACTTCCCCTTCTGAAACAATACAATGAAAGCATTTCTGTGGTAGCCAGTCCACTGGTTGTGTCACTAGAGGGGTGTGAATGTCCCCCAGTCTCCACGTACACGTAAGGCCAAGAGCATTCACCTGGCCCAGCAAGACTTTCCCACTCTGGGAAGGACCATGGGTGGGGCTCCAGGCTGAAGGCAGGGAAAGCCAGGAGTGCGTGTGAGCAGCTTTTAGTCACCATGTCAGCAAAGCATCCTATCAGCTTCTCTCAGCTTTCAGATCTTGAGCAAGCAGCCTGCCCCTTCCTCTCCACACATAAAACCACAGCAGTCTTTGGTGGAAGCCTGTACTGCAAGAGAACATGAAGTTTGAAGAGCAGCAGAGCAGAGAACACTAACACACGGAAAGGCCCTCAGTGACACGGGACACATCCTGTCATTATGCTCCAGTGGCCACAAACAGCTGATCCTAGGCTGGCCATGTCACTGTCATCAGAGATACCCCTCTGCCACACACACACCGCCCCCCCAAACTCCCAGAGCACAGGGATGCACTGTCCATTTTAGGAAAGCTTATGTAACAGATGCCCACCTCACCCACACACCTACGTGCACACACCTAGGAAGACACACACATTCAGGGCTGCCTTAGACTGAGGCCTATGGAAAGGAGGCCAATCCCCGGCCACCACCTCCCATTTGGCATGGAATGAGCATTCTTCCTACTGCTTTAATTTCAGACACGAACACAAAATGCAAATTACAGCTTAGGAAGGCATTCTCGAGTTCCCCCACCCCCGAGGTTTGCCATGTGCCCTCTTCTGCATTCGGGAGTCTTTCAGAGATGCCTGGGAGTGACCCGCTGCCTCTCATCCTAGGGCTGGACTGTGGGAGGGGGGGGAGGGTGCAGGCACTGCCGGAGCTCCCCGCCCGTGTGCCATGACTTGGTTCAGAAACAAAACAGAAGAGAAAAACCAGTAAGTGGCCAGACCAAGGGCTTGAGATGTCACTGTTACTAAAATCCCTTCCAGTGAGGACATAGTAAGGTCTACCTCTCCTCCCAATGTCAAGACTGACAAATCAAAGCAGGAGTCTACCCAAGTTCATGCAGGGAATGAATGAGTTTATGGAGACTCCTTACAGAGCCTAAGTGAGGGGTTTCTTACAGGGGTGTGGGTGTTCCTTCGCCATAGAGTTGTAATGCAGGGGTGAGGTTTTCCCTGTAGCTACACTGATGAAGACCCTTCCTCCAGTCTTCCCGTCTCCAGAACCCCCTAACCTACTCCATGAGGGCGGGGGCACAGCCAGCAAGCCCGGCTGGGATGATCTAAACTCCCTAGGAAGACAATTGTTTGGCTTAGTCCTGTACAAGGCACTTTCCTAGGGTGGGGGAGGCCCTGGGTTCAATCCCTAGTAGTAGGGAAGGGACGGATAGGAGAGAACAAGGAAGGAAACGGCAGAGATCAGGTGGGACCCTGAAAGAAGCTTTTACACCCACCGATCACTGCAAGTCAAAGCCGTAGCCCAAGAGCAGAAAATGTCCGAAGGCTGGTTACACAGCTTCCTGCATTACCCTCCGGGCTGCGACCATGTTTCCGTCTGGCCGCTCTTCTCTACCAGCAGGCACACCTGGAAGCACCCACCTCTCCATATATTCAGCCAAGGCAATGAGTACCAAGGACAGCCAAGTTCAAAGTCCCTTTCTTCTTGGAGAGTGAGTCTGGAATCCCCACACAGGGCCTCCATCCTGTTCTGAGCTGTGGTAGGAGAAAGCCTAGGATGCATGGTGGCTGTTCACCAGGAAGCAGGGGCTGCCTGGGTGGATCCCTGGAGCTCAGGGGCCAACTTAGACTCTCCTACTTGTCTGGCCCCCAAGAAGCAGTGGCAGGAAAGTCTAAATTCACAAAAGTATGTGGCCATCTGGCATTAAACTCCATATAATATGTATTTTGCAGTCCTTGACACAGAGCCATTGTCTGGAAGACTCTGCATGTGTAATTAATACCAGCTTGAGATCAGTTACACATCACAATGACAGCCAAACTTCTAACTGTGCAGCCTTGAACTTGACCAAATAAAAGAAAAAAAACCACACAGTTGAGATCCCACGAGCAGCGATTTCACAAGAATACAAATAGGGGTTTCAATTGCAATATAAGCCACAACTAAATGGCCTGACTTGCCCCACACCTTCCAACATGAAGCTGTCACCACAGGTAGGAGAAAGGAAGGGTGGCATTGCACTCCTGGCTGGGCACCCCCTCTCCCAGCATCCCACAGCCACCCAGTCAATAAACAACGAGGGTTTTGTTCAGAGAATGAGGGCAGCTTTCTTCTTGGTGTTTTATTAAAACTCGAAAGCTGTGGCTTGCTGCCATCAGTGATGCCTGTGGTTCCCAGCAGCCAAACCTGCCAGTGCCACGCATTAGCAACGGTCATCTTGCTGTGGCTGAATATTCAGCAAGCCTAAGGTGTGGGTCCAGGAAGGGTTTCTAGTAACGGGGCAACTTAAGATTCTTTGGGCAATGCCTGGAAACACAACACAAGGCCTTTCTTCACAGCAGGTGAACTAAATCGTTTACCAAGTGACGAAAGACTTTATTTGTTTAAAAGCAGAGAACACCAAAGCCATACACGATACCCATAATTCACTGCAAAAAAAACGATGGCTAGTGCCTCTGGATCCTTGCATGAACAGCTCAGTCTGTATCTTAGCCAATATGCAGATTTCTGTTCCGGGTCGGGCTGTCTTCACACACTACTGTTTGCAGCAGTTCTTGTGTGGGGTTAGGATGGAGACCGGGCACCCTGGAAAGCTGGCCAGACTGTGACAATGTTATACACGACAGAGTAGTCACTCTCGAAAGAGCCCTGAACTTGTCTTCTCTGCTGATGATGGAGACCATGCTGGTGCCACACACGCTCATCTCTACAAACTAAAACCCTGCTTCAGTTTCTCTTGAGAGCGTTCCAGCAGCCAAGCTCTCAGCACTGTAGCATGGGCTCAAACAGGGGCTCCCTAACTCCCCCAAAGAGGACCCATATAGACAAGGTTTTCAAAACCACACCAAATCCACATAGGCAGTAGATAAATTACCTTTTTCTTTGATAGGAAAATAGAACAAGAAACCCAGTAGGTATAGCAGCATATGCCTAGAGCACTGGGTATTTGAGAGGCGAAGACTGAAGGATCACTTGAACGTAGGAGTTCAAGGCTGGCCTGGGAAACAAAGCCCGACTGTTTATCAAAAACTAAAACAAAACCAACTAAAAACATACCAGCAAATGGAAAAATGAAGGCTGTATTTATGATTACAAAAATTATTCTAGAAATGTCTCCCTGCCAAGTAACTTCCATATGTGTTTAAGAACCAAAGGAGTCCAGAAATTGTGAGGAAGAAGCTGTTCACAGGAGTGGGGCTGAGGCAGGAGGGGCTGGGAGCCTTGTTTTGTACTTATGACCTTATCCGTATGTGTCCGGTGGGTGTCAGCAGCCCTTCTGTGCACTTGGAAAAGGAAAAAAAAAAAAAACCCTATGAAATTAAAGTGTAAGAGAAGTCTGCAATTACAGACCCACAGAGTCTTTAAGGCAAGGTCTCTGTCATTAGGGATGGGGAGAGACGCAACGGATCAAGCTGAACAGTGAAAAATAAGGCAAACTGTGGCTTCTGGGTTTGAGACCACCATCAGAAAGGCCCACCGAGGAAGAGGAGGCAGCCGATGGCAATCAGTGGAGGAGATGCAAATGCAGTAACAATCACAGTTAGTGGGGTAGTCTGGGCAGGTGGAAAACCCTTGAGACAGCACTCAAGGTCCATGTCTTTGCACGTGCAGGGCAGGTCTCCAAGCAGCATTTCTGGGTTTGGAGGTTTGTTACTTTTCCCACCTTTCCCACCCCCTAACAGACACGAAGATGGAGCCCATAAAAAGATGAGATCAAGGAAGGAGCCTCTTCTGGGTGTGCTGAGCAAGGGTCAGGTGACTTCTGGCAGCACATGTCTACCATCTCCCCCATGGCTGGCTGGCCAAGTCCTACAAGCGCTTGTAGGTGCCCAGGAGCGCTTTGCAGTTAGGGCAGTAGTGGTCCACGTCCTGCAGGGCATCTATACAGAATGGGATGAAGCAGCAGCCAGCGACGCACCTGGGGACAGAGACACAAGGAACATGTCACCAACTGTGGGAGGCTAGATGCAGCATGCCCTTGTGCTGGAACCCCGGAAGGCTCCTTGACAGGCTGGGGGTGGAGCTGAAGACCTGAGCTGGAAGACTATGTCCTTGCATGCACAAAGCCCAGAGTCTGATCCCAATACCAGATGTGCAAGCCTGTAACCCAAGGAGTTCAAGGTCATTTTGACTACCTGATGAGCCAGCCTTGGATACATGAGACCCTGAGTCAAAAAGGAAGGGGGAGGGTCTTTGCAAAAATAATTAAGTGTATTGATACACGACTACCCTGGAAATTCTCGGTGGGCCCCGAAATCCAAAGACAGTATCATCTTTAAAAGATGTGCCACCCAGAGCTGAGATGATGTGCAAAATGAGGTAGAGCCGGGCACGATGGTACACACCTGCAATCCTGTCACTAGTAAGACAGACGTAGGAGGATTTTGAACTCAAAGCCCGCCTGGGCTATGTAGTTAAACGCAAAAAGCAACAAAACACCAGCACTCAAGATGTAACTCCGTGGTACAGCACTTGCCTAGCATGTGAGACAGCTGGGCTCTAGCCCTGGCATAAGGTGTTGGGGGCGGGGCATGGAAGTCAAAAGGTAGGAGGAGCACTCTGGGACCACAGCACAAAACCCTGGATTCCATGCCCAGCACCACATAAAACTAGACATGGTGGTGTAGGGCTATAATCCCAGCTCTAGACAGGTAGAGGCCTGTCATTATCTTAGATGAGGATTGACAAACTGGTCTATAAAAAGGCCACAGAGAGCTACAGCTATACAAAAGAAATGCTCTCAAAAAACAAACAATCAAAAAAAGGCCATCCAGTCCACATTGGACATGTCAGATGGCCATAGCCTGTGTTTTGCCTGCTAAGCCCTGCAAAGCTGTCTTCAGGGTTCTAGTGACCGTGAAGTCAACTTCCCCAGATGACCCCTCTTCACAGTCTTTCACCTTCTGCACGTGGAAAGGGCTTCCTGCAGCCTTGGACCCACAGTGAGAACAAGTCAGTCACAAGAACCCTAGCACTGCCGCTGCTCTCCCACCTGTGAGGTCCCTGTAACTGCAGACACACAGACCTCATTCTCACCACATCCCCAGGAGACATGTGGGTACTCAAACACAGGGTCCATGGTGAGCTCAAAAAACTTAAAAAGCCGAGAAACAAAAGAGGCAGAGAGAGTCGGGGTAGAGGTGGCGCACACCTTTAATCCCAGCACTTGGGAGGCAGAGGCAGGCAGATCTCTGAGCTCAAGGACAGCCAGAGCCACAAAAACCCTGTCTCAACGCCCCCTGCCCCCACCAAAAAGGGCAGAAAGCCAGCCCAACTTCAGAAGTTTGCTCACAAGAGCCGATCTTGTGCTACTGAACCCCAGTTTCAAAGATAAAAGGTAGTTTTAATACAAATATCCCAAAGCAGTGAAAGTCTCCCTCCCTTTGTTTTTGAGAGAGGATTTCACTATGTAGCCCTGGCTGGTCTGGAACTCCAGAAGTAGATCAGCTGGCCTCGAACTCATAAAAATCTGCCTGCCTGAATCACCGCAGCAAGCTGCTTTGGTTTTGATGAGATGGAGTCTTACTATGTAGCCCAAGTTGGCCTTGAACTTACATCCCCCCTGTCTGTCTTCCAAGGCTAGAAAGACAGATATGTGCCATCAGGCCCAGCAGCAACTTGTGGTACTAAGGATGGAAACTAGGCCTCACACATGCTAGGCAAGCCTCCCACAACTATGTACTCTGCTATATCCCCAGCCATCATTTTACGTTCGCTTTCGGAAACAGGTTCTCATGTAGCCTAAACCCCCTATGTGGCAGAGGCTGGCCTTAAACTACTGATTTTCCTGCCTCAGCCTCAGGCATGCTGGAAGTGCAGATGTGTACCTCTATGCACAGCTTTCTTTTTACTCTGTGGACACTGTCTCACTCAGTTGCCCATGCAGGCCCTGGGCTTGTGATCCTCCTGCCTCACCCCTAAGTGCAGGGATGGCAGACCTGGTTGGCGGTGAACTTTTAAGTCTTTTCTGCCCAGAGACTGGATGCTGCACAGACAGGACAAAGACGGGCCCACAGGCCTACATAGCTACTTCTTCCCCACAGAGCAGAGACATGCCCTTTCCTTCTCCACCTAGTCTCCAGCAGACAGTGAGGAGATGTGGGCTAGGCACCGAATGGCGGAGGTCCCCTATCTCTGGGAAAAAGCATGCCGCTTAGCTCAGAGGTCAGAAGGGGGTGGGGCTCCCACTGCTACCTGCTTTGGGAAAAGATGCATTTGCTTTTGCTTGGATTTCTCTCCCAGAACAGAGACTAGCATCTCTTTCAATGCAGACATAAATGTTTATGTAAGCCTCCTGCACTGGCGATGGGAATAGCAGAGGCTGTAAAGACGCCTGCCTGAGGAGAGGCCCTCGAAGTGTGTGTAAATGTACAGAATGTTTAAAGCTTTTCTCAGAGACAAGCAATTTATTGTTTAGGTCATGAAATTCTAGAAGGAGAAGCAGCCAGAGGGTCCCGCCCTCGGCAGATGTGACCAGCTGCTGTGGGTCCTACACTACACAGCCAGTGATTTCCCTGTGTGTTAAGGGCAGAGCCCACCTGGAGCGTCTGCAGCTCCACGGGAAGTTTTTGGTAGTTCTCCTGGGGGGGGGGTACTATAAACACCTTACCTGCTGAGCCATCGTACCAGCCCCAATTTGTGTTTTATTGAGACAGGGTCTTACTTTGTAACCCAGGCTGCCCTTTCATTCTTCCTGTCTTCACCTTCTTCGGTTGGTGTTGGAATTACAGGAATATGCTGCCATGCTTAGTTTTCAACATCCTCAAACAGGGTGAGGGTAAATAGACAGGGTGCTAGCCTAGCATGCTGAGATCCTGAGTTTCAACCCCAGCACCATAAAAACAGAAAGAAAAAAAAAAAAAGGACAATTCCTACAGGTATCTGAAGAGAATTCAGTCAGACAAGAATTTGCAACGCAAGCCTGAGGGCCTGAGTTCAATTCCCTGAACTACATGGTAGAAGGAAGGAACAGACCACTGAAAACCCTCTGATCTCAACATGTGCACCATGGCATATGTCCACATACGTGCACAAACACGAAAAGAAAAAAAGAAAGTAATTTTTAAAATTACCTGGGAGGTATCAGGGAACCAGGCATGATGGTACTCCCCAACCCTGGCAGCGAGAGGCTGCAGGGTCTCTGGGGCTCACTATTCAGCCACAATAACCTACTCAGCAGGTCTAAGAGCAGTGAGAGACCTTGTCTCGAGAGACAAGGCAAACAGGAGGCTGACCTTGGCCCCCACAGTCATGCATACATGTGCCTGACTTACGCACATGCATACTTACGCACATTCCTACAAGGCACAGGACAGCCTCCACCAGAGCTAAATCTTCAGTCTGAGTAGCAAGCACCCCACAGTGGGAACCCTCCAGAGGCCAAGGGGCAGTACACTCACCCCAGCAGACACAGACTGCCACAGGAGAGCCAGGTGAGGGCGCCGGCATTGTAGGACAGCTGGGTCACGATCATCTTGCTGCAGGAGGGACAGCACATCTGGACAGGGCGGTCATAAAAGGAGACAGGCTGCTGCACATACACCGTCTGCACGGCAACTGACGGGAGAGGACGACACGGGCTGCTCAGTGAACAGGAAGGACGCCTGCCTGATGTCAGCACAAGAGCTGCGGCTCAGCACTTACCCCAGAGCCCAAGCTCATACTGACATCATTCCTGCCGGCCCAAAAGTATGGATCACCCGGTGGCTCCCAGGGATGAAAGGATGACTATCATCTCAGCCTTACAGGGAAGGAGATTCTGACACAGCCAGACACCGTGCTGAGTGAAATAAGCCAGTCACAAAAGGACTCCAGAGATGTCCACAGGGGCCCACTAGGGTCAGTGTCTGTGGGCTGGGGGAGGGTAGGAAGAGGGTAAGGTCAGACACTAAACAGTGGGATGAAGGTGTGTGTCTACCTAACACCACCGAGCTGTACTTTAAGAGGAAGGACTTGAAGCTGGCAAGGAGCCAGAGAGGGGAGAGCAGAGGGAGGTGGAAGGCGATGGATGCACATTTGATCAAGAATACATATATATCTATATATTCAGCTATCCTACAATGGGTATGATCAATACACAACATTTTACATAAATACATACATGCATACATACATACAGATTTTTTTACAGAACAAGGTGGATAGTCCCATGGTTGACTTCTGACCTCCACAGGTCACACACAAACAACAGAAGGACAGGGTAGGCAAGCTCTGCAGGTCTGAGTCACAAGCTTGCTCTCTCAGCTAGCTCTCATGAGCTTCTGATGTTGAGTAGTGCACATTTTTACACCTGGCCACTGAGGACAAGGACTACGGAGACACCGTCCCAGAGTCCAGGCACGACCCTGCTCCACTCGAAGGGCAGGAGCTTTGCATCCCTTTCTCACTCAGTGCTGTCTCTGCTTCTTGTTCCTGTTCCCACCGCAGCTGGCCTCAGGACGGGAGTTCTATCCACTCTTGGCTCTGAACTCACAAACTCCCAACTTCCCTAGGGCAGGGGTGGTAGCAAGAGCAGAGGGCATGCGGAGGATCCTAAAAATATTTTGCTGGGGTTTTTGTTGTAGTTTATTTTGATTACATTTTTAATGTTTGTGCCTGTGTGTGTGTGTGTGTGCACATGGATGTGGAGACAGGAGGACAACTTCGGGGGGGGGGCTGGTTCTTTCTTTCCACTCTTCAAGTCCTGGGGAGCACACTCAGGTAGTCAGGCTTAGCAGCAAGCATCTTTACCCACTGAACCATCCTGCTGGCCACTAAATGCGTCTTATAATAGGGAAATTACAGGCCTCAACAGTGGTGTGTCTAAAATATCCTATGAGAAACTAGGGTGGGGTGGACATCACAGTGCTTGCCATTTGGCTTTGATACTTTTGCATCTTGCTGCTGTCCTCTACCCCCCACCCCCCGCATCCACAGTCTCGGTGAATGAGTTGCTGCAAGGAAGACCTGGGCGGTGAGCATACTTGCATTGGCGTTGGGAACAGGCACAGGCTGGGTGTAGTACGATGGTGGATTCATGCCCTTCGCATCTGGGCCTGTGATGAGCCCCGTGGCTGGCCCCGGCACAGGTGCTGGGGGTGTGGGGTAGTAACTGCCGCCACCCACTGTCTCTTCATAGGTTGGGGGTGCCGAGGGCATTGCAGAAGGGCCTGCAGCTGCTTGGTAAGGTCCTGGAGCCGCCATTTTACCTAAAGCAGAAAGGAAAGACACCTGTAAGACATTCTCTCAACCCAGAGAGCAGGGCAATTGCACATGCCTGAGATCCCAGTACTGGGGAGGGGGGGGCAGACATTCAAGATGATCCTCAGCTAGATGACAAGTGCTGGAGACCAGCCTGGACTGTGTGCGCGTACGTCTCACAAACACCACCACAGAGGCCGAGGGGGCAGCGAGAAAGACACACACTCCTCTCGACCATCACCCACAGGTCAAGTTTTCAACTTCCAATCTGGCAAACCGAACAACCAGGAAAAACTATGACCTTCACAGGGGATTTTCAAGTACACATAAAAGTAGGTTATGTCCCAAATGACAGAAGGCGGGTAGGCCAAAGGGACTCAAGCTGCTCGGAGGTGCGCCCTCTTCAGACCACGGGCTCTGAACCCAGCACCTCTTCTGTTTAACCAATGTGGTTTCCACTAATTGTTTCGAGGAACAGAAATGACAGCAGCATTTATATGCCGACTATGAGCAGGGCATGAGCAAAACCCAGAGCCCCAAAACACATGGCACGTGACACCAGGCAGAGAAACTAGAAGGAGGGGTATTTTTAGAAGCTGGCCATGTTCTCTTTCATCACATGGGACTGGTTACATGGGTTTTCGTTTTTGTTTTTTTTCAATTTGTGTTCACAAACTGAATACAAAACTTTAATTTGTACTGAGATTCAGCCGTTCTTTTCCCATAGTGAATGTGTGCAGGGCACACATTATCCCTCACTATAAATCTCAGCACTGGAGAGGAAGAGTCAAGTTAATTCAGCTTGAGCAACAAAGTGCCCAATGAATCTGCTTCTTTTTATTTACTTTAAAAATCTTTATTTTTAAGTGTGTGTGTGTGTGCATGCGCACACCAGCATGCAGTGCCAGAAGAGGTCATAGATGTTCTGGAGCTGTAGTAACAGACTGTTTTGAGCCACTCGGGTCCTTTGAAAGAGAAGTTTGTGTTCTTCTAGCCACGGAACCATCACTCCAGTCCTAGGCTGTCTCCTTGTAAAGTAGAACTGTTCTTCCATAGGACACACATGAACCTCACAATTACCTGTAACTCCAGTTTCAGGGCATCCAATGTTTTAGCTGGAGAGGGCTCAGTTGGTGGAGAGCTTGCCAGCATGCATGAAGCCCCAGGCTTAGTCCCCAGCATTTCAAAAACTGGATATGGGAGCAAATATTTGTAATCTCAGTAACTGAGTGGTAGAGAGTCAGGCAGGAGGATCAGAAGTTTAAGGTCATCATTGGCTACATAGCAGTTTTGAGGCCAGTCGGAGATACATAGGAAGATCCTATCTCAAAACACCCCAAAAGTAAATCCCCAAAGCAGCCAGGGACACAGTGGCTTTACTGAGGGGAAAGAGCTTTCTCCCTTTGGCAAAGCGGCTACCTGCCTGGCCTGCTGTTTGATGCTCAGCAGTCATGTGGCAGCTGCAGTAGAACACAAAAGGGCTATCTTGTGTGGCTGTTTCCCGATCAGGCAGGACAGGCTCTGCGGCTTCAGAAGAGCTATTCAAGCCTGTCTCAGGAGACACAGGCAGCCAGGAATGAGGGTAGTGTGCCATGGCACCAGGGCTGGGCAGTCTTGCAACCTCCATGCATAGAGATCAGCTCTTGTTCCAGAATGTGTGGGAAGTAGAGTGGGCCCTGCTGCAGGGCGTAGGCCAAAGGCCTTCAAAGACTGGGCCCAAGGAGAGTAGTCTCCTGAGGTTTAAAAGTGGAAAAAGAAAGGGGGAGTAGAAGGGCTGGTAAAATACCATCAAGAAATGCATGACGGCCACCGGTAAGGTGGCTCAGTGGGTAAAGGTGCTTCCTGTCAAAACTGATCACTTGAACTCAGTCCTCAAGACCCACAAGGTGAAGAGACCTGACTCCTGCAAGCTGTGATCTTAAGCCTCCCTCCACAGGCCTGCTGTGGCACTTGTGCCCACCGCCAGTCAACCAGTCAATCAATATTTTAAAGTTAACATCCAATAGAGGTAGGATGTTGATATGAAAGTAATGTCTAAATTTCAAATAACTACTATACAAAACTAATGTAAGATGGCCCATCAATAATAGCCAAATTAAATACTGGCTCTATGTTCCAAGGTTCTACTTAAGTATGGAATTACATTGGTTCCAGCCCCAATGGTGCCCCTTTCAGAATACAGCTACAGAAGAACTTAAAGTGAGCTACGTGGTTCCCTTTCCAGCAAAAAAGATAAAGTCTGTACACAAAGCAAACCAGAAGCCTGTGTGTATGTGGCAAGAGAAGGGGCACCAACTGAAAAAGGGGGTTTCAGAAGATCCCAAGAGCATGCTGTGAAAACCACTTCAGAGCTAGGGAAAAAAAACAACTCAACAACAAAAGAACAAGACAGGGCCCAGAGGCAGTTTGGGGTACACTGTGGGTTTCCTCTCATCAGGCCACAAGCAGGCAAAGCTCACCCCAAACGTCAGCTGTCCCCACCCTAACCGTTTCAGGCACTGATCCAGCTGCAGAAATTCCGCACAGGAGGACAGGCAGTCACTCCCTGGCAGTAATGACAGCATCCTGCCTCACACAGGAGGGACAGATATGAAGGACGCGCTGTCCTTTCCTGGTTCATAAATAGGCAGCCACGCTTCATAGCTTTGCTATAAAAATTCAGGCATGTAAAAAAAAATTGCAAGATCAGAAAACCGGTGTGTTTAGAAATCCTAAAATTGCCTCTGGCAGGGACTGGGGCATGGGGGTCGTGGGGAGGGGGCCAGCAGCTGAGCGGACGTCATTCAGCCCAATCATCCTAGCACCTGCATTTTGGGTTTTGAAGCCAAGCCAAGACTTCAGTGTGGCCCAGGCTGGTCTAGAACACATGACCTGCCACCTCCTCAGCTCCCCAGGTGCTGGAATTATAGCCCTGTGCCACCATGTCTGGCTTCAATACTGCATTTCAAAATAATTGAACTACAGGTTTGTGGATGGGGGACCATCACCTTCAAAGGAAAGAAGGGGACGGAACTCCTTGTCTGAAGCCCTGCCACCATCCTGAGGCACACCCTCAATAACTGAGTCATCCTCACATGCTCAGTGAATCTTCTGGAACATGCAGATAAACACTGCCTCTTTGAGGCTTTGGGGTCCAACAGACACATACATAAACACATTTATAATTCTACCAAAAAAAAAAAAAAAAAAGGCAAGGGCCGGCAAAGTGGCTCAAGAGCTTGTGTCCACGCCGTGGAGGAAGAGGGCTGACCCGTAAGTCGTCCTTTGACCTCCATACCAAAGCGTAGCAAGTGTGTCCTGTCCCTCACAAAATAAATTAATTAACTTACTACCCGGCCTTGTCACATCTACTTGGTGGCCTTGGGCAACAGAGTGGTCAAGTCAGGTGATTCTGACAGAATCCAGTTGCCAAAATTATTGGGAGCTTTGTAGAGGAAAGAAAGGAGTATACAGCTGCCCCTTCCTTCCTCACCACTGTTTAACTTAGTCATTAAGATCTTACAATTACTCATCCAGACTCACCTAATCCCAGCATTCACCATGGAGACACAGCAGCTGGGGGCGGCTGTCCCCACTGCCTCAGAATGACTCTTCTGTCCTTAGCTAGTTCCAAACTTCAACAGGGGCGTCCCTGTATAAACCGAAAGGACCTAACGACCCCAAATCTTTTGTTTTGTTTTGAAAACAGGTCTCACTATGTAGCGTTGGCTGGCCTGAAACTCTAATAGGTGCATCTGTTTCCACCTCCCCACTGCTAACTCCAAATGCCTAACTCCAAACTTATTTTTAAAGGTGTAAAATGGAGCACAGAGGTTTGGGGGTGCAGATCTGACATGGCCAGCTGCCTAAATACTCCAAGTCCTGCTGTTTCCAGAAGGGCCCAGAGCAGCAGTTCTCAACCTTTTCACCAGGTCACCTAAGACCATCAGAAAACACAGATATTTACATTACAATTACTCACAGCAGCAAAATTACAATTATGAAGTAGCAACAATTATAATTTTATGATTGGAGGGGTCGCCACAACATGAGGTTGCAGCATGAGGAAGGCCAAGAACCAGTGGCCCAGAGTGTCATGCTTCGCACAATGTCCCTGCTGAGGCCACCTTAAATAAAATTCTTGCCACACTTGAACCCAGGCTCTGTATTAGTTTGCTGTGGGAGTGGTCTGAGGCTGTAGACAAGCTGGCAGAATACTAGCATCTGGACCAGTTGTGAGAAAACCCCTGCCTTATACTAATCGGGCACCTAACATCCCCAGACTCCCTGCATCCCGGCCTAAGTGACCTGCTTTGGGGCAGATGGTATCTTAAGAGGATGCGGACACACAAGACTGATAGTCATCTTTGGCCTGCAGGACCATGGCTAGGAGAGGTTCTACCCAAGCCTGCTACGGAGAAGGCTGTCTCAGGCTTGTTTTCATTACGGAATCTCCATCCCAGGCAGAATAATTAAATTATGTTTAACTCAATTAATTAATTTAAATATAATTTAATTTCTGCCTAACAAGAGAAACTAAAATTAAGAAATAAGATTTTGCTGGGGAGAACTGAGTTTGAGGGCCACACAACATTACAATAGTTAAGACTTTGTTTTCACACCCCCCACCCTTTGCCACTCCCCTCGTGCACTCTGAGAAGGCAAGCATGTCCCTCAGTCAGAGAGCCCTCAGCTTGCTGGCACAGATGTCAGCCTCCCAATCCAAGGTTAACTGACTCCTTCTGTACGCCCAGTCCCTTCCTACCAAGTCCAGCTCTCCCAGGACAGTTTACAACTCACCTGCGGTAACAGATACTGCAGAACATTTCCTCCCGCTGCTCTGGGGCACGACTGAGCCGGCTGGTGTGGTTTCCACCCTGTCATTGCCCTCCAGACCCGTGCCTAGGCGTCCACCACTAAAAATGTTGTGTGCTCGGCCCAGGAAGGAAGAAGTGGTGCTAGGTGGCACTGGACCACTGCTGTTATTTTGTGTGTGTGCACATGCTTGTGTGTGCTTGTGCCATGGAGGTCAGAACCTCTCCCAGTGCTGTTAACTACAGGCGTGTAGTTAACATGGATTCTGGGGATCAGGACTCAGGGCCCCATTCTCCTCCACTGTGCCAACTGAGTCCTGTTAGGCATTTATTTTGAATACCGATATTCTGGCCTGGGCAAATATATTACAGTACTCGTTTCTCTCTCTTGGTACCCACCCCTCTCCTGGATTCACAAATACACAAGGATGGGGACTTGGGCCAGGCAGTGGTGGCACATACCTTTAATCCTAGCACTTGGGAGGCAGAGGCAGGAGGATGTCTGATTTTGAGTCCAGCCTGTTCTACAGAGGACAGCCAGGGCTACACAGTGAAACCCTGTTTCGAACCCCCCCACAAAATGGGGGGGGGGGATGGGATATGACTGCTAAGGCCCTGAGTCCCACCTCTAACATCATAAAACAACAAAAACCAAAACACCAAGATGAACCTAATCTTTTAAATTGCCTAATAGACTAATCCACCCCTTTACACGAGCCAGTGAGACAGAAATATTATAATCCTGATCATCCCAATTCACACGTGAACAAATGGGCTCCGAGAGGCTAAGCTGCTTATCAGATGTCACACAGGTAGAAAAGTGAGAGGCTGGGGCTTGAACCACATGCATGGACTTCAGAGCTCCTTACACCAAAGGTCCTCCCAGCCTGGAAGAGCAGCAGCAGTAGCCGCCTACTTTGCACAAGTTGCTCCCAAGCCAAACTCACAAGAAAAGACACCTAGATGGCAGCCCCAAGTCTGCCAAGGGGTCACTGCTTTCCCTGTCACTCTAACACACGACTTATTTTCAGTAGTTTTTGTATGGTAAAATAATACTTCCACACACACATCCATGAATTTTTACAAATTCGTGGATATAAAAATTCCTCGACCAGTACAGATTTCAACTATTCTATCACCAAGCACATTATATCAAAAAATGATGTGCCTCTTCTGAAACAGGTCGACTGGGTGTGGGGAGAAGCAAAATTCACAGGGCTGGAACCCTGTAAAGGATCTGGGGCCCCTTACCACATGAGAGCACACCCCCAAAATCCTGGGGAGAAGCTACACAATTGTGACCAGTGATATTTAGTGCTCTGAATTAAGATCAGTGAATGCCAGGGTTTAGAGAGGCACCCCGTCAGATTTGTTTCTAAGAAATTGTTCTAACAACTCAGGAACTCTCTGAGAGTCCAGGAGAACTGGTTATTCCTGGTGCTGCCCACAAACCTTAAGTCTTCTGTGCCCACAGCAGGCGTTCCTTCCATGTTGATTGAACCAGCCTGCCTGCCCCTCAGAGCTCAGCCTGCATCCTCAATTCAATGCTAAAGATGAGGCTACCAGGCCACCAGCTTCTCACTAGTCATCCAGGCTCCCAAACATGGCTTGTAATGATCCTAAAAGTCATTCTGTTCTAGAGTCCAGACACAAAAGGTTCTGACCTTACAGTCCTATTGACACCCAGGACAGGGAAGTCCGCAGATGTAGAAAGGAAACTGGTCGTAGCCAGGGACTGGGGGCGGCATGGGAAAGAAGTGGGGCTCTTCTGGAGGTGATGAGATGGTCTGAAAGTAGACAGAGGTGACCACACAACACGTTGAGTGTGAAGAGCCACTGCCGGGTTTAAACGGTTAAAGAGGATCCTAAATTCAAAGCCAGATTGAGCTTCACAGTGAGTCTCTGCTGCAAAAAAAAATGCTAACTAGGAGCAGGATAAATGGCTCAGTCTGTAAGAACCTTTCCACTCAAGCCTGAGGAACTGGGTTCTGGTCCCCAGCACCCACAAAAACCCAGCTGTGGTGGAGAAAGGTGCATTGCCCGAGTGCCACAGCCAGCCAGTCTAGTCAGCCGGCACCTCTGGATTCAGTGAGGGACCCTGGCCCAAAAGATAAAGTGGAGAGAAACCAAAGACCCCCAACATCACCACCCACACACAAAGAGGTTTTGTCCTAGGAAACTGAGTTATTCATATATGACTTTCACATAAGTAAGAGAAACGTAAGGTGACTCCCTTGAGGAGCCAGAACCCTATGTATCTCACTTGCTGTAACTGTCTTAGAGAAGGCCCACACCCAAACTTTGGGGGTGTTTTACCTTCTTCTGAGCACCTCTCTTTTCTCCTAGCTCTTGTGCTTAAACATACATTAAAATATCTTTACTAAATTCTTCAACCCTGGGGGGAAGGGGAATGAAGACATTGCCAGAACTTTCCAAGCACAATTTAATATTCAAGCCTGCAAATTGGTCCTCAGCCCTTCCAAGATCCAAAAACCTGAAACCAAGCCAGTGACTATCCACACCATGCCCTAACTAGGATGACCAATGTCCTGGCTTTCAAAGACCAAGAGGGTCCCTTACTGTCCACATGATCTCTTGTCTCATCTGTCACCACCATGATGTCTGCATTGGCATTGCTTACACGTCCCGAAGCAAGCTTTCTCTCTTTGCCTCCACAGGCCTCGCTTTGATGGCCAGGCCAGGCCCCTCCCTCCCCCCTGCCCCCCTCATTCCCTATATCCACATCTGCACTGTGTGCCTTTTGAGAGGCTCTGACCTCCTCTGGCCACAAAGCACAGTCAAGGGCCCAGGTGTCATGTGTCATGTCATGCTGTGTCACTCTAAAGTTGTCAAGGTCTGCCCCACACCCCCACTCCCCTGTGCCTTGTAAGATGACTCTAGTGCATAGGTTTTACCACCTATAAAAGAAGCAAACGGAGCCAGGCATGGTGGCACATATTTTTAATTCCAGCATTCAGGAGGCAGAAGCCAGCCTGGTCTACAAAGCGAGTTCAGAACAGCCAGAGTTCAGTTACACAGAAAAACACCATCTCAAAAAAAAAAAAAAAAGGACAAACCTCTGATCCTAGCACTTGGGAGGCAGAGACAGGGAGATCTCTGAGCCTGAGGTCAGCCTGGTGTACAGGACAGCCAGGACTACACAGAGACACCGTACCTCTTTGTATTTCTGTTTGGGTTGGAGAGATGGCCAAAAGTTGGTAAAGCACTAGCTGCTCTTTCAGAGGATCTGGGTTCAATTTCCAACACCAACACAGCAGTTCACAACTGTCTGTAACTCCTGTTCCAGGGGATCTGACATCCTCAAAGAGACAGACATGCAGGCAAAACACTAACACACATAAATTTAAAACAAATAATTAAAAAAGAGGCTTCCTCACAGGATTAGGAAAATTAAAGGAGCCCACTTGGGGCAAAGCTGCTGAGCACACCAGACAGGCAGGCACCCTGCCTTGGCTGCCCTATTTCTTTGCCGTAGCAGTCCAGGGCACCTTCCCTTTACACTGTGGGTTCTGTAAGCGAAGGCACAGAAACGTGCTAACAGCTGGCCATTTGCAGTTAGAGGCATGGCTAAAACTCACGGTGACTCACCCTTGAGCCGCTACCCCAGCCTACCTGGGACAGAGAGTTTTCCTGAAGAGGGAACACTTGGGATACAAAATACAGGAAAGTCCCAAGTGGTGCTGAGCAAGAAGGTCCAGGTGGTACCAGAACACTTGAAGAGAACGGTGTCCATGTTTAAATGCCACACAAGAGTCACCTCAAACAACGCACGATTTGGAAGCATAGTTAGAAGTGTGGTGTCAGCCTGCAATTCTCGAGGAGGATGAAGGCCAACCTGGGCCACATAGACTCTCTTATAAAGGGGGTGGGGTGCATTAGGGAGACAGGTCAGTTGGTGATGTTTGTCTCACAAGCACAAACACCTGAGTGTGATCCCCAGAACCCATTTATTTATTTTTTTAATAAAATAAAACAGCTAGGCATACCCGTACTTGGCTGTGATCGGAGCACTGGGAATGTGCAGATCTCTGGGGTTCACTGGCCAACCAGCCTCGCTTGCCAGGTGATCTTTAGGTCAGTGAGACACCCTGTTTCAAGAAACAAGGTTGAAGTCCTTTGAAACTACAACCATGGCTGACATCTGACCTCCACATACATGAGCACCCAGACACAATGAGTGATCTGGAAACAAAAGCCCTGGGGAAGTGGTCAGAGGAAGATGCTGACGTCATGACAAGTGTTCGCATGGGCACCCTCACACTTGGGTTCAGACATGAGGATCTAATCATAGCTGGGCAGTGTGGCTGTCCACCCTCAGAACTGAGCCTGCAGCGCTTGGCTACCCCCAGATTCCTGAGGCTCAACAGGAAGCCCTGGAATGTCCAGGTAGGAGGTCAAGCCATGTTGTAGGTGGACAGACATGGAACAAGGAAGTGTGGGGGTGGCAGAGCAAGTTGAAACCAGAGAAAGAAAAATGAGTTGCCAGGCTAGCAGCCTCAAGGCTTGTTCATTTTGTAATCCCTGATGAAAGCTCATGGCAACACAAGTTCCCAGCTCTGTGGAAGGGGCTTCTCCCTAGGTTTTGCATCCACTCATCCCTGGTTCTGGGAAAGAATAAGGGTCAAAGGCAAAGACAGGGACCTGAATATCCTATAGGCAAAAGCCTTTCTATAGACCCAGGTCACCACTACAAGTGTTCTGAGTCCTACAGGGAGATCCATTCCACAGCTGGACTCATGAGTGGGCTCCTCCTGGCAGCCCCCTACGTGGCTCAGAAATACCTGCCATTTGGAACTGCCCTGCCTTTTCCTAGGGCATGAGTAAATTCTGCAACTTTAACTTGGTATATATCCCAAGATGCTACATGTCAGTGTCTCCTGCAGGCAATGTATGTTGAGCTGTGTGTCATCATCACAAGAGCCCTTATAAAAGGAAGGCAGGTCTGAAGTGTTAAGGAAGAAGCCACGGGCCAAGGTAGAACCCTTCTCCCAGAATGATCTCCTCCCAGGGCAAAGCCAAGATGGCACTTTACTTTGGCCCAAAAGACAACTAAAGATGTATCATGTTCCCTGTCATCCCTTAGTTATTTTACTGTTGTTTTTAGGCAGGGTTTCATGTATCCCAGACTAGTCTCAAAGTCACTATGAGGCTGAGGACGGCCTTAAGCTTTTGATCCTCCTTGCCTTCACCAAGCTGGAACTACAGGCCTGTGCCACCACCGCTGGGTTCCACTGTGCTGGGGACTGAACAGGTCTTGGTGCTTGCTAGACAGTCTACCAACTGAGCTACACTCTCAGGCCCTCTGACTCCATTTGAAGCGGAGGGTTGGCCTCCCTCTATGTAATCTAGGCCTACAAGCTACAGCCCCTGTCTTCCCAGCCAGCCCTCTGCCCAGATCTCACGGAGGCCCACCTCTTCTCCATCACAGTGAAGTCTAGCCCTTGGCCCTGCCACCCACCTCTGTCACAGCGCACTTTCCACACAAGGCCTCTCCCTTTTCTGGCCACAGACCCTTTCTGGTTTCCGTTTTCCTTGGGTTCTGAGCACCTGCTTGGGGACCACATCTTCCTGGCAAGATAATGCCACCACACTGACTTGCTGTTTCTTTCCACAGTGGGTGGCCAAAAACTCGGGATCACTCCTCAACCTGAAACCCCAGAGTCTAGTCCTCTGGGCCATGCCCTGCACATCTTCACCTTTTGGCAAGATCTGTCCCTCTCAAAACAGGGAGGTACCAGATGGTCAGGGTTCATATGGCAGCAGAAGCCGTGCAGCTCCATGAACCTGCCCCCACAGCGGGAGAGATTGCCACAGCTCTGTTGTTCACACGCCCGGCATAACTACACCATATGAAAACCTGCCACAGGGAACACAGCCAGCACACCTTAAAATGGTCCAGATCACAGCAAATGAGCCAGAGAAACCAATCTGGAACAAACAGCAGGGTGAGACATGACAACTAAATGCAATGTGGGATCCTGCACAGAACCTTGGAACAGAACACTGGTGACATTCAAACGAATGTGGGGATTGGCTGAAGAGTGGCATGCCCATGAAGACGGCCTCCATGGGGAGAAGTCCCCTGCTAAACAAGCAGTCTACCAACTGAACTACACTCTCAGACCCTCTGACTCCATTTGAAGCGGAGGATTGGCCTCTTTCTGTGTAATCTAGGCCTACAAGCCATACACACACACTATTCTGGGGCTATGTGCCTATGACCTTGAGGTAAGGATCAACAACAGGCAACGCTGAGCACTAGGAGTTCTCAAACACAGTGTACTGAAAACCTGATCCCCAACACTGCCGTTCTGAGAATCAGGGTCTACGAGCATATCGATCCTAGGGAAACAGCCTTTCTATAAAAGGCAGGTTAGCGCTGTTCACCCCTGCCTCCGGCCTCTACCATGTGATAAGGCACAAGGCCCTCACCTGATACCATTTGCTAATGGACTTCCAGCTTCCATAACTGTAAACCAGTCAGTTTCTGTTCATTATGAGTTTACTCAGTCCCAGGAGAAGGACAGGGCTCAGTGGGCGGAGTGCTTGCCTAACAGATAGATTGCTCTATTTGATCCCCAGCACCTAAACAAGAGGAGAGGCAGGAGGGCAGGAAGTTCAACGTCATTCTTAGCTGTATAGGGAGGTCAAGGCCAGCCAGAGATCCATAGTGAGACGCTTCTCAAAAAAAAAAAAAAAAAAAAAAAGATGCTTTGTTTTTCAAAACAGGGTTTCTCTGTGTACCCCTGTCTGTCTTGGAACTTACTCTGTAGACCAGCCTGGCCTCAAACTCAGAGATCTACCTGCCTCTGCTGGGATTAAAAGCATGAGCTGCCATCCTCAAAAAAGCTTTTTTAAAAGTAGGATTAGAGAACTGGAGAGGTGGCTCAGAGATTAGGAGCACTGGCTGCTCTTCCAGAGGTCCTGAGTTCAATTCCCAGCACCCACATGGTGGCTTTCAACCATCTGTAATAGAATCTGATTCCCTCTTCTGCTGTACATGAAAACAGTGCTCATATGCATAAAATAAATAAATCTTTTTTAAAAAGTAGTTTTAAAAGAAGCCAAGCATGGTGATGGATGTCTTTAACACCAGCACTAAGAGGCACAGGCAGGTGGATCTCTGTGAGTGAGGCCAGCCTAGTCTAACATAGTGAGTTCCAGGACAGCTATAGATACATAACAATAAATAAAGTAGGGCCAGAGGGGCTCAGCTGGTAACATGCTTGGCCAGCATGCACAAAGCCCTGAGTCAGACTGTTTTAATTACAGAAGCCTCATGCATCCTCTTACTGTAGAAAACACATGATGATGAGGAGGAGGAGGATGCTGCCCTAACGGATAGCTGAAGAGTATACATGTTTGGAACTGAGTAACGGGAAGAGGTGGAGAGGCCAGCAGCAGCAAGGAAAAGAAGGCAGTGGCTGTAAGGTCACCAGAGTCACACCAGAGAGCCATGCTGGGACAGTGCAGGCCTTCTGACTAAGCCCTGCTATTCTAAAGTGGCAAAAGCTGGGCGGAATCATGTACACGCCCTGAGGCTGGATGGGAGGCAAGATGCAAGAGCCACATTTGGCAGAAGGAATTCTCAAGTCCTACGTGGCTGCTTTTAACCACATCTAGCAAAACAAAGAAAGAAATTACTTAATTGACTCTCATAAGTGAAGCAGAAGCAGAAAGGAGTCTGGAAACCTCTCAGCCCGGCCACACAAGGAAATACAGCGCATCCCTAGAGGAAAGCCAGGCGACCATCTGCTGAAGAGACTGGTTTCGAAGGGGTATGTGGGCAATGGCAGCATCAGGCAAGCCGGGACCGCAAGGCCCGGTTTACAGAGGAGCTGGGAAAGCCTCAAGACTACCCCCCAATTCTAGTGAGGATCCCCTCCAATGTAGAAGATGCTGGACTGGACCAGATGTAGGATAGGGGTGGCACATAGCCTCTTCCACTTGTACCTCAAAGGATATGTAGACAACCTTGTTGCTACGGAGCAGAAGCCCCTCACAGAGGAGACACTGCCATGAGTCCCCACCAGGGTGACAACTGGGGGGGGGGTGTGAAATAATCCAACAATGAACCTGTGAGAACTCAGCAAAGGTAGGGGCAGTGAGGACGTAGCTGTCCAGGACATCAGGAGGTGGCACATGGAAGGAAAGAATAGTCTTGCTTGCCTATAATCTCAGCAGTTAAGAAACAGGCAGGAAGACCTGGACTTCAAGGCCATTCTGGGCTACACAAGACCCTGTCTCAAAAAGAAAAAGAAAAAAAAAGGAAAAATTATATACACACACGTATATACATCCATACACACACACTATTCTGGGGCTATGTGCCTACGACCTTGTCTCAAAAAAGCAAAGCAAAGAAAAGGAATATATACACACACATACATACATACACATATATAATAATCTGAGGATCTCTGTTATCTTCATTTTCAAGGCGCAGAGGCAGAAAAAAAATCCCAAGTTCAAAGCCAGCTCGATACACAGTAAGGCCCTGTCTCAAAAAAGGGGGCAGGGAGCTAGAAAGATGGCTCAGTGGTTAAGAGCACTTCCTGCTCTTGCAGAAGACCCAAGTTCAATTCCCAACAGCCACAGGTGCTTAGTACTGCCTGTAACTAGCTCTAGATGATCAACACCTCTAGCTTCCCCAGGCACTGGCACCAGGACACACATACACACCCACAATTTAAAAATAGTTAAATCATTAAAAAAAAAAACAACAAAAAACATAAGCACAACTAGAGGCTCTGGAGAAGGTTCAGCTGGGGAAGTGCTCAACTTCCCTAGATAAAGTGAAGCATAAGGAGCTATGTCCGGTCTGCGCCACCCACGTAGAAACTCCAGTGTGGCAACATTTCAGAGCTGGGGGGACAGAGGCAGGTGGGGCCCTGGAGTTCACTGGGCAGCTTAGTTAACCGAGATTATGGGGTACAGCTTCAGTGGGACATGTGGTCTCAAATGCACACATGCAGTTTTAACACTGTCTACACTTCTTACCTGTTCCTCTCTTCAGAAAGGGAATGTCCTTTACAGCTATCACAGGCTGATAGCTCAAGAGAACTTGCTGAGTTGGTGTCTCATTCCATCTGACTCTAGACTTGTGACTAGAACAGGACCTTGACATGATGGAAGCAGAGTGGATTTCAGAAGCGCTAAGCCCATGGGGGTTGGAGCAGAATTCTATGTTCTGAATGTATTTTATAGTCCTGGCCCCTAACTCTGTTACATGGACCCTGATAGGACACAGCAACATCTTACAAGTCAGCCTCCAGATGAAATGAGCTCAGCCTCAAAATTTGTTCTACAATAGTGACATACACTAAGGATACACAGACACTTTCTCGGCTGATTTTGCAGCTTTTCTGTAAATCGAAAGCTATTCTAAAGTAAAATGTTTATTTAGGGCTGGAGAGAGAGCTCAACAGGTAAAGCTATTGATTGCCTTGTAACTCACTCCAGGAACTTGAGTGTAATCTCTGGGAGGTGGAGAAGCAAGCACAGAGGGTAGCAACCTTCATTTGCAACCCCAGAGCTGGGGCAGGGGTGGGCTGTGGGGCGGGACAGAGGCTGGTAGATCCCCAGAACTCACTGGACAGTTTAGTTAACCTGGATTGTGAGCTACAGGTTCAGTGAGAGACCCTGTCTCAAACACACACATGTAAACCCAGCACTGAGCACACCTGCAAGCCAGCCTCACCTATTTGGTGAGCTTCAGGCTACTGAGAGACACTGTTTCAAAAAGAAAGATGTGGACAGTACCCAAGAAATATACCCAAGGCTGTCGTCTGGCCTCCACAGGTACATGTGTGCACACACATGAACACATACACAAAATAAAGTAAAAGGCCTATTTGGGAGGGGAAAACCCCACAACTAATGTCATGGTACTGCTTTTTACCCATCCACCTGGTTAAATCACACACGGGACTGGCTGGGGTACAGATACACAGGTCTCCATCGAGGGTTAACTGAGGCTCACACCACGGAAGAATCCGCTGAAAGTAAATGTGCATGAGTTCCCTGACCATGGATTTTCCCCTCTGCCTGCTGAAATACAGGGCATTCTTTGCAAAACTGCTAGAGAGGGCAGCCATCTTGCCACACAGGATACGGTGAGTATGCAGCCGTCAAAGTACAATCAGGACATTTCACATGCGGAAACACATAATTTCTGAGAACCAGAAAACCAATACGACAATACCGTCCACATTAGTCATGGCTCCTTCCGTCACACACACAGAACACCTGGGAGGACACTCGGGGCTGACGCTGGCTCTTGCCGGAAGCAGAAGACCACAGCAGCAGGAAGGAACTGACCTCTGCCATGTTCATGGTCTCCTTGGCCACAGCCATAATCCCCTCCAACAAATAAGCCCTCTTTTGAGAGAACCAAAGTCCTCGGCCAAGCTGCCTCTGCAGGCTCCACTCCCAGCTCTCCCTCCCTACGTTAAAGTAACATGACCACAGCTCTTTGTCCCTTGACCTGGGTCTCAGGTCCCTCCTGTTTGCAGAGTGATTAAGGCCTCTAATTACAGGCTGAGGGGAGAAACTATCTGTGGTGTCCACATCCGCCCACTCAACCAACCATGGACTAAAAACATTTGGAAAGAGCCCAACCAGCTGCAGAGTATGCACACACTTTTTATTATTCCTGAGACAGTACAGGAGAATAATTATTTACCCAGTGTTATATGGTTTTAGCATTTTTCTCATTTGGATTTTTTAAGATATATTTTTATTTACATATATACAGATGTAGATGTATATATTCACACAAGATATTTGCCCCAGAGGCCAGAAAAAGGCCACTGGTTCCTGGACGCTGGACTTTCAGACACTGTGAGTCATCAATTGTGGTTTCTGGGAACCGAACCTTGATTGTCTGCAAACAGGTAGGCCCTTAACCACTGAAGCACCTCTCCAAACCCTTCTTTGTGATTTTTCGGTTTTAAACCTGGTCCTTTTGCCTCAACCTCCCAAGTGCTGGGATTTTGGGCAAGTGACACCACACCTGGCACAATTATTACTGTGGTTTCTGAGATGATGGACAGTACTTGGGGTAATCTGTAGGTTCAACAGAAATACCATGCCTTTTTTTTTTTATTATTTTGGTAAGGGGCCAGAGCACCCATGAATTCTGATGTGCACAAAGTCCTGTGGTTAAAAGGCAGGTTTTGCCTTTTGGCAAGAGGACTCTGATTCTATCAGTCTCCCACTTTGCAGTCTCTTTGCTGGTGTTCTGTGCTATGACCCATTCTCATGCAGGGATTCAGGAGGTCAAGGGTGGGCCCGGCAAAGCTGAGTGCCCTTCCTGGCTGGCTTAAGGAATCTGCATAAAGTGTTCACCAATAGGCCCAAGCACACAGGAGGCAGGAACCAAGTCCAGCTTCTTAGAGTGAGTGAAAGTTTGGGGGAGGGGGAGAAGGATGAGAAAGGCCGGAAGCAGAGTGGACATCTGCCCAGAGGCAGCACACCTGTGTCCTGGGGACCAGGAGTGAGGATGGGGTGTGGCTTGCCAGAGGAGGCAGTCAGAGCCTTCACAGCAGGAAGTCTGGGCCGGAATAGCCGGCAGAATTCCCCAAAGCACTTAACCCTTAGCAAGAAAGGAGCTCAGTTTATCAAAACAAGTCTCCAACCCAGGCCAGCAACTCACAACTCAGACACACACACACAGTCACCCGCGCCACTCACAAATACTCCTGTATTTGTCCCAAGCTCCAGAGCTTTCTACTATGTCTCACCCTCTATATCTTTAAGTGTTCTCACTAAACTGTATCTTTTTTTAAAGATGTATTTATTTTTATTTTACATGTGGGTGTTTTGCCTGCATACATGTATGTGCACCAGATGTGTGTCTGGTGCCTGCAGAGGCCGGAAGAGGGCACTAGGTCCTCTCCTAGAACTGGAGTTACAGATGGCTGTAAATCTCTGTGTGGGTGCTGGGAATCAAACTTGGTGCTCTGTAAGAGTAGCCAGTGCTCTTAACCTCTGAGCCAGCACTCCAGTTCCAAAACAGTATCTTAGCTTTTCTAAAATTGACCCCATATTTGGAAAGTAAAGAGCTGGCATGAAAGTAAAGAGTCTGCATTTTTTGGTTCTAATTCATCCCCTGCTACTCCAGGGACCATGGCAGAACCAAGTGTGTAAGAATTCAACATAAACAGTTACTAGTGTTGTGACTCAAAACAATGCCGCCTCAGGGCTGGGGGTGGTAGGGTGAGTGGCTAGCATGCATGAAACCCTCTCCAGAAACCTAGTGGCACAGGTCTGTGATCCCAATATTCAGTAGGTGGAAGCAGGAGAGTAAAACTGGACAACATGGACCACATGAGACCCTGTTTCAGAGGAAAAAACCTTCAGGGCTACAGAAGGATACCACGGCTCTTATGAGCGACCCTGACTGCTGTCCCAGCACGCATCTGGCAGCTCACAACCTTCTGCAATTCCAGTGCCAGGGCTTTCTGTGTCCTCTATGGGCTTCTAAGTGCGCGCGCGCACGCGCACACACACACACACACACACACACACACAATGAGAAGAGAAGAAAAAATTAACCCCAGAGTACAGATCCTTGGCCTATTGCATCCTTGGCCTAAAGGAGCTTCAGGACTCTGCCTTTTCCAGGGAAGCAGCCAGAGGGGGGGCTGTTCTGAAGGTAGTCACCCAGAACTCTCACCAGGAAGGCTCCAACTTCATCTTAGAAGAGATGACCAAAAGTCAATACCACATGGGATGGACTTTGTCATAGGCTGTTCTGTTACACAGACCCACTGTCCTGGCAGTCACGTCTAGAGACCATGACTGAGTTTCTACATGTTGCCTGCTTCTCCCGTTTGTGATGCGTGTCCCAACACTGTAAATTATGTGTAAATATTCCTCCTGCCCTGTAGTACTTCCTGGAAGTGACAGAAGCCAGAGTGGCCATCTGCTCCCGTCACTGGATCTTTACTCTCCTAGGGTCTCGAGATCCACCTTGAAATGATTCTGCAGAGAGCCCAATATTACGGCACACGCAAGCAATCCTAGCAAGTCTGTAACCAGCCTGAGCTACACAACGACTTAAGGCTGAGGCACATGTGTGCTCACATACATACATACATACATACATATATACAAGATAAAAAAAATATTTTAAACATCAAACAGAACCCAGACAAGACACAGAGCATAGCATGGAAGACAAGCAGAACTTCTCAGACAGAGCATGCTTGGACAAGCACAAACTGACGGGGCCAGGGAGACCACACCCACTTCTGCAGACCACAGCCACTTCTGTAGACACAGTATTCTTTTTCTCCCCCTCCCCTTAATATTTGTGTATTTTGAAATGGTTGCTCTGTAAAGCAGGCTGGTTTTGAACTTACAGTGATCTTCCTGCACGAGTCCCCACTACTGGGATTACAGGTGTGGACTAGCACACCTACCTAGTTTATTCTGAAATCTCTAGAACAAACAGCTTTCTAAAATGTACTTTTTATTACTGGGGTGCGGACAAGGAGTTGGTGTGGAGGTTAGAGGACCACTTTCTGCAGTCAGTTCTCTACCGCCACTTTATGTGGGTTTCAGACACTGAACTCAGGCCACCAGGCTTGCACAGCAAGCACCTTTACCTGACAAGCCACCTCACCTGCCCCAGAACTGGCAGCTTTACCTGAGGCACTGTTCTGTCCAGGTGACTGATGCAATAGGTGCTTGGTTATCAGATCAGTGCCTAGGGCAAACACCTTTAACTCAGAACTCAGGAGATGGAGGATCAGGTCAGCCTAGAATACATTAGACCCTGGCTCAAGGGAAGGAGGGAAGGAAGGAGGAAGGGAGTGAATGAAGGGAGGGAGTGAAGGAGGAAGGAAGGAAGGGGAAGGGAAAGGATGGTAGGAGGGAGGGGAAAAGAGAGAGAGAGAAAAAAAAAATCAGTCCTGCTAAACAGTAATCCCAGTGGTTCAGAATCCTGGAAGTGGCTTTGGGCATCACCTAATGATGGCCTTCCAGGGCCAGAGATAGGGCTGTTGTTCTTCCACCAATAATCGGGGTTCTGTGTTTTAGAGCCTGTTTACAAGGACAGAGGTGTCCAGCCACAGTGCCCCAGAAGAAGCCTGTAAGTATCTGACAGCGCCCTAATATTTGAGAGGCTGGGGAGTCTGGCATCTATGTCCTAGAGCAGCAGCTGACAAACTACAATGGCTGCAAGCAACTAGCTGAGGTGGCTTTGAGAATGCCTCCTTTAGTAAGATCACACATCCAGCACTCTCCTCCGGGCAGCACAAACACAATCAGCCCTGAGGACACAGGACTACCTCTTGAGCCCTAATTGCTTTCCTCTCTATGAAGGTTCAGTTTCTGCAAATGGACTGCACTGTGCTCCTCTGGGTCACAAGCCAACCCGGATTGGATTCCCAGCAACAACATGGCAGCTCACAGAGTCCGTAACTCTTTTTCCAGGGACTCTGACAACATCTTCTGGCTTATGTGGGCACCAGGCATTCAAGTAGTATACCGACAAACATGCAGGCAAAATAGCCACACAAAAAAAAATATAATAAAATAATTATTAAAGCCATTTTCTTTAGGGCAGGCATGGTGGCCAACCCCTGAAATCACAGCTCCTGGGAGACTGAAGTAGGAGGATCATGAATTTAAATCTGACCTAGGATATTCAGGGATACCCTGTCTCAAACAGATACAATTTTTAAAATTTATTTACTTTAGCTGAATGTGGTGACACATGCATTAATACCAGCATTCTGGAGGCAGAGGCTTGAACTCTGTGAGTTCAAGGCCAGCCTGGTCTACATAGCAAGTTCTAGGACAGCCAAAACTACATAAAAGAGAAGATTTAAATAAATATATATATTAATATATTTTTTAAAAAAGAAAAAAGAATAAGGACTGAAGAGATGTCATAGTGGATAGAGACTTGCCATATAAGTATGAGAACCAGAGTTCAGATCGTGAAACCCATGTGAAAAGGCAGGCAGAACAGCTTCCTGTAATGCCAGCATTCAAGAGTCGGACTATGGGACTGGGGGGCAGGGCAGCAGGCTAGCTGGACTAGCCAATGGGGAGCTCTGGGTTCAGCACAAGACCCAGCCTCAATGGTAGATGTCTACTGAGGAAAAAATCTGACATCAACTGTGGGTATACACACTCACCCAGATACATGTGCATCCCCACACATGCAAACAGGAATATATACATGCACACACACCACACCTACATACACACTTAAAAGGAAAGTAGCTAGGTTTAGTGAAACAGTCACGTAATTCCAGCACTTAGGAAGTGGGGCCAGGAGGATTGGAGTGCAAACTTAGCCAGACTTGGAGATTTAGAGCAACCTGGACTATATGAGACCAGCCATCCCAAAAAGAGAGGGAAAAAAATTCAACCTAAAAGAGATGAGACTCCAGGATTTCAGCAAAATAATGGTTTTCAAAGTCACCTCCAAGCTGAACGAAGTCCCTCGCCCCTCCCTCCCTCCTGTTCAGCCACATGTGGGTGGTACATGCTGTGGGAAATACCAGCTCCAGACAGGCTCCCCTGGGTAGAGAATGGCTTTCTAGATTTAGGTATCAGATCAACACACAAAAGCGCAAGGCCTTCACAGAGATAAAGCAGCTTTTCAACCACCAACATAAACCCTGAAATCAATTCTTCAAGAAAGAATAAGAATTCTTCATTTCCACTCCTGTGCCCACTGCTCCGCTGCCCTAGAAAGGAAACACAGGGCTGGGTAGCGTGAATAAGCTGGCGCACAGATGGAGGCAAGCCTTAAAACATGGCTGAGTTTGTAAACAAGAGGGAAACGCAGCTGAGAAAGCCAAAAGGCTCTGGTCTTTGAGGTCTTGGAAGAGTGAGCAAAATATCCCTTAGGAGCAGGACTGTCTAAACCCAGAACTTTATGTCCACAAAATCAAACATTGCTTAAAAATTCTTACATGCAGAACACCAGCTGTAGTCTGTACAATACAAAAGCTGCATCACTTCCACTGCTATAATGAAATCTAACCTGGAGATGACTCTGACAGCCGTTCACTGGCTTCTCACACATGTTAGAGTGAGGAGGACATGAGACACAGGCTAAGCCCTCTCTGAGGAAGGAAGAAATGGCACTTGCCGGGTGGGTATCTGGCTGCCCTGACAAACTTGATCCATACACCCAGAAGCTCTTGGTCAAATTATTTCACAGAAATGCTTTCAAATTCCATCTTCTGAATTTCAGTGGTTTCTGCAGGGTCGTGTGTCCCACAAGGCAAAGATAAAGTTACCACAAGGTTCAAATACAGCATAACTACAAATTACACTGATTTTTGGACTGGAAAAACGGCTCCACAGAGAGCGGGGCTGCGCCCTACAATCCCCAGCAAAACCACACTCCAGGCTCCCCCATGAATGACAGCTCTTGATCGTCAACAAGCCTGAACCAGGTATCAGATCCCGTGTCCTGAGTACAGTGACCAAGGAAACAATGGGCTTGAGGACAAAAGAAGGAGACAAGGACAGCCGGTACCGCCTCACGTCCTCCCTCACGTCCTCCCTCACATCTTCCTCACATCCTTCCTCAGATTGTGTCTGAAATCCTGCTGGGTTTATTGTGTATCTTTCATTTTTAAATTACACTTATTTAGTTTGTGTGTGTGTGTGTGTATGTGTGCATGTGTGGAACAGTACAAGTGTGAGAAGTCAATTCTATCCTTCTATTACTTGGATTTTTGAGGCTTGAACTCAAATCATAGGACTTGGCAGCAAGTGCCTTTGCCTAGTCCACCATCTCACCAGCCCTACTGCTAGTTCTTAATATAAATTTTTCACGCCAGGCAATGGTGGCGCATGCCTTTAATCCCAGCAGAGGCAGGTGGATCTCTGAGTTCAAGGCCAGCCTGATCTACAGAGTGAGTTCCAGGACAGCCAGGGATACACAAAGAAATCCTGTCTCAAACCAAAAAAAAAAAAAGAAAGAAATATACAGATATATATTTCAAATATCAGCACATGGCCTATAAATTTTATTGGAATCAGGGTTAAGTAAGTCAATGCTAAGTTTCCTGTTGCTGTTTTATTTTTGCTAGTTAGGGTCTCGCTGGGCAGCAGCTCAAACTGGCCACACAACAATCGTCTGGCCCAGACTCCCAAGGGCTGGAATGAGAGGTGTACAGCATCATGTCCAGCTCACAATGAACTCTAGAATTGAAGGTCACTCAAGAGGCTCCATGGCCCAAATGGCTAAAACTCTCCATCGCTGTTTTTCTGAAGTCTTCCGGGTGCATGCAGCCTTGTCCTAGGGGCCAGATCCACCCCAGGGAGAATGAGACACAATACAATTCTTTGTAACTTGGTTGCAGGGTTCTCCAGTGTGAGCGCTGTGGATGGTATCAGTGATGACGTAAGAGGGCTGGACACACCTACCAGGCTTTGGACCCTGGGGAGTTATTGCTCTGTGAGGAGTAGAGTAGAGAGTTGTTGCCCATTACTAACCACTGGAACATAGACAAAGAAACTGTAGAAGACGACACTGAGGAGACTCTGAAGAGAAGGGGGCACTGCCTGGGCCTCAGCAGCGTGGTCCCCTCTGACTTCTTCCTGCCTTCATAACCTGAGGCTATCACTCTAACCTTGCAGGGGCTACCTGGCTGTAATGGTGCTGTGCTGGCCTAAGGGCCGGATTCCAATCTTTTTCCGGGTACAGAAAAAAGCCAGGTATGGTGGCATATGCTTATAACCCCAGCACTGGGGAGACAGACGTCATAATCTCTGGTACTCACTAGCTGGCCAGTAAGCTCCAGGCCCGTGAGAGATCCTGGTTCAAAGGTGGTGAACAGTATTCCAGAAGATGACCCAAAGCGGTCCTCTAGTCTGCACATACATGTGCCCACCTGCGCTTAAAACTTTTTTAACTTTTCTTTTTAACTATGTGTATGAGTTATGAGTCCAGATGTGTGGATGTGAATATGAGTGCTGTGCCCACAGAGGCCAGAAGAGGACGTAAGATTATAGTTTTAGGAAGTTGTGACCTGCCTGACATAGATAGCAGGAAGCAAAACCTCAGGTCCTCTAGATGTGCAGCAAATTACCTTTCCAGTCTCCCTACACATGATTTAAAAAACAAAAATAAGAAGAGGAAAGAGCTCCTCTTTGACTCATCAGAGTTGTTCAAACCTTGGGGTCCCGCTCCATCTTCAGGAGAGAGAAATTCACGCAGAGGACCAGAAAGACTGAGCCAGCAGACTTGCTTCCTCCTCACCATCAGTCACCCTTACAGAAATAAGCATCCTTCTCAGGCTCTTTGGTCTTCATATTCAAAGGCTCTTGGACCTGTTATACTTTCTATAGTTAACTTGTCTTTTGTTGAAGGCATTTTGGATGTGACTCTTAAGATGCTGAGACAGGGGCCATACCTTTTTTTGTCTACAAATCTAATAACACACAACTCTCCAAAGATCTGTAGCCAAATGACAACTTCAATGGGTCCAATGACAACTTCAATGGGTCTAACGTTGCCATCATCGTCCAGACTGTCAATGAATGCTCAACAATAAAACGAAATTATGAGGACCCCTGGAAAGCAGCACTTGACCTCAAACACCAATTCCACAGCAGGTAAACATTAGTCAAGTTCAGAATCAACCCTGTGTGGCCAATGGGCTGCACAGAACCGACTCTATTTACCTGTGGATATAGGCCACCTGGCTCCCTGGGCTATTTTCATGAGCAGCAGAAAGCCAAAACAAACAGAATACAAATGACTGGTGCCAAGACTCCAGGGCTTCCTCTTACAGGCTCCTTTTTCCACCCTCGTGGGGGCTTTGGGGAAATTCGAAAGAGAATCTGAAGTTGGGGTAGGGGGAGGGATCCTTCCCGTTCTCACAGTGGCAGGAGGCCATGCCCAGATCAGCAAGGATGACTGGATTAAATTAAGGCAGGAAAGCAGGAACTGCTTATCTTCTGGAAAATTAGCTTAGGGTAGAAATGCCTGCCAGCTCCTTCCTCCCAGTAGGTTCCTTTTACTGTCTTTGATCCTAGACTTGTCTGCACCTCTCCTGCAGCTTTGCTGAGGTCCTACTGCTCAGACCTCAGCCTTTCCATACAACTTTCCCTGTCGAGGAACACCTCCCAACTGCCTTAGCTAGGATTCCCAGCTAAACTCTTAACTTTTCAATAGCATGCCTGCTTTTCACCCATAGACATAAGCCACTCAGGACGAGGAGCCATTTTTTCAGCACCTTTACAGGACAAGGGGTAGTCCTTTCCCTTCTCATAGCCAGGCCATAAAAGTGATTGAAGGACAAAGGAAATGTATCTCTCAAAGACAGGAAGCTACTTCAACCTAATATTTTAGAGACTCAAGACAGTGATGATTGATCTTAGAGCAATCACTGGATCACTTAATTCATCACAAGGATATTTTTCAGGCAGGAACAAAACCATTCCTTACTAATGTCTCCAGTGTAACAGGAAAAAGGACAGTCACAAGGCTTCTTAGCTGGCCGGTACACTCTTAGAAGGCAGAGCAAGGACTGGCTGAGAGAGTCAGGTGCAATCTGGGTGTTCTTCTGGACCAAGTAGATTAGGTGACACGCCCTCTGGATGCAGATCGAACTGATAAAGCCAGAGAGTGGAGGAATTCCTGAGACCACCCAGCGCCTTTCTCTCTACATTAGCCCTATTTTAAAGAGCCAATCTGAGAAGGCTGGAGCCAATCTGAGGGCAGAAGGGCAGGCAAGCACCTACTGGTGGAAATTATTTACCTTCAAAGGACTCCAATATGGAGTACAAGAGTCCCTGAACCAGCTCCAGCTCATCCTACCCGGGGGAGGACGATTTGATTTTGAAAAGGCTGGAGGAGCGGGCTCGGTGGCACAACCCTGTAATGTCAACACTGTGGAGGCAGAAAGACCTTGTATGTTCAAGATCAGCCTCAGCTGGACTACATAGGGCCCTCTTCTCAAAACAACAAAAAGCTGATGGGAGCTTAGAGAGTCCTGTGACTTCCACAAACTATTTCCCAATGACTACTGCTCAGTCCAGCAGAGAATGACATCAGCTCCACTATCCGGAAGCACAAAACCCGACAAAGTATTAGGGAATGTCCAAACGACCTGGTCAATGGAGGTCCGCCTTTCAGAAAACGCCCATGCCCCCCTCAACTTTTCCTCTTAAGCCTGAACGGAAGCTGTGGGCACAACACTGAATGACAAGCAGGACTACCGTCTGGACCCATAGTGACCTAAAAACTTGGAAGCAAAAACTGGGCTGGGTGGGCAGGCAGGGGCCACGTCCACCTTCGCCTGTTCTCCGAGCTCCGCGATAGACAGGTCCTCGGCGCTCCGATAAGCCCGCACCCGACTGGGAACCCGCGAGAAATCAACAGGGATAAGAGCAAAAGTGCGGACGCGTGGGCCCGGAGCAGTTAAAGCGCATCTGGAAAGTTACCTTTTTTGTCTATTCACTTTTGGTTTCAGAGTCCGCGTGTGATAACTCCCCAAATCGCAACTTGGATACTAGAGACTACCAGAGAAAACCGCGCCTTTCCTATACGCCCCAGGGGTATCATCCGGGAGGTTCAGATAGATGGGAGTGGGTAGCCCGGGCCTGCGAATCAAACACAACCCAAGCACGGCTGGAACCCCTCGCCCTCAATCCGCCCAGAGCGCGCCACCCCGGGTCCCGCGACGTCACCATCCGCCGCCCGCGGAGAGCGCGGTACCCCGGGGTTCTAGGCAGGTGCCAGAGCGCGTCCCCTGCCTCTGATGCCGCCCCGTGCCCAGCGCCCCGCGTCTGGCGCGCCCCAGGCAGCAACCACCAGCGCGCACTCACCGCCGCCCGCGCCGCCTGTCGAGCCGGGAGGTCTGTGCTGGCCGCGCGCGCGGGCCGGGAGAGCTCCGGGGAGGTAGGGCGAGCCGGGGGCGGGGATGTTTCGGAGGCGTGGCTTGGGAAAAAGGACCAGATGGGGCGGGGCCTGGGGGGTGGGAGAGGCAGGCGGGCTGCAGAGGAAGCTGCGACCTGAGAGGGCTCCCGAGAGGCGGGGCTCACGGGGGCGGGGCCAAGGGGGTCGGACGGGAGGCGGACTCCGCGAGCTGCGAGGCCTGGGAGAGGGCGGGGCGAGGAGATTACTCTTTGTTGCTAACAATCCCAACTACACCCCCCCCCCCGCACCTCCTCCCCCGCCCAAAAGCATAAAGAGAAACCACCAAATAGGAGACAATATTTGTATGTCATCATGTAGCTGATGAAGGTCTAATATTCAAATTCTATAATTAACTTGTACAGGAGATAAAGGCATATATACTCGAGGTCAGCCTGCTCTGCAACAGTGAATTCAAGACCTGTCTCATGAAACCAAAATCCAGCCAGGGCTGCAGCTCAACTGGTAGAGGGCTGGCATAGCATGCTTAAGAAACTGAGTTTGTCCCCAGTGCCTCATAAATTAATATAGTCACACAGGCCTGCAACCCCAAGACTTTGGAAGGCTGAAACAGTTTCTCAAAAAGGTTGAGGCTAATCTGGGAGTCATAGGAAGCTTGAAGCCAGTCTAGGATAGACAGGGAGACCCTGTCTCAACCCGTTCCACACACACACACAGATGAAGAAAACTCTTACAACTTGTATATGTGTGTGTGTGTGTGTATGTGAATGTGTGTGAGTATGTGTGTGAGAGAGTGTGTGTGTATGTATTAGAGTCTCACTGTGTAGCCGCGGCTGGGCTGGAACTCACAGAGATCTGTCTGCTTATGTCTGCTTAGTTCTGGGGTTAATATGTGTTGCCACACCTGGTTGACATGTGTTACCTTTGCTTCACTGTGAGCACAGCATCTGACAGAAACAACTGAAGGCAGGGAAGATCTGTTTTGGGCCACAGTTCCCAAGGGTTTCTATCCATCGTGGGGGAAGAATCTGGCAAAGCTGGAGGTTCTGGCAGCTGAAGCTATGCAGAGGCTGTTCCCGTCACGGCAGACCAGGGTGAGGCATGAGCAATCCGAGCCCACACCCAGGGACCGACTGACTCTTACCAGCTGAGCCTCCTGAGGTAATCTCAATGCTGCCATGGGAGAGGCAGGGGACCCTGGGGTTCACTGGCAGCCAGCCTACAGAACTGATGAGGTTCAGCTGAGACTCTATACCAAAAGTGGAGTGGAGTTCCTGGCGGAGGCTTTTCCCAGGGTGAGGCTCGTCCACTGTATTTCTCATGTGCTGATCCTAGGATTTCCCCAAACATGGCTACCTCAACTGATTAATTTGTGGTGTGGGAGTCATAGTTGAGGCACAGACTACGTTCAAGTTCTCCCTTAAATTTTTTTTAATTAAAAAAATATATAAGATGGAGAACAATTGAGGAAGTCATGTGACATTGGCCTTTGGCCTATCTACATGTATCTGTGCATGTGTGTGTATGTGTGTACGAACACAGTAAATAAATAAGTGTATGTTGGAAGGGAAGGGGAGAAAACAGCCGCCCAGTGCATGCTGGCACGTGAGAGGAGAGGGCAGCTGTTTTGATTCTAGGTAGCACACAAAACTGAAAACAAGTGTTCCCACTTGTAAGTCTGCACTGCACGAGACTTTTGAGGGCAGCACTCTTCAAAGCCAAAAGGAGTAAGACCCAAATGGTCAAGAGATCACTGGATAAACAAAACGTGGCCTGATCACACCAGAGAGATCTACTGAGATCTAACAAAGGAATGAAGTGCTACTCCCGCTACAGCGAGGAGATTCGGAGACACTATGCAAGGTCAAAGAAGGCAGACACAAATGACCACCTATCCTGTGGACTCATTTGCAGAAAGGATGCCCAGAATGGGTAAATCCAAGGACAAAGCAGATCAGTGGTTGCTTGGGGCTGGAAAGATGGGGCTGGGCAGGGGAAACCACGGACAGCGATGATGATAAAATTGTCCTGGGAGTACACAGTGGCGATGGGTCTACAACACTGAACACTAGAGGTGCCACTCGTGTGCAGCTCAGCGGTGGGTAAAATATTGCATTTTAGGTCATGTGAACTCACTTCCTTATTTCTTTTTCTTTCTTTCTTCATACAGAGTGTTGGCATGTAAGCCAGGCTGACTTCAGGCTCACAGCAGTCCCACTGATTTAGTTTCCCCAGAGCTGGGATCACAGGCATCTGCTACCACACCCAGCTCTATCTCACCATGTGCTGGAGTGCACACGGGTGTGCTTGTTTGTATGTATGGGTGTGCATGAAAACAGGGGCACCTGCATGTGTGTGTGCGTGCAGAAGCCGAGGAACAGTCGAGGAAGACACCTGCTCCTTTGAGGCAGCGTCTCTCACTGGGAGCTCACTGATTCAGCTAAGGCTGCGGGCCGATGAGTTGCAGGGACTCACCTGTCTCTGCCTCCCCCAGCACTGGGGTTGTATAACACTGACTTTGGCTTTACATGGAGCTGGGCATCCACACACAGGTCCTCATGCTGGAAGAAGGGGCACTTTACCCAGTAGGCCATGTCCCCGCCTCTCAATTCTTTAAAAAACTAAAACAGGTGCATTGTACAGGCCCCACTGGGGTTTAGACAAGAGGAGAACAAGGCAGTTGGTTGGTGTGGGAAAGAGCTGGTGCAAACCCTTTTCAGAAATGAGCTTTATGAAGAGACAGGGACTTGAAACTGTGACGGCCATGATCAAGCCTAGATGCAGGAGAGCATTAGAGAGGGACAGTATGTCACTGATAACGACTGTAATAGGGGACAGCTTTTCTTTAGAAAGACAGGACACTCGGGGTGAGGAGAGGAGTGTCATGGAGAGAGAGCTTTCAATGAAGAGGATGATGGGAAAAAAGGAAGCTTCCAGGAGAGCCTTAGTCACTTACGAGGTGGCACTATTTGAAAGGACTAAAAGGATTAGGAGGTGTGGCCTTGTTGAAGGAGCTGTGTCAGTGGGGGTGGACTTCGAGATTCCAAAAACCCACGATGATAATTCACTAAACCTCTGAAACTATAAGCAAGCCCCAATTAAATGCTTTCATTCACAAGAGCCACCTTGGTCATGGTGTCTCTTCACAGCAATAGAAGAGTGACTAAGACATCCCCTAAACAAAAAAAACAAAAAATAAATCAGACCTTTACATCTTTTCAGGGGGTGGTAGGAAGTTCTACAACACATGACTTATTTCAGCATGACACAGGCCGTGTGACAAGAAGCAAGGAGAAACCAGAAGCTGTTATTGGGCCATAACTAGAGACCACAAAGGTATACCACATATCTTAACTCTCTGTCCTGGCCTGTGGAGTTGAGAAACATGAACTGGTTTCTTCAGACTGAGGGATCTGGCCATTTAGAGTGACCGATCTCTTAATGGAGCAGGCCCATGATCCAACATGGCACAGCAGGAGAGGCCAAGACCCAGATACCAGCACCTTGAGATTCGCATGGATAAGAAAGGAAGCCATCTCCTCTGCAACTGTAAATATGGCAGCTGTGGGCAGGAGAGAGAAACTCGTGCCTGGCAGAATGCAGACTATCCTGTTTCCCCTATTTTGTTTTAAATAAACATTACATATATGCACATCTGGGAGGGGGGAGTACACAGACACATCTGGAAATAAGTTCTCAAATTTTCTCACGGATAAAGGAGACTATAAATAGTTGTGTCTGTGTGATTCTTTTGTTTTTTGTATTTTCTGATATCTTAACAGCAAACATAAATTGTTGGTCTAAGAATAATAAAAACAGGGCTGATGGATGGCTCAGTGGGCACCTGCTGCCCAGCCTGACCCTGTGTGCTCAGGCCTGGCACTCAAGTGACCTGAGGTCCTCTGCGATTTGAGGTCAGCCTGCTACACAGCAAGTTACAGGCTAACCAGGTTGACAGTGTCAGATGAAACACAACTGCCAGCAACAGCCTGCACAATGGGTTTGTGTCCCCCGCAGCCACCAAAGACTGAGAACTAATGTTTCCATAACACCTTTCTATCGCCAAACACCAGCCCCCCAAAAGCCAGAAAACAAAACAAAAACATAACTGAGAAGGGACACAGGACTAGCCAGATGGCACTTAGTCCAAGCCTGACAACCTGGATTCAATTCCCAGGACCTACACAGTTGAAGAGAACCAACTCCTGAGAGTGGCCCTTGGCCTTCCATGTATATGAATGTGCCTGCACAAACGAGCAAGCAAATGCAAACATGTGCCCAAGCATTTGGGTGGGGGGGGCTGGAGAGGGAAAGAGAAAGAGAATGAGGGTGAATACAAATGTTCTGTAATAGCCTGGGGACTGGAGAGATGGCTCCCTTGTAATAAGCACCTGCTGCTCTTCCAGAGAATCCTAGTTCAGTTCCTGGCACCCAGGTCAGGCAGCTCCAGGGACTCTGATGCCCTCTTCTGGCATCCACAGCTGTACACATGCATGTGGGCACAAACACACACATAAATAAAAATAATATACATTAAACTAAAAATAGCCTGGCACACTTATAATTCCAACACTCGGGAGATGGCTGCAGGAGGGGAAGAAGTTCAGTCTCCACTACAAAGATGTGTGAGGCTAGCCTGGGCTACATGAGTGCCTGCTCAAAACATACAAAACAATAGGGACATTGCAGTGAGCGCATTAGTGACGGCTTAAAGGGAGAGAAACCAAAAGATGGCCATTGTGAGCAGCCCGACAGGGGACCTGGAAGGAGAAGGGAATTTCAGAGACATCCCTCAAATAAAGGAGGTCTTTACTTTTACAAGTTTTCAGGGGTTGGTGGAAAATTCCACACCATGTGACTTAGTCCAACAAAACCTGCTTGACAAGAAGCCAGACCCTGGATGGGGGAGGGGGTGCTGAGTACTTCATGGGTACATGAGCTAATTTCTAGGAGAGGGAGAGGGGCAGCTAGTGGGTCTGCGATCTAACATTTTGAACCCCGTCCTGTGCCTCTCTGAGGTGACAGACATGTTTATTCTCATTCCTCCACCACACATGGTCTTTGTCACAGGCAAAGAGGGCTGAGCTGGTTGCTTTTAGCCCCAGACCCATCAGCCATCAGCAAGACATTGGGTCATAAACACTTCTCTCCCTCTCTCCTTCCCTCCCTTACACCCTCCCTCCCTCTCTCTGCCTCCTTCCAACCTACAGGTCAGACCAAGCCCCTGAAGCTCTCCCCCTCATTCTGGGACAGAGTTGATTTGATTAAAAATAGAAACACTGGGCGCTGTGACATTGTAGCCACAAGTCTAGGGTCCCACCTATTGTCTCCCTCACTGCCCCTTGGCATGTAGGCCAGGCTAGATCACACGACTTGAAGCTTGCCAACATCTCTGAAACAAAGAGTCAGAAACTCTGTTCTCTGGATTGGAGGGGAGGTGCCATCTCTCCTGTGGCACCCCACCGTGGCTGCCTACTCAGGACCCTACGTAATCCTAATGAAGCTCCTCTTCAGACCTGAAACCCTGCTCTGCCCCTTCCAGACTTCACATCCTAAATGCCTTCAGAAGGGCAGTCATGACAACTCTTTCCCAGGAACTGCAACTTTCTTCTAAGCAGAGGGGAGCTGAGCACTCAGAGTGGTTAGAGGAGAGGAAGGAGGGGGCTGAAGGTGAGAGCCACAAGCCTTTGTCAGTGGAAAGAGCCCCTGAGAACCAAGACCCAACACTTGAAGCGGAGCAACCTTCCTCCAGTTGCAGGGCTCTGGGCCTAGACTGATTAGCCTCAGGCTGGAAGCCCAGCCCTTCCTCTAAGGAGCACATGGAACTCTGAATTACAGGGGAGTTCTCGGGGCTTGGAGCTATAAGCCTCAGGGTTTGAGAGCCCAGCAAGAAGTCTATGATATTGAAAAGGTCTGGGAAGCCATCTATGGTTTCACTAGAGAGCAGAAGGACCCTCTCTGCTCACAGCCTGTGATCCTGTGCAGCCAGCCCCTGCTCCTGATGCAGACGGGGCTGAAGCCAAGTAAGCTGGGGGCCAGAGGGAGGCAGTGGCATCCAGGGGTCCTGGCCTGGCCATGGAGGTTATGGGTGTGCCTCTGTTTCTATTTTAAAAAACAAACAGAAAAGCCACACACCCAAATAAATCATGGCACAGGATACAGTTTGAGAAGAACAGGAAGAGAAATGGAGGAGGGAAGCAGGAAGGGAAGGAGGTATGAGTTCTTGTCCTTGCAACAATTCACCTTTGTACAAATGAGCAGAGAAGTTAAGCACCATACCTGGGACACACAGCAAGGAGGTGGCTGGAGGTAAGGCTTGAGCCAGGTAGGGTAAACTGAGTCTCAGTCTTTATCTCTGTTTCTATCTTGTCTCTCTCTTCCTAGCTCCTTCTCTGCCCCGCTTCCCTCTTGCATGTCTTGGGCCCTGGGCTCTACATTAGAAACATGGGTGAGAGGAACTAAAAATATCTTTGTCCTAGTTCGCTTTCTATGGCTGTCATAAACACCATGACCAAAAGCAACTTGGGGAGGAAAATGTTTCTTACATCTTACAGCAGTCAGCCATGAAGAGAAGTCAGGGCAGGAACTCAAGGCAGAAACCTGGAGGCAGACACTATACCAAAGGGTATATATCAATACCAAAGGAGAGGCCAGGGAGGATAGCTGCTTACTGGCTTGCTTTCGTGGCTTGCTCAACGTGCTTTCCTATACAACCCAGGACTACCTGCCCACGGACAGCACTGCCTTTAGTGGGCTGGGCCCCCACATCAAACATCAATCAAGAAATGCCCCCAGACTTGCCTACAGGGCCAACCTAATGAGGCCTTTCCCCCACTGAGATTCTTTTCAAATGACTCTGGCTTGTGTCAAGTTGACTAAAAACCAACACAACGTCCAACTGACTTACAGAATTTATATTCTGGTTTGAATTAGAGAAGGAAGATCCTAAATCAATACCAAAGGCTGGCTGGGGTGCTGCTCAGCAGGGATCAATTGCCTTGCATGTGGGAGTCCCTGGCTTGCACCCGCAGCAGAGCAAAACATAAACAAATAAAGAGTACTGTGCGACTCTGGGGTCATCAGCTGGCTCCTCCTGGAGCTTCCGGGAACCGTGGTCCTGCTGAACTTCAGTCTGCATGGGGAGCAAGCTTGAGAGGGGTGGGGGCAAGTGAAGCATGACTCATGGAACCATGTTGATTTCATAAACAGTCACATGGTCCACCACGCACTGCTGTCTCAACTACCCTACAAGGGAAATGATTCTCCTTTACAGATTTAGCAGTTAAAGCCCAAAGAGGTTTGGCAAATTGTCAAAGGCCACACAGCTACTACTTGCTAGCAGTGCGATTTGAACCCAGGCTGTCTTGCTCCACAGCTATACTTAGCCACCAGCTTATGGAAGGCTTGCTTCTCTAAGCTTTCTGGATAGTTCAGGCCTGTGGCTGTTGGGGCATGTGACCTCAGGACCTTTCCCTATAATGCTATCTCACCATAGTCGTGACTTACAGAACAGAAGGAAGCAGTTGGCCATATGGGAATCTAACTAACCAAGTTGCATTGCTGGGCCCAGACAGGGGTCAGGGTGCTCTGCACCATGGCCACTGCAGGAGCTAAGAGACATGCATGCGTCAGCATACTTGTGCCTTCATGGGCCCACAGTCTCTCCAGGGCCTTGGGTTTTTTTTTTTTCTTTTCTTTTCTTTTCTTTTTTTTTTTTTTTTGGAAGACACTCATTCTAGGGCTGTCTAGAGGGATGTTTATTCCAGAGCTGTCTGGGGGTGTACCTGGCTGGGCCATGTCACCACTATACTTCTTGAAATTTGACCCTAAATGCCAGTGTTTGTTCATTGACTCTGGGGCACTTGCAACAGGAGGTTCAAGGCCAGTTTCTATTTCAGATGCCAGGAGACATACAAGAGGGAACAGGTGATGGAAAGCCTGAGGCTGGCTCACCTCCTACGGCAGGGCCAGGCTCCTGTGGATTTAGGATGTTGTCCTAGGAGTAACAGTAGGGGCCCATGAAGATGGCACCCAATTGTCACTCAAGCCAGTCTCCCAGCTGTCCTGGAATCTCTCCAGAGCTGTGAACTAGTGAAGAGACAGAGGGTCCTGGCAGCACAGTGCCCAGCACTCTGAAGTGAGCCTTCTGTGACTTTGCCCTTGAAGATGTCCACAACAAAAGCCTAGAATTACAAGCATGAGCCACCACATCCAATGTGTGCTATACTAATGAAACCCGGGGCTTCATGCAAATTTAGTCAAGCTACCAACAAAGTACTCCCTTAGCCCCAGAGACATTTTCTTTTTTTTTTAAATTTTTTAAGTAATTTATTTATTTTACATTAATCACAGTTTATGTACTTTATATCCCAGCCGTAGCCCCCTCCCTCTTTCCCTCCTACTCTCCCCATCCCTCACTCATCTCCTCCCTGCCCCCCTCCAAGTCCACTGATAGGGGAGGACCTCCTCCCCTTCCATCTGACCTTTTCTTTTTTTTAATTAAATTTTTACTTTTTATATTAATTACAGTTTATTCACTTTGTGACATTTTCTTATTAAAGGTCATTTATAACCTTGCCTCAAAAAAGAAAATTATCCCAGCCAAGGAAATCACCCACCTTCCAACCTCATGACTCAGTTTCTCCATAGTGGGAGAGCTATGGACCAGCAGGCGTCCTGTTTCCTCCCTGCCCTCATCACCCTGGACATGTTCACTGTACTCCAGCCACGTAGGCTCCTTGTTCTAGTGGTGCTTACCACAGGACCTTTGCACCTCCGTTCCTCTTCCTGACCTGCGGGCACCTGGGCACCTATGCTACTTGCTTCTTCCCTCAAGCATTGCTTCAGCATCACCTTCTCACCCTATCAGACCCTACCAGAGACTCTTTCCTGAACTTACAGCCAAACTCCTGGCCTCCTGAGACCTTCCCCTTTTCTGTTGCCCTAATCACTGGCTTCATTGACAACATTATAGTTCTTATTACTGTCTGTAGCTGACTATAAGCTGGAGGGGCAGCCCTGGCTGCATGGGGGCCACTGATAAGCCCGAGTGACTGGCATTTGCCTGGCACATGCATGAGTGGATGGACAGCAGCCTCGGCAGGAATGTGAGGGAGTGGGGAGGCTCAGTTCTTCCTCAACTACTCTTGCTGTTTTCCTTCCCTCCTTCCTTCATTCAAGGCAAGGCCTTAGGTACCCTAGGCTAGCCTAAAGCTCACTGTACAGCAGAACATCCGATTTTCTGCTTTCGCCTTTCACTGCTAGGATTATGGGCATGTGTAACCACATTTGGTTTGTGTAATGCTGGGTGTGGTTCTCCTCTGGCCTGGGGTCTGTCTCCAAGAAGCCCACAAAGTCAGGAGGGGCGTAAGAAGCGTGCCTGGAATGGCCCAATGAGCACTGTACAGGGATCACACACCAGCAACCACTGCAGGGAGCTAGTTCAACTTCAATCCCAGAGAATAAAAGTTATATACCCCCTTGGGGAGTGGGTGGGGGTTTCCAAGGATAGGTGTACATAATTGGTTGGAACTAGTCACTTCAAGGATGCTTGATTTGCATTAAACAGCACCCTCCTATTATGTGAATGGAAACACAGTACCTAATTATCATATAGGCTTGGGGAGGAGAGAGCTAGCAGGGAGCTGTGTCAAGGGCCATATATGAAATGTGGTTAGGAGCATCTGTGTCTAAAGACAGCCTCCAGATGAAGTCAGGCAGAGAGCAAGAGGCCCTGCTGAGGGAAGGGGGTCCTACACCTTACTGCTGAACTCAGAATGGCTATCCAGACTGTGTGGACTGCAACCTCAAACAGCAGGGTCATTCTAACAGCAGGGCATCAAAGTCAGGTTTTGTGCATGCTAGATGCTCATCTGTCCATTATGTGATTTCTCTAATCCCCTTGTTTTTTTTCTTGTTTGCTTGTTTGTTTTTTATTTTTTTTTCAGAAGGGTTTCTTTGTGTAACCCTGGATGTTCTAGAACTCGTTTTTCAGACCAGACTGCAAACTCAGAGGTCTGCCTGCCACTTCCTCTTAAGTGCTGGAATTAAAGGCATGTGTTTGTGCTATCCCCAGAGGTCATGTTGATATCCATGATCCATGCTACAGTGAGGGATTGCTGGTGTCTGTGGTCCCTGCTGCCACCTCATGATACCAGAGGTCCTTTAGGATGTCTGTGGTCTGTGCTGCCACAGAAGTCACGTTGACACCAGTAGCCTGTGCCGCTGCCAGGGACCCTGTTGGTGTCTGTGGTCCAGCTGCATCGGTGGGCCATGTTGATGTCCATGGCCCATGTTACCACCGATGGCCATGGGGATGGCCTTTGCCTGTGCCCTCCCCCCGAAGCCATGCTGGTGTGCGTGGCCCATGCTGTAGCCAGAAACCATGCGGACACCTATGATCCATGCTGCCACTGATGATAAAGGGCAAGGACACTTTCTTTGCAGCGGTGTTGATGACTGCAGACTCACAGCTGAGACTGAGGGTCATTGACTGAGGGGCTTCTGTGACCGCCCCCACCACCATACCCAAAAAAGAAAGAGTCTGTACAGGAGGCTACTAAAGAGAGTTATTAAAAATTGTTATAGGATGCTATAAGAGTTGATGGTTTCTGGCGGGGCAGGGAGGGGAAGGACTCAGTTCTTATTAAGGAACTGCCCACTTGGAGTTAGACTGTGCTCTGCTGAGTATAGAGGCAACACAAATTGGACTTGTGGGTTTTGTTTGTTTTTCTTCTTTTTTCATTTTGGAGGAAGTCACAAGGGCGGACAGTGGACCTGGGAGGACTGGAAAGTGAATGTGATTGGGATGCGTTATGTGAAATTTTCACATAATCAATACAATATTATGCTAAAAAAATTTAAAAATAAAATTTTATTTATAAATGGTCCTAGGGCAACATATTGCTCCAGGCAATTATTAAGCAAGCAAACAAACAAACAAAAATAACGATCTGGGCTGGAGAGAGGGCTCAGAAGTTAAGAGCACCTGCTGATCTTGCAAAAGACTCAGGTTTGGTTCCCAGCGCTCACATGGTGGCTCACAACCATCTGTCACTCCAATTCCAAAGGATCTGATGACACCTTCCTTTGACCTGCTTGAGCACACATTTTGCACATACATACATGCAGACAAATAGTCATGCACACACATCAAAAGAAATTGAAACATTCAAAATGAAAATAGCTGCAAACTCACAACCAACGGTCAGCCTTATATGGCTTAGTCCTCACAAGAAAAAACAGGGACCCAGCATTAATCCCTGTTTGAATTGATCAAAACTCAGAGAAGCTGAGGCACTTGCCCACAGTCACACAGTTAGCTAGTGAAAAGTCAAGGCTAGAGCTAGAGAGGCTCTTTCCTGACTGGGACACATAAAAATATTGCTTATATGTGAGAACCAGGCTTTGAAGCCAAGAGGACCCCAGGCAAAATGGCCACTCATTTCCTGTACCTCTGTATCCCTGCCAGACCCAGTGTGGTACGTGAGCTTTAGAAGCCACTTCCACCCCCTGACAGGAAAGCCTCTGCAACCGAGGGTCAGTTCCCCAAAGCCCTCAAGTGACGAAAGAGGAAACGAGGATGAGAAAGGAGAAATGAGCTAGGCCTATGTCAGTCCAAAACTAGGGTGGTCAATTCCCAGCACCACATCGGAGTCCTGGGGTCAGCCTGGGAGTTAAGGAAACCCAGCTGACTGCAGATGGGCCAGGGCCTTGACCTTCTGGTGTGTATGTGTGTGTTGAAGACTTGAACTTATATACATAACTGAGGATGACTTTGAACTTCTGACCCTGCTCCCTCATGCTTCTGTCTTCTGGATGCTGGAATTACAAGTGTGTTACCACTCCTGATTTAAGTGGTACCAGGGATAGAACCCAGAGCCTTGTGCATGCCAGGCAACCATTCTAACAACTAAGCCACATCCCCAGCCCTGTGTGAGGTAGTGTTGTTATTTGTGTGTACGTGTGTGTGTTACAGTGCAAGTCATGGGGAAGTCTATGAATAATTTGAGGAGAAGAGAGGTAGAGAAGGGAGGCTGGCCCCATCCTCTGTGAGATTTCTGCTTCCCTGGGAGAAGAAAGGGCTTACCCAGGCCGTCCATGGAAATACGAGGGAAAGCAGCTGCCTGCTCAGTCCCACATGCAAAGCCTAGTTGCAGAAAAGGGAACAGTGAGACGGCCCTGTGAGTCAGCATCTAGCAGCTATCTCTGCAGGTCACACAGTTGGTGGGGCATGACATCACCAAGCCTGGTGCAAAGCAGTGCCCGTCTTTGTAAACAGAAGGAAACTACAGAATTGGAGATGCCCAGATGTGCCCTGGGGTCCTGAGTATCAACACAGCCTAAAATTTCTGCTTTAGTTACACGACAAGCTGTGCATACTGGGTTACAATGGAAACCTGTTCTTCATTCTTCTTTCAGCTTAAGGAAACAAATTTAGTTTAGAAAATTTGGATGCAAAATATCTAAAAGAGGAAACACAATTAGCCCAGGGATGTCTCCCTGGGACAGGAGGAAAGTGACGACCTGATGGGTACCACAGAATTCTGTACGGGTTTCTCTTAAGCAATGAGCATGTACTACTTTTGTAAGGAAGAAAAGCCTGTTTTTAAGTTTCTTCAGGACAGATGAACATCTTCACCTTCATCGCTGGAAAGGACGGTGCCGGGCTTTTGACGGTGAGAAAGCACCCAGGCCAGTACTTTTCTTCCACATCATCTGGTCTCCTCTCCAGAAAGTGCTTTGAGAAAATCCTTCAGTCTTAAAAACAGACCAGGTTCCCCTGGAAGTGCCATCAGAGCCTCGCTGGCCTTGCCCACCGTCTGGAGTCACGTGGCAGAATCAGGAAAGGGCAGGGAAATCCACAGGCCTCCAGCATGACTGTTACCCACACAGCATTGCCCACAAATGTCACCAGTCACAGTCACCGCTGGGCTGGTGGCTTTGTTTTCTTTGCTTATTTTGCTTTTGGTTTGTTTGGGGTATGTTGTCTTTTGAGACATGGTCTCATTTAGCCCAGGCTAACCTCACACTCTATATGTAGCTGAGGATAATGTTGATACCCCTGAGTGCAGGTATGACATTCAACACCACACCTGGCTTATGTGACAGGTATGACAGTCGATATCATACCTGCTTTGTGATGTGACAATAGGGATTCAACTGGGTTTTGTGCTTTCCAATGGAGTTCCAGTCCTACTTTTTAAAAAGTTTTGTTTTTAAAGGATCTGATTACATAGCCCAAGCTGGCCTTGAACCTAAGATTGTCCTGCTTTAACTTCCCAACTACTGTGTTCACAAGTGTGCACGCACACACTTTTCTTTCCTCCTTCCCTCTCTTCTTTCCTTTCTATGTTTAGGGTATTTTGGTTTTCGTTTTGTTCAGGCAGGGTCTCTCTCTGCAACTCAGGCTGACCTGACATTCAGATTGTAGCTCAGGCTGGCCTGGAGCTCATATTGGTTTTCTACCTCAGCCGCCCAGGTTCCAGGACTGCAGTATACGCCGTGCCTGACTTCCTGTTCTGCTTTTAGGACCCTTTCCTTAGGCAAATTCCCAGAAGTGTAATTGCTGAGAAGCCTTTGTTGTTTCCAGGGCCTGGAAGGCTCAGCCAGACTGCTGGGAAAGGGGCGGCACATTTGCTTTTCCAAGGGACTGCCACGCCCAGCAGCTGCAAGATTTCTGCTGTAGGATCTGAGACATCTGTTCTCTGTGTCAGGAACCAGAGCGGAGCAGGAAACTGAAGGACTTTCCTTCCCTCTCCAAGAACAGGCCTCGAGACATGAAGGACTGCAGTGAGACCCTCAGCACCCTTTCTCTCTCCACCTGCATCCTGATCTCGGCCCTCCACACCCACCCAGCTTGTGGGAAAATTGGATGATTCTTTTTGTACTGAGATCCATGAACTTCTGTCACTGGCTGCCCATGTTTCCCTAGTAATGTGACCACAGCCTGTGGTATGTGCCCTAGAGCTGGATGGAACTGGTCTGGTGTATTTCTGCTCTCTGAGATCTTAGGGACACTCTCCTCCTCCCAACCCCAGGCCAGGTTCCTGGGCAATTGCACTGCTTCTGACTCCCGGGAAGGACTCCACCCATTTCCTGGAAGGATGGGCAAGACAGGGAAACCATCAACTTCCTGTGTCCCAGCCTTAAGAGTATATAGACTTCTCTCCTGCCCTGTGTCACTACAGTTCAGTGGACCAGGAAGGTGATCCAGGGGTTAAAGAGAATGAGAGAGAGAGAGAGAGAGCTGAGGAAGAAAGGGAGCTGCAGCAAGAAAGACCAGAGCAAAGAGGAACCAAGCAGGGTCAGGACCTGACAGAGAGGGGACTCAGAGAGAGGACAGCCAGGTTCAGGCATCACTGAGCACCCCAGTAGGGGGGAGGCAGTGTAATGCCCACATCTGAGGCTTCCCACACATCTCACAGCCCGCTAAGGCAACTGTCAGTGTCTTACAGGAAGCTACCAGCAGTTTCCCCGTAAGAATAAGGCCCATACAGCAACAGACACTGTCACCTCACTCTTTGCCAGGCATCAGCTTTCCTGCGCGCTGATCATATGGGGTCTCCCTGGCTGATAACTTGTATTTTGCTTACTGTGGAGTATCACAGAGAAGGATGCGCGCTCTGCTTACTGTCTGCTTCCTGAACACCTCCTCATGGCTTATCCCAGGCAGTTACTAACCCCAAGGAACTCTTTGCCACTAACAGATGTTGGTCTTGTTTATTGTTAGGTATTTTGTTTTTGAGACATAGTCTCACTGTTTAGCCCTGACTGGCCTTTCTGGAACTAGCCTGACTGGAACTTTCTTTGTAGACCTTGTGGGCTTTCAACCCACAGATCCACCTGCTTCTGCCTCCAAGTGCTGAAATTACAGGGATGTGCCACACCCTTAGCCCTGTTTTATAATTTCTCTTGATTTACTATCATTATCATCAATATTAGTGTGTATGTGTATGTGTATGTGTGTGCATGCTCGATGCATGCAGCTGCACTATATGTGCAGAGGACAGTTTTCAGGAGTCAGCTGCTATTGTGGGATCCAGGGACTGAGTTTGGGATGACAGCTACGTGCTACTTGGGATTGAATGCTTTGTTCACGATGTGATACTTGGGATTGCATTGTTCAGGCAAGGCAGGCGCTCTGCGGTTTGCAGCACCCAGACTCCTCCTAACCTTTATGCACACAATGGGTGGCCCCTATTATCAGTTCTGTTATATGTCAAGAAACTGAGCTCAGAGAGGTTTCTGGAACAGTCCCACTCACCCAGGTCTTGGCCTAGCCTCTGGGTCCAGAGCCACTCTGTTCAGTCACTCTCCTGAGCTGCCATAGCACTCTGTAATCCAGCGGAGCAGCGACTCCCACACTAGGGCAGGTGGGCCACAGACGACCCATTTGGCCTAGCTGGGCTCTGCTTCCTCTTTAGGCCTCTACCCATTGCCATGCATGCCCCACTATGTCCTCTGCGGGGCTACTGTTGAGGACAGTGTTGTCAGCTCCAGCCTGTTATTCTGACCCATGGGAGAACAGCCTGAGTCCTTCAGGTCCTTGGGAACTCTGTTTGCAACGCTAAGCTGGCGAAAATCTCAAAACTGACTCTGCCTCTGCCGCTCTTTTTGCTCTGGCTGCTAGAAAACTCAAAGCCCACTCGCATCCCAGCGCATGTCATCCTTTGTGTTTGTTTTAAATTCCTTGCCTTTTAGTTTTAACCATAGTTTCTTCATTTCCCGTTGGTTTTGTTGTTATCTTTGTAAATTTCCTCAAATCCATGTCAGGAAGCAGCAAGAGTATAAATGCACAAGCCATGGATGCATTACAAGTTCCTGACCTGACCTGGTTCACAGTCTGGGTGAGGTCCTTCCTCATTGTCAGGTGGCCCGATTGTTATGGAATATTTGTCCCTGGCCTTTAGCTGATAGTTGCTATGAATACACACACCGCATGCTGAGTGTTTCTAGGTGATGCGAAGGAACCTCCTTAAAGACAGGCTAAGGGATTTACCACACCACCGGTGGGGTCCAGCACAGGTGGACCCTGAGCAGGGGAACCTCCAGCTGAAGCCATGGCCAATGTCACTACACAGTGGCCCCTTCAGAGACCTCAGCCACAGAGCTCTTGCTGTCCTGACTCTCACTGCAGCCCCAAGGGATAGAACTGGGTGCTTGCCTCTTAACAGTCCCTCAGTAGCGTGGAGAGAGGCCAAGCCATGCTTATATCACTCTGCAAGCAGAGAACACAAAAGGAGAGGAAAAGCTGATTCAGGGGAAATAATCCCAAATCAGAGTTGTCTGTGTGTGAGAGACAAGCTCTTACATAGTCCAGGCTGGCCTTGAACTCCTGATCTACCTGCCTCAACCTTCCAAGTGCTAGGAAGGCAAGCATGTGATCATATCCAGCAGCAGTCAGGTTCACCTAGGGCATGCCGGGGCAGTACTCACTGGTAACCTGACCATCATCACCACAGTGACACACTGGTCTCTCTACACGTGAGGACAAGCACCTGTGTGTCTCATGTGGCATCTGAGACCCTAAAACACCAGAAGAAAGGCAGCCTGAGACATCGCTGGAACTAAGATCCAGGTTCTGGGTACATCCTTTCTACCACACCCTTCTTTGCCAGAATTTTGCCAAGACCTGTTCCAGGAGGGGGGCGAGACTCTGAAATCAGTAGCCCCCACTATCCTGTCCTAGAAAGGACACTACAGCCTTCCCTGTATATGAGCACCAGGCCTTAATCCATGACTAATCTGCCTGCCCCAAACCTGAGTGTGGCCTGCTGTTTCTGATATTAAGACAACAGAGTGTTCGGGCATTGTGAAGCATGCCTATAATTCCAGCACTCAGGAAACTGAGACAGAAGGATTGCTTTGAGTTTGAAAGCAGACTGGGCTACAGAGTGAGTTCTAGGCCAGCTAGGGATATCCAGCAAGACCTTATCTCTAACAAACTACCTCCCTAACTGACTAGATAAATAGATGAATTAATGAATGATGTCAAGTGGCCCCATGGCTAGCAACATCTGGGTCTTCCAGGTCTATTCCCACTGCTACAGTTGGCTTTGGGGAATCTCAAGAAATAGCACTAACAATTGTCACTAATCCTGCATGGTAATCTAGGCTGGCAGGGCAGTGTGGTAGAGACCCACAAAGACGCGAGTGTGCGAGAAGCTGTCCTCATACAATGGCCCTTCAGAAGCCAGTCCCTAGGGAAGACAGAGGATCTCAATCAACAAGGCTGAAGAAAGAAATGTCTGTCTCCTTTTGGGACCCACCCCCACAGGCACAGGGCCAAGAATGCAGCCAACATCTATTAAGTTTCTAAAATTATGCCTAGGTTGGGGGTGGGCACGGGTGGGGATTGGAAAAGGATGTAGTGGTCGGGTAGGCCGGCAGGAAATTTGCAACCCAGCTTCTCCAGCATCAGCCGGGTGCCGGGTGCCGGTAGTGAGCAGGGAACACGGGCTGCAGATGTCGGTCGGCTCAGAGAGTCAAAAGCCCTTCTGTGCATGGCCGCCCAGCTGCGGGACTCTGCAGACCTTGCCACGGTGCCTTCTCAGGTCACTGGAGTTTTCCCTAGAACAGTGGTGTCCTTTGGCTGCTCCTTTTAAGGAATATTTGAGAGAGAAAACTCTTAGTGTCACAACCAGCAAGTGGAAACAGGGTCACTGGGTTAGACAGGCTGTACATAGCACAACTGCAGGACACACTTTCCTGAAATAGAGTCTCACTGTGTAAAACCTACAGTCCTGCTCATGACAACCATATGCCCCAGAAGGCTACAGGTGCCTGTGTGGCCAGGTCCTCACTCTTTCATGGGTCTGTGAGAATGTGACTCAGTGGCCAACAGGCAAGAGGAAGACAGAAGAAAGCTTAACCTCAACCAAGGATCCTCATCCAAGTACTCAGCCCTTCTGTCCCTCACTGAATCTAAGATGGAGGCAGACAAGTTCAGAGCGGGTCCTCAGATGCAGGTCAGCCTGTCTGTTGGCACGTCGCGCAGTTCAGTTTGTCTGGAGGAGGTGGTGGTGCAAAGGCAATCATTCTTTCTTTTGGTTAAGCTTTCAGGGTGCGCACAGAATGGGGGCCTTTGCATCTGAGTGTCATCCCACTTTGTTCTCATTTTTCCCTCCCACATGGCCTCCTCACCCACCCTCTCCAAGTCTCTTTCTTCTCTGATGCAGTGCCCTCTCTTCCCTCCAGCCACTTGAGTTCCATTATCCTGCCAACCCCTTCCTTAAGATCATTTCCTGCCTCCTCTTTCTTCTTTCTGATTTCCCAGCCACCAAACACATATGTGTAAATAGAGATATACATGCACATATATAAATAGGCATACTGCATACATACAGATTGACATACATGTACATATATAGATAGGCATATGTGCACACATATAGATAAACACACATGTACACATTACATATAGCTATACATACACATATATAGATAGACATACACATACCCATAAGTAGGTATACATGCAAACATAAAGATAGACATACGTGCCCATATATTTAGATAGAGATATATGCAAATATAGAGAAAGACATACATGCACACATATAGATAGGCATACATGCACTCACATGTAGATAGATATATAAATGCATACATATACAGATACATACATGCACACATACACAAATAAAAACATACATGCACATGTATAAATTTGCACATATAGACATATATTCACACATACAGATAAAGACATAAACGCACATATATAGACAGACATACATGCACATATATACAAATAGAGGCACACATATATACTTTTATATTTATGTTTAGGTATACAAGAGAAAACATGGTATTTGGCTGAATCTGGCTTATTTCACTTAACATGATTTCCAACTCTGTCCTTCCTCTTACACATACTGTGATTTCATTTCTTTTTGCAGGTATATGAAATCTGACTGTATGCATATACCACATACACTTTGTCAATTCCTGTTTTGGCTGCTTCTATTTACTGTCAATAGTGGATAGAGTAGCCATAAACATTGATAAGAAGGCATCTCTGTGGTACAATCCTTCCAGTATCCACCCAGGAATTGGTGCTACAGGCCATGAGGTTGGTTCCCCACCCCCATCTGTCTGTGTGTGTGTGTGTGTGTGTGTGTACTCGCACACGCTTGTGTGTTGAGACAGGGTCTTGTTAGAGTAGCAATAAAGAACCATAACTGCTTCTGGTCAAGATAATAGAATTTCTGGCCCGACTGGAGAACCTCATGAGGCCACATCAATCACTGGGCTAAGGGACCACCCCTCAGGAAGGTGGACTCCCTCCTTACCTTAGCCATGCCAAAGAAATTGGAGCAGTGGGAAGGCCCGGAGGACCTGGGGACCCAGGCTTCCATGGAGGATTCAGTGCTGTTTGGATGTGATGGAGGCTGTGACCATGCTTGAGGCCATTAGACTTGTAGAGATAAGCCAAAGACACAAGTAGAAGCCTGTTTTGGAGATGGTTAAGGACATGAAGATCAAGTCCCTGTTCTCTACATGAAGATCTACCTGTTCTCTCTACCCATTAAAAAATCCGAGATTGGGCTGGAGAGATGGCTCAGAGGTTAAGAGCACTGTCTGCTCTTCCAGAGGTCCTGAGTTCAATTCCCAGCACCTACATGGTGGCTCCCAGCCATCTATAGTAAAATCTGGTGCCCTCTTCTGGCATGCAGGTATCCATGCAGATAGAACATTGTATACATAATAAATAAACCCTTAAAAAAAAAAATCCGAGATCATTGGCTTCTTCCTGAGTGTATCCCTAAAGGATAAGGCTCTAAACATGCGAGTGCAGAAGCAGACACAGGCAGGCCAGGGGACCAGGTTCAAGGCTTTTGTCACTTTGGGGACTACAATGGTCACTTTGGTCTTGGTGTTAAGTGCTCCAAGTAGGTAGTCACTGCCATCCGAGGGACCATCATCTTGGCCAAGCTTTCCATCGTCCCTGTGTGGAGAGGCTACTGGGGAACAAGATTGTCAAGCCGCACAGTGTTCCGAGCAAGGTGACAGGCTGCTGTGGCTCTGTTTTGGATCATCTCATCCCCACCCCCAGAGGCACTGCCGTCCAGAGGCACTGCCGTCGTCTCTGCCCCTGTGCCCAAGGAGCCACTGGTGATGGCCACTATAGATGACTGATGCACGTTAGCCAGGAACTGCGCTGCCACCCTGGGCAAGTAAGCCAAGGCCACCACTGATGCCATCTTTAAGACCCGAAGCTACTTGACCCCTGAAAAGAGATTGTTCTCTGCCCCTTCCCCCCACTTTTTTTTTTTTTTTTTTGGTTTGAGACAGGTTTTCTCTGTGTAGCCCTGGCTGTCCTGGACTCAATTCAGAGACCAGGCTAGCCCTGAACTCACAGAGATCTACCGGCCTCTGCCCCCCAAGTGCTAGGATTAAAGGCGTGTGCTACCATGCCCGGCCCTACCAAGTGTCCTCATCAGGAATTCACTGACCATCTTGTGAAAGCCCACACTAGAGTCTCCATTCATAGGACCCAGGCTCCAGCTGTGGCTACCACATAAGGGTTTTTTTTTAATTAAATTTTTATTTTTTATATAAATTACAGTTTATTCACTTTGTGTCCCAGCTGTAGCCCCCCTCCCATTCTCACCTTCCCTCCCTCATCTCCTCCTATGCCCCTCTTCAAGTCCACGGATAGGGGAGCTCCTCCTCCCCTTCCATCTGACCCTAGTTTATCTGGTTTTATCCGAACTGGCTGCATTGTCCTCCTCTGTGGCTTGGCAAGGCTGCTCCCCCATCCAGGGGAGGCCACATAAGGGCTTATACAACAATAATAAAGTGAATTAAGTCTGGGGGAAAAAAGATGAGTGCAATATTACCCCTTCAATGAGATAAAGTAATTTCCCTTCCCAGAATCCCCATGCAGCCATGCAGCTGTGAATCAGTCTTGCTTTTCTAAATTACTCAGGAAAGAGCAACTTTCCCTCTCTCTGTCTTTCCTCTAGGTATGCGTTCCTAACACTTTGGGTTCCCTCACTGTGGCGGTTAGTTTTGTCAATTTGACACAAGTTCAGCTCATCTTGGAAGAGGAACCTCAACTGAGGAAACGCCTCCATTAGATTGGCCTGTGGCCAAGTCTGTGGCCACAGAAGAAACAATTCTTCACTTGGATGTGTGAGGGCCCAGCCCCTGTGGGTGATGCTGGTGGGCCTGGGTGCTGTAGGAGAGCACACCGAGCAAGCCAGTGTTCTTCTGTCGCCTCCGCTCCCATCCCTGCCTCCAGGTTCCTGCCTTTGGTTCTTGCCCTGACTTCCTTTGACAAGGTGTGACCTGACAGCTGTATGATGAAATGAACCCTTTCCTTCCCTAAGTTGCTTTTGCTCAGAGTTTTGTCACTGCAATAAAAAGCAAACTGGGAACGTATAGTTTTTCTCAAAAGCCCCCCTCCCTGGCATGAGGTTGCCTCTCTGCCATGTGACTGAACTCCGTGCCAGCTTAACTCAAAGGGAAGGCTTTTTCCCCTTCTCTCCCCCATTCTCTGCCTTCCAGCAGCTGCTAAGGTTTGCAGCTTGCCTGCCCTGGGGGGGGGGGGTTCTTTAGACTCTAATAAAGTTGTCCTCTAGCTTCCATTTGAGTCCATCCTTAAATTCTTTTATTAATGAGACTAAGAATCCAAAAGTCCTACTCCCCACCCCTGATTATCCCTGCTTACTTATATAGCCTGGAACTCACTGTGTAGCTCAGGCTGGCTTTGAACTCATGGTAATCCTTCTGTTTTGACCTCCCAAGTACTGGGATTACAGGCATGGCGAAAGGGTACCACATGATACTCAGCTCAATCTGAATGTCAGATAAACAACAACTAATTCCTAGAACCACGTTTCCCTCAGTGTGACACATGATACACTTAAAAAGCCATTTCTGCCTATTAGACGTTCGAGCATAGATAGGAGTCCTGTGTTTTGTTAATCCTAGCACACACACACCAGGCCCAGGCCTTTGAGGAGTCTATCATTGCAAGGAAATTCCAGCCAAATAAGGGCACAGCCCTACTCCCCCATCTTTTAGAGACAGCAACTCACACACACATACACATGCATGCACATGTATGCACATGCACACACACACGTCCACCCACACTCAGTGGCCCTTTCCTTCCCCTGGTAGGTATGGAGTCACCGCCTGACCTGTTACAAAGGTTGTCGGTGCCTGGCACTGATAGGTCCATGGGAGGGCGAGGTGCGGGCTGGAGCCTAAGGACACCACTGTTTTCCCAAGCCAATCTTTTGTAAGTCCTGCCCAACCCAGACCTCCACCTTGGGCTACTTCTGAAAGTCATGTCAAGTTTTCTTTCCAAGATGGCGACACTGGCATGCTGGAGCTTCTATGGGGGTCCACTGGAGAAGGCAAGCTTCTCCCTGTCTCTGGACATGTGGGATAGAGGAGGAAGGAATGTTCTCAAGTAAGGCCAGGGCTGTTTCCGTGGCAACGGCTGCTGACTTAGGTGGGGACACCTGTGGTCACAAGGCACTGCATACTTGTGGCCAGTGAGCCCAGCCCAACCCCCACACGCAAGGGCACCTGGATGGGAATCAGCCCAGGCCTGGCTGTAGCCCCGGCCCAGGCAGGACTCCTCTCTGTGACCCCACATCTCTGTGTGCTTGATCCTGGGAGGACAGAAGGACAGAAGGACAGGTTTAGGGTGTGAGTCAGCTGTTCCAGGATTCCACTGGAGGTCAGTCTGGACCCAAACCCTTGCTACTCTTTCTGAGCCCCTGGTACCTTCTGCAGCCTTTTAAGAAGCCTGTCCCCCCAGAATCCTGATCTCTGGAGACACACTGGGCACTTTGTACCTACAAAGGCTGTCTTGTGAGGGGCAGAGTCAAAGCCTAGAGTGTCCTGCTCCCAGGAGATACTGTGCCATCCGGAAAGGAGCCAGCCAGACACTGGTACCCTCCCTTTGGCTGTCAGACTATTGAAACAATGGTTCCCCAAACTGGAGTTCCCCAGAAATCTCAGGCTGGAGGAAGGAAGGGCTGACGTGGGTGCAGCTAGAGGAACTGTCCCGGGAAGAGAGTTTAGTTTTGAACATGTCCCACCACCTTCAGGAGGGGCTGGGACACAGACGACAGAAATGGGCATGACCATCCCCTTACCCCCACCCCCTCCCGATCAGGACACCTCAGTCACGGATTTAAACCTAACCCTCAGGACAGGAATCTGAAGGAACCTGGTGGGTGGGAGCATCCTCACAGGACCTCCTGTCTTCACTGTTCCTTGTTTAATTGGCCTATCGAGGATGGGAGGCCCAGCCTAGCATGTGAAGGCTGCCTGGGTCCAGGCTCTGACCCTGCCCACTCCACTGCCTCTACCAGCCCATCAAGTTCTTAAGTTGTTTGGGTTTTTGCAGTGCTAGGGATGGATCCCAGAGCCTTCTCCAGGCATCAGCTGTGCCTGAGCAACACCTGGGAAAGAAGAAATCTAGTGGGATTGGATCCTGGACACCCTCTCCTGATGGTAGAGCTCCAAAAGCCCCTGGGACTGGCAGTCAGGGATGGCTTCCTGGAGGAGGCCACTGTTGAAGTCTCAACCTTAGTGAGAATCAGAGTGGGCAAGGTGATTGCCACTGGGGAAAATGGTATCTGAGGTACACATAGGTCACATTCCCTGCAGTGCAGGCTATGAGATCCGTTGCAGAAGGGTGGCCCAGGAACAGAAAGGGCTCACTCTCCAGACGCCAAGATCTGTACACAGAGAGCTGGCTCTGCCCTCCCCATGTTGGCCCCTGACAAGCAAGCCCCTCAGTGCCACCACACCCCTCACAAGTGGATGAAAAGGATCAAATTGGAGAGACAGAGGAGGAAGGCAAGGTTCAAAATCAGCCCAGAAGCCAGAGGTGACAGCCTGATCACCCAGCCGGGACGCCAGCAGCTGCCGCCTGCACCACCCGTGGGCCCAGTGGTAGGGACAGGCGGGCTGAGCTCACGGCCGTCCTCTTGTGGGATGTGTGCTAAAGTTTTTCTTTCTGGAGAAAACCTGCTGCACTCAGGTGAGGCAAGACACTAGGTCATCACTTGGGAAGGCTGTGAGTTGTGGTCCAGCCTGGGATGAGAGTGAGACCCTATCTCAAAAAGCAAAGGCCAGGGCTCAGAGTGTGGCTTTTGGTTGACACTTGCTGCGTAACAATGAAGCTTAGATCCCAGGAACCACAGAGCTAACTAGGAGTGGCCTCCTGCTCAAGTGCAACCCGGGGCTGTGAGGGCAGAGCCATCCCTGGGGCTTGCTGGTTACCCATTTAGCTAGGGGGAAAGAAAAGGTGAGATTGAGGCCCAGACCCTGCCTCAAAGGAGCAGGGTGGGGAAGGTGGTAAGGGAGAACACCAGACAATCTCTGGCCCGCACATAGGCACAGGCATACACGTGTGCAGACACCATGCACATATACCACACAGACACACACCAAAAAAAATGACAATTAAAAAAATAAAATCCAGATGTGGTAGCATATGCCTGTAATCCTGGGACTTTAAGAGGAAGAAGCAAGAGGATCAAGAGTTCAAGGTCAGCCTGGGCTTCGTGAAGCTCTTTCTCAGAACAAAACAAGTATAAGGAACAGAGGAAGTTCTGAGAAAATGTGTGCTGCTGACATGGGCAGACTCATGGGAAAATGGCAAAGCTTTTTTTCAGATCCAAGTACAAATGTTGATAGTGTGCGTGCAGAAAATAACCACCATAGCACCACCCCAGAAGCCTGAAGGTTGTTCCCTACAGTGAGTGCTCCTTCCATGGTTGGCCTAACCATGCCCTTGATTCAGCTGTACACACTAACCTGCTTCCTGCTACCCAGCCCCGCTTTCCTTTGTGTCTGTCTGTGTTTCTTTGTCATTTCTTCATATCCCACGGAGCCCAGTGAGGGCAAGTCCTACAGCAGCACACGGGAGCATCAACCAGAGCTGGTGCTCTTCCTAAGGGCCACACTGGGTGGCTCACGGCCACCTAGCAGACCTGGTGCTCTAGCCCCAGTGAGCACCTGTACTCACATACACAGATACGTACTTACACGTGACTTAAGGTGATGAAAACAAATCTTTCAAAGCCAAGTATGATGGTATAAGCCTGTAAGCCCAGCACTCGGGAGGCAGAGGCAGGTAGCTTTCCAATCCTCCTGTCTGCACCTCTTAAGTGCTGGGGTTACAGGCGGGCGCCACCACACCTGGCTCAGCCCTTGCCTTTCCCTGCCTCTCCTCTCACCACTCACTGAGGCTTCAGGGGACGCTAGCCTTAGGAGCCAAGTGTCCCAGATCCTTCGATGCCTTCTCAAGCTTACCTGGGGGTCAGGAGGAGGAACTGAAGAGACAATGGTTTCTCAGATGAAGCCTATTTATTCTGGAAGGTCAGTGAGCTCTTCTTTCTTTCTTTCTTTCTTTCTTTCTTTCTTTCTTTCTTTCTTTCTTTCTTTTTTCTTTCTTTCTTTCTTCCTTTCTTTTTTAAAAGAGACCAAAGGTTACCTGCAACATCCTCCAGTTTTTTAAATCTTTATGAGCTTGGTATGGTAGTGTCCACCTTTAATCAGGGCAGAGGCAAGTGGATCTCTATGAGTTACAGGCTGGCCAACAGAGATTGTGTGAGACAGTGTGTGTGTGTGTGTGTGTGTGTGTGTGTTGCATACACAGGACAATTTGTAGGAGTCTGTTTTCTCCTTCTGCCACGTGGATCAAACTCAGATAATCAGGCTTGGCAGCAAATATGTTTACCCACTGAGTCATCTAACTGGCTCCAAGTTCTCCAGATTTTAATTGCTAGTTCAATTTAAACAACACAAAATTAAATAAGGAGCTGGAGAGATCGCCAGTGGTTAATAGAACTGGTTGCTCTTGCAGAGGACCCATGTTCAACTCCCAGCACCCACATGGTGGCAGACTACAATCTGTGGCTCTACACCCTGGAATCTGACTCCCTCTTCTAATCTCCATGGGCACCAGGTACACATGCGGTGTATGTAAATAAATATAGCCAAAACACCCATTTACATAAAGCAAATACAATTTAAAGCAAGCGAGAAAGCAAGCTCTGGCAGGGTGCAGGGAGCTAGAAGTGATCAGGATATAGGCAGAAGGGCGATTGAGGGACCTCAATGCAACCACAAGAGATCCCTGGTGGACCACGCACCTGCCTGCTCACTGGCCCAGCTGGACGTTTCAGTAAGGAACAGCATGGCCATCCACAGGCCCCTGGAGACTAGAGCAATCAGCTGCCAAGCCTCCCACAGAGCGCACTCCAGGCTATGGTGCCGAACCCTGCTTCTTGGGTGGGAGACCCTGATTCATCTGATTTCCAAGCTTTAGCCCAGCCTGGCCTCAAACTCACAGAGATCTGCCTGCCTCTGCCTCCCTGAGTGAGATGGGTCTTAATGGGTTGCTAGAGATAGATCTTTTTAAAGTAATCACATTAAATTGTTTTGAACATTAGTTACAGCCACGTTATGGTACCCAGAGGGTGGTATTCAAAAGACTAAAATAATTTCACTTTAGACTGGCAACATTCTAACTCTCCACGCTTGGTACTACTCATCTTCGCAGCTGTAAAAAGGCAGGCACTGCTTGCTGAAGGTCCAGCACAAACATAACATCTTTTTCAAATCTTGGGCTTTGAGATAGCACAAACTCTCTGAGTAGGAGCTTGTCTTTGAACTTAAAGGGGCTGAGCTACCAGAAAAGCAGATATGCAGGAGAGAGAAATGGTTACCTAAAGCCACTAAGGAAGACTTTTCTGGGCTGTATTATCTGTTAGCCACAGAGTAATGTGAGTTCTAGAAGCTGTAAAATTGTAGCGAAATGTGGTCTGGTCCCCCTAAGGTCAAACAGAGCCGTCCCTTTCCCTCCTCTCTCATCTCCCCTCCCTCCCTCGCTTCCTCTCCCAGCAGCAGATAATCAGACATGGTGGTGCACATCTGGAATCCAGTATTGAGAAGCAGAAGCAGGAAGATCAAGAGCTCAAGGGACTACAGGGCTACACTGAGTTCTAAGAAGTCTGGGCCACATGAGACCCCGACCTCAGAAGAAGGAAGAAGACAAATCAGGGGGTGAAGAAGAGAAGGAGGAAGGAAAGAGGGGGAGAAGGGGAAGAAGAGGGAGGAGAAGGAGAAAGAGAAGGGGGGAGGGAGCGGGGTGGAGCAGAGAGGAGGAATGGGGAGGGGCACAGGGTTAAGAGGAAAAGGGCAGTGGCAGCAGCCGCCAGGTTTCAGCTAGGCAGGGTGGCAGAGGCCTGTAATCCTGTAATCCCAGCCCTTAGAGCAAGAGGCAGGAGAATCATGAATCTAGGGCTAGCCTGCGCTAATAGGAAGACCCTGTCTCAAAACCTAGCTTCAAATAAACCAAGAATCTGGGTCCCATCTTGACCCTCTGCACACTGAGAGCAGCAGCCCAAGATCACAGAGCTATAGCAGATGAGAGTCACAGACAGAAGCCAAGGTGCACAGCAGCCCAGCTGTGAACAAAAGCACCAGGAGTGGGCAGACTACTGGGTGAACTGTGTCATGCTGCTTCGTATGAACTGAGCAGATGGTGTTCCCAAAGTGTCTTTATGTGGTGCCCAATTAGAGCCAGAAGATAAAGAAGCCCAGGACACAGGGAGAATCAAGGCACAGTGCAAGTCTTTGAAGGTCACAGTGGCAGAGCAACACAATGGTGTGTCACAGCCTAATGTCATCTCAGATCTGCTGCCAGGGAGCTGAGTCTGTGTCACAAGCCCATGTGGGAGCTGAAAGGCCTCTCAACAGTTCAGAGACAATGACAGCCTTCTCTTCTCATCATCCATCTACCCCTCCACTCACACACCTGTCCATCCATCCATCCATTTATCCATCCATCCATCCACCCACCTACACACTCATCCACCCATCCATCCACCCATCCATCCACCCATCCATCTATCCATCCATCCACCCACACACCCACCTACCTATCCACTCACTCACACATTCATTCAAACAGCAGGTCCTGCTGCTGGATAGGATAGGGAGCCCAAAACTGAGAGTCAGCCAAGCTGGATCTGTCCTCAGCCACACAGCAACACACAGGTCACCCAGCCTCTGGGAGACTCACTGAATCCTTGCAGTGGTCACAGAAGGCAGGAAACCTCAGGATCCCATTTTTCAGATAAAAGAACACAGGCACAGAGAAGTTGAGAACAAGGCCGCAGTCACACAGGTCATCAGGACATGGGTAGGATTTGAGCTCAAGAGCTGCCTCCAGCTGCCAGGTTCCTAATCAAGTCCCCAGTGGTTCCCAAGACAAGGGCAATGGGGGAGAGTCCTAGAGTGTAGAGCTTGTCCCCATAAATGATGTGAGCTTGATCCTTGGCATGTGGGAAGAGATGACTTTTCCAGTCTGATGGAATTAGAAGTTGAGCCCTGCTAGGGGACAGGCTCTGGGCACTTAAAAGCCATCCTCCAGTATATCCCACTATTCCCTGCAGCCTACCTCTACCCTCCTGGAAACCTGGGTGTTGGTGAGTCACCCAGGTTTAGGGAACATTCCACCTTAGCTGTGGAATGTTCTTCCTCCCTGGCTCCAATCCAGGCTCTCCGGCCACACCCAGCAGGCAGCCATGGCTGGTGGATGGTGGCACAGCTTTCTGGATCACCTAATGCAAGAGCATGAGATCCAGACCCAGGCAGTGAGACTGTGCCCTGAGACTCTCAGGGGAACTTCCGAGCAAGGGTGATTCTCTCCTACGCTAGTGAAAGGGAAGCTAGGAGCATGAAGGACTCATTCATCTAGCAGGCGAGGCAGGCCTTGTGAGGGAGCACAGATCTTTCCATTGCTGCCAGGGCCCCTAGATATAGCCATGCCTGAAGCTACCCCGTCACCAACTCCCCATTATGTTCTGTTTGCACATAAGCCATCTTAATTCTGACTCTGTTCTTTGCAACATTTTGTTACTAGTCCCAAATAACATACTCCAATACACACACACACACACACACACACACACACACTCACTGGCATACCCACACACATATGCACACACTGGCATGCTGGTTACTCACTGGCCTGAATCAAGTATAGCCGCTGAGAAGAGACTTGCTGCTTTTCAAAGGAGATGAGGGAGGGGAAGATGCTTCCCGTTCTTCTGGGATGAATCATGAGATAAAAGCAGAGTGCATTCGTTTCCCCAGCCAGTTATCCTGCCTGACAACCATGACTCACATCAGCACCAAGCAGGCAGGGAGGGACCTTCCCAGGGCTTCCACACTCTGCCTGTGTCATTTTCCCCAGACTCAGCCTGCGGCCTTGGAATCTGGGTCGTTTTTCAGCTTGGTTTTACTTTGTTTTGTTTTGCTTTGTTTTGAGACAGGGCCTCATGTAAGCCAGACGAACTTCAAACTCTCCATGTAGTCAAAGATGACCTTGAACTCCTGATCCTCCAGTCTCCATTTCCAGTTTCTGCTGTTGCATGTGTGCCATCATGCCTGCTGGGATGGAACCTAAGCCTGGGTGTTCGTGCTTGCTAAGCACTTCCTCTGCTGGTGGCTGCATCTCCCACACAGCAGCGGATTTAAAGCTTCCAGAAAGCACCTTGTGCGTTGTCTTAGTTATGTTTCCATTGTTGTAATGAAACACCATGACCAAAAGCAAACTGGGGAGGAAAGGGATGGTCTGGGTTACACTTCCATGTCATAGTTCTTCAGTGGCTGCTGCAGGGCCACCAGCCCAAAGATGCACGGTCCACAGAGGGCGAGGTCCTTCCACATCAACCAGCAATCAAGAAGATGCCCCACAGCCTGGCCTATGTGCCAACCTGCTGTGGTTTCCTCTTCTCAAACGACTCTAGCTTGTGTCGGGCTAACAAAAAACAAAACTACAAAACCCAAACCTAAGCAGCTATGTGCATGTCCAGGCCGAGTAGAGCCTGGAGGCCACCCATACCATGCTGCGTTGTAAAGACTGACAGGATTGCTACAGGAAGTCCTGGCTTTGCCCTTCCTACCAACCACTGGGCTTTCAGAAACACCGCAGTCAGAGGAGTCAAAGACAAGGAGGGGCAGTTTCCAAAGGGAAAGACGCAAGCTAGGAACGTCAGACATGATGTCATTTTAGGCTGGGTCCCAGAGGCAGATCCTGAGTCAGGCACTGGATGTACAAGTGGCTTTTTGGAAGGTGAAGGAGCTTAAGGGTGGGAGCCGGAAACCCAGCAGGGGCCACACACACACACATTCCCCTTTCCCTCTGCCTGCTCACCTGCTTCCAAACAAAACACTTGAAATTTGCTGATCAAGAAAAACCAAAGGAGACTGAGGAGTTGGTATCTGTATGACAAGGTTTTGGGGAACACAGATGCAGGTTTGAACCCTGTCTCTTCTGGAGCTGGGGCCTAGGGAGAGGCTAGCTCAAGGTGACGAACATGAGACAGATGCATTTTAGCCCAGAGGCCAGGCACAAAGAACCTGTACGTTTCAGCTTTGCCTGTCTCCAGGTGTCACAGGCCTGGGCCCTGGGAGAAATTCTAGCATCAACTAGTAGTTCTGGTGGCAGTGGGGGTGGGGAGCAGGTAAAGTGTCTTCTTAGTCCATTCCGTAGCCTGACAGGCTTCTGAGAGACCAAAGGATTAAAAATCAGCAGCTATTATTTTAAAGATTAAAGCCTGAACTAAGGCCAGCCAAGTGGAGATATGTCCAGCCACCTTCAGGGAAGAACTAGCCTTAATACCCTGAGGGGAAGAACTTTCCTATCCACTAGAGATACAGTTGCTAGGAAACTGGCCCCTCTCCCCTAGGAAGGGAAGCCAGACCATTAATGGTTTGGGGGGCCTTCCTATAGCCAATCAAAATGCAACATCGTGTTTCAACCAATAGATGCTTGCCAGGCAGGAATCCCCCTGCTTTGGGCGCACTGGGAGAGACCAGACTCTAAATCATCCAACTAACCTGAGCACCCAACTAACGCTGAGCGGCTCTCACCGCTTTGGTGAGGTATGTGAGCCCAAGCTACAGCTTGTTATAAAAAGATCCTCATGTGTTTTGCAACAGATTCGACTCCTGGTGGTGGTCTTTTGGGGTCTTGGGAATCAGGCACAACACTTCCATCTAAGCCAAATCTTGGCTTTGCTTTTACTATGGGACTCCAGAAGCAGGAGAGGTTGGCAGCAGGACAAATGTCTTCCCAGTCTCCACCTCTCTTTCCACCAGCAACCAATGGGCAGAGAATACCCCAACTGGCAAAATGCATCTGCTGGTCTAGAATGCAAAGTAGGGTACTGTCTATGGAGCAGCTCATTATTTGGGGTGCCAGTATGAACTATCTTCAAACCACCCAGAGACAGCGTGACACACATTTGTAATCCTGGCACGTGCAAAGTGAAGGTTGTTAGGGAACCTCAGAGTGGGCTCCAGACACCCCAAGGTCAAGTTCTCAGCACAAAGGAGATGTATTTGCCCCAGAGGGATAGAGGGCAGGAATAATAGAGGAAGAGGGAGAAGGGGAGGAAAACAAAGGAAAGAGGAGAAAGAGGCAACATAGAGGGGAAGGGCTGCTTGTCCAGGAGGACAAAGGGCTGCCTCAGGATAGAGAGGAGACAGACCTGGCCCCTGGGCAAATGGTGGTTTAGAAAGATAAAACAGGAAACCCCATGTTAGGATGAGGTGTTTAATTTTGATTGGGCATGTTAATTAGGTGAGCCAAAAGGGGACTTTTGATTGCTGGAATTTGGTAGTCAGCACCAGGAGGAGGAAGTGGCCAAATAAGGGAATAGACCTTGGGGGCTAGCTTTAGGATGTAATCTAATGGTTTTTAGCAAGGAAGAGGGAATGGAGGAGGAGGGCAAGGCCTACCGGAACCATGTTTGCCATGCTCGAGGTAGAAGGGTCAGGAGTTCAAGGTTATCCCCAGCTATACTGCAAGAGTAATGACAGCCTGGACGACATGAAATTCTGTCTCAAAACAACAGCATCAACAACACCTACCAGTGATGCCCCAAGACCCAAGGTCATGCTCTAGAGCAAGGAACTCTAGAACAGGGAGAGGTCTTGGTCCTCAACTGAACCATCTTGTACCCTGGCTTGTCAGAGGTATCACATTGTCCTTCACCCTGGACCTTTGCCTTTCCCTACCTTCTCCTGTCCTTGTCCTTTGGCCTTGGGCTTTTTCTGAGCTGAGAAAGCCTTCCTGAACCCCAGCACCTCTAGGTGGGCTTTCCCAGTTCCCTACATGCCTCCCTACCCAGTGCATTTATTTACTTTGCTTGTCTGCCCCCACCACACACCCTTACTGAGCTGGCACACTCTTCCGGGAAGCCTCTGGCCTGGCTTGGTGTGCTCAGATTTCGTACCTGCTTCTATTCCAGACCAAAAAAGCAACGGCTGGGCTCCTTGGCACCTGGCAGCCATTTCTCTTTGAGCCCAGCTTGGCAAGGCACTGTCCAAGTATTTTTTGATATTACTAGCTGTGATGATTAGTTTCTCTTTCAACTTGACACAAGCTAGAGTCAGCTAGGAGGAGGAAAACTCAACTGAGAAAGCTCTCCCAGCAGACTGGTCTGTGGGGCATCACTTAATTAGTGGCTTTCTAAACAACACACGTCTGTGTGTTGGTTAACTTTGGGTTTTGTGGTTTTGCTTTTTGTCAGACTGACACAGCTATATCCTTTGAGAAGAGGAAACCTCAGCAGAGAAAATGCCTCCATCAGGTTGGCCCGTAGGCTAGGCTGTGGGGGCATCTTCTTGATTGACCATTAATGTGGAGGGACCTGTAGCCCACTGGCACAGTGCCTATGCCCCCCAGCAGGGAGGGGTTAGCCCTTAGTAGGTGATCCTGAGTCGTATACAGCAAGCTAAGCCAGCCATGAAGAGCAAGCCAATGAGCAGGTTTATTTATGGCTTCTGCTTCCGTTCTTGCCTCCTGGTTCCTGCTGTGAGCTCCTGCCCTGACTTCCTTCAGTGATGGACTGTAATTTGGAACTGTAAGATGAAATAAACCCTTTGCTCCCCGTTGCTTTTGGTCTCTAACTAAGACACTGTTCCTGCTTTACATTTGTGGAAACTGGGCTTTACCAGGGTCAGGGCCTCCAGCTGACAGCACATGGTAGAATCAGAATTTGAACTGAGGGCTACAGAAAACAAAGAGTCTGGCTGATTGTTATGCTATGAGAGAGGGCAGCTCAGGCCAGCTAGAGCTACACCATGAGTCTGTGTTTCGTAAAGGGGAAGGGGCGGGAGGGGCAGCCACAGTTCTGTTCCCGTCCTAAGGCTGCTATGATAAATGACCAAATGTGGACGGGCTTAGAGTAGGCAAGGTGTGTGGTGTATGCCAGCAACCCAACACTCGGGAAGCAGAGGCAGAGGGCTACAAGTTCGAAGCCAGTGTGGACTGCGTAGTGAGATCCCTCTAAGGGAGCCAATCCCTGGCTTGATTACATCTGCAAAGGCCATTTTTCGTTTTGTTCTGTTTTGTTTCAACACGATCTCCTGCAGCTCAGATTTGATGGTGAACTTTTGAGCTCCTGCTGACACCTCCAGAGTACTGATTCCTGTGCTGTTAGACAGCGACCCCAGTGCTTCCTACATGCAAGACATGCACTCTACCCACCAGACCAGACCCTATTCAAATACAGTCTCATCTCCACGTGCAGGGTCGGAGGGGACTGTGCAGCAGAGGCTATTGATACAGGGTTGGACAGTCAGTGGGCTCTCCTGGTGGACCCCTTCAGCAGGGAGAGTGAGAGGCTAGAGAGAGCAGAGGCAGGGTAGGGCCACCTCAGCACATAACTAGTACGGGCTGCCATGTGGCCTGCTGGCCTGGGAGCCCCAGTGTGTGGGACCTTTGGCTTAGTAGAAAGGAAGCCACTAACCCAGGCTCCGGGCCCAAAGCAGATGCAGGTGACGCAGGTGTGTCTGGATTCTGAAGCCACCAGCAGCCCCACTTGCTCTAAGAACAAAGAGTAGGTCTTGTGTTTATGACTTCACAGGGCACTATGACTGAGCCAGAGCTCCTCCCCCTGGAGAGGACAGATGCCTGCAATTCCACGGGCCTGCTCACTCTAGGTCCCTAGTGACAGAAACAAAAGCCACCCTAAGGGCTGGTAGGAGGGCTGGGCTGAGCTGCCAGGAGCTACCCCGGCTGCCATTACATGATCCTTCTCTAGCCCCCAGCTCAGAGCAGAAGAAGGAGAAAGCCCTGACCCTGTCCCGAGTGTACCACCTACCCCACCACACACACACACACACACACAGGTACACAAATATCTGGGCTCCTCAGGCATAGCTTGGAGTTCTAACCATTACCATGCAAGCAAGTGGCTCCACCTCCCTCTAAGACAAGCAGCAGGCAGCTTACCCAGGCCGCCTGGCTCCACAGCCCCTTCTGTGAGCTGAGTTAGAGTTCATTTCCAGTGAGCAGGAAGGGAAGGCATCCCACCCACCCCAGGTCTGTAGCTGCCTGCAAGCATCGTCTGGCCTTGCTGGATTCAGGGAGCTCCCTCCCACTCCTGCCCTGACCCTAACAGGTTCTAGAGACAGAGCACTAGGCTTCCAACCTGATGGGCACCTTGGCCAGAATCTCTGTGCCTCATTGAGCAGGTGGCACGGGCAAACACAGACACCTGTCAAGGTAAAGTCTAAAGCTGGTGGGCTAGCACACCCTTGGGCTAGGCCAGAGTCAACCTTGGTGATGCCAGATGGAAAACTGAGGCCCAAAGAGGGCCCGGCTGCACAGAAAACAGGACAGAGATGAGCTAGGTGTCGAGCCTGCCGCTTGCATGCTTTTCCTTACTAAACAAGTTTATTAAGAGAAAATGCACAAAATTCACAGTTCACCGTGCAAGGTGGACCATCCCATCACTTTTGGCCTTTGCATGGATAATTAGGACCATTCCCAGGATGGGAATACACACAAAAGCTGGTATCTCCATCCTAGCCCAGGATTTCTCTCCAATCTTCCGGTTCCTAGCAGCTTAGAAGCTCACTGCTGCCTCTGTGGACCCACTTTTCTCTTACTTTATTTACTTACTTACTTATTGAGTGTGTATGTGCACGCACAAGTGCATACGTATATACAGAGAGAGAGAGAGAGAGAGAGAGAGAGAGAGAGATATTAAAGGACAACTTGTGTAGGTTGGTTCTCTCCTACCCCACAGAACTGGGACTCAAACTCAGGTTGTCAGTCTTGGCAGCAGGCTCCTTTACTCAGAGAGCTGTCTTGATGGCCCCGGAGAGTTCTTGTGAGAGGAATAAAAGGATATGCCGTATTTTGTGCCAGCCTCCCTCCTCTTGGAGCAATGCAGTAGCATGTGAAAGTGCTTCCTCCTTTTTGTGGCTGAGTAATATTCCACTGTATGGCTCTACCATGTTCTTTTCATCCATGGTCCATTTTCTTTTTAACTCCGGTGGAGCTTCCTATCTACAGGCTTGACATGTTGGCAGACTACACAGCCCACAGAGTAAATGAGACTATTTCATTTCAGAGTCAGGGAAACAGAATTCTGTGGAAGATGCATGCTAGGTCCACTCCTAAAGGCCTCCCACTGGTGGCCTGCATGGCAAGATGGAAGTTACCATATTTGATTGGGCCTGAGAAGAATTTTACAGTGGTCTGGAGGACTTTGTGGCTTTTGCTCATGTGTGTGTATGACTACAGACACCAGGGGTTGATGTCTTGTGTCTTGCTTAATAATGCTCCACTTTTTTTTTTTTTTGGCCATGCTAATGCTTCTTTTCATGAAACTTCTTATTGATTCTTTGGGAATTTCACATCATGCACCCTAATCTCACTGATCTCCCCACCTTTTCGTATCTGCCCTCTGCTCTTGCAACTTCCCCTGCCCAGAAGAAAAATAAAATAAGATAGAAAAAAAAATCTTGTCAAGGAAGCTGTGTGTCATAGTGTGTCTCCCAGTAGACCCTTCTGTCCACACATTCTTATTCGCAAATGTTCATTGCAATGAGTCATTGGTCTGAGGCCATCAGCTTCTGCTACATCGTCAATACTGGATCTTCGCTGGGACTCCTCTCGGATATCCTGTTGTGGCCTTGAGATCCTGCACTGTGGATCTGTAGGACCAGACCCTTCACATGCTCCAGCAGTTCATAGATGGAGTAGGTGTTGGGGTGGGCCAACTCAAAGTTCTGGATCTGGGCCTGGGTAGTGGCTGAGTTGGTCAGCCCAGCAGCTCTGCTGCGCTCACACTACCGGGCTCTGAGCTCTCCAGCATTGCCTTGGCTAGCTCACCCAAAGCTGAATCTGACAAGGGCAGGGCCAGCTCTGCTGATGTCATGCCCTCCGGGTCAGCTCACCCATGCCTTCACCATCAGGGCCAGCTCTACTGTGCTGCTCCAGGCAAGGTGCAGGGCCACTCTCCTGAGTTCTCAGCCAGTGAGGGGCAGGGCCAGCTCTATGCAGTTGATGTGGCAGTCAGGACCCAAAACATCCACGTGGCCTTTAGTAATATGGGCCATGGACCTAAACACAGACCCCTGGTACTGAACATCCATGGACCCAGACATGGCCCTCAGTGGCAGCACAGGCTGGAACTTCATCGTGCCTCAAGTGGCATCACAGGCTGTTCACCTCAGGCTGTTCCTAAACACCCATGTGTCTACAGTTCTACCTCTCTTTATAGCATTCAAACTGTTGCATTACTTTCTTTCCCATCTCTCCATTACAAACTTGTGTATCATAGTGGCAGGCCACATGGTGGGTGGGGTCTCTGGGTGTCTTCAAATGTTTGTCCATCCCAAAGATTCCAAAGAAAATAAATTTCTGGCCAAAGCTAAACACAGCACAGTAAAACTGCAATTCAACATAGACATCCAGTCTTGTGGCTGAACCGCCACCACAGCTAACTAGAGGGATGAGCAGGTAGTCCGATGATGAGAAGTAAATACAGCAGGACATGTCAGCTGTGGGTCTCCACTCTGCAGGAACTGCTCTTCCTGGGCTAAGATGCAGCTCTGGGAGTCAGAGTGCTTCACACAGCGGTCCATCTTCTCAAAGGGAAAGGCACAGGCCCATTGGCACTTGTGTTTGTTACTGGCTCTATTGGTGGTATTTCACCATTTCCCAAGGACTAAGAATAGCAGACGCCTTCACGCCTCCAGAGTGTCTCTTCAAACCACTCAGTTTCTCTTCTCTTCCATCTCTCCCCCACCTACTCGTTCACTTCCTGTCTCACTTGGGCCCTGCAGGGGTGGGGGAGAGCAACCTGGGCATGGGCCAAGGTTTTGTCTTCCCTCCAATATTTTTTTTTTCTGAGACAGGGTCTCCCACTGAACCTGAAGCTCACAGAAAGCCCAGGGAGCCTCCTATCAGCCGTCTCTGAATTAGCATCACATGTGTATGCTACTGAGCATGGCTTTTCCCACGGGTGTTGGGGATCTGAAGCAGGACGCCATTGAGGAACACTGCTCACTGTCTCACTCCTTACAGCTTGCTCAGCCTGCTTTCTTATACAACCAAGGACCATCTGCCCAGGGATGGCACCACCACCACTGGGCTGGGGCCTCCCACATCAATCATTAACCAGGAAACTAGCCCACAGTCTTACCTCCAGGGAGTCTGATGAAGGCGTATTCTCAACTGTGGGGTCCCTCTTCCTAGATGACTCTAGTGTGGGTCAAGGTGACCAAAAGTCTAAGCAGCATCCATCTGCTTAGTTATCTTGTGCAAGTCTGGCAAGTTTCAAAACTGAAAATTGTACCAGGAACAACTGGTCACCCTCTTGCCTCTGAAGCCCCCGCCTGCCATTATGCCTTACCTCCCCCAACACATGGCACTCCGTATCTCCAAGGACAGCTCCAACCTCTGCCAATCATCCAGAGGGCCACACTGCATCTTCAAACACCCATCTCTCTGCCCACAATCTCTAGGGTCAATGGTTCCCAGCAGGTACCTCTTTCTCCAATGGGTGAGATGGGTCTGAGGGGCTCACTGGCCAGAGAGGTCCTACTTCCTGTCTTTTATTCCCAGAGAGGCAGTTGCGAGTCCCAACAGCTCTGTATTGAGCCTTGGGGAAGTAGCTCGCTGAGATGTACTCTTCACAAGTTAGCCAGCCATGTCCTCTGTCAGGGCTGTAAATGAACTTTCATAATAGTCTTTGGTTCACAGTCAGGTTGGGAAGGTAGCAGCATTAGAATACTGTACTATGTTCCTGATTATCACCTTCCTCTACAACATCCTCAACGCTGGATGTAGACACTGTTCCCAAACAGTGCTGGGCCTGCTAGGGCCTCTGCAGGGGACATTGGCTGGGCCTTAGGAGCAGTGTCCCTCTGGCTAGCCCCTCTCTGTCCTGCATCCCTTCCTCCCCAAGGCAGGAAAAGAACTCTCTAAGGCACTGTAGAACCTGGGGAAGTCTCTTTAAGCCTGTGGCAGCCTGCAGTGAGGAACTCTTCCATCTCCCTTGTCTGGTCATAAATGACATGACCCGTATTCCTCAGGGATCCTACTCTACCTCCTGGAAGAAGGGATCCACATGGAGAGGCCAGAACCATCTGAGCAGACAGGCTTGCTGCATCCCTCAGTCAGGATTTGGTCCTCTCACACTTTCCTTAAGGTAGCCTGTTTTTGTTACAAGAATGTCCGCATTGATGTTTATGACTAGAGAGGGGACTGGATGGCATCTCTACCCAACTCCACTCTGTGTGCATGTGTGTGTGCAAGCATGTATGTGTGTGTGTGTGTGTGTGTGCAAGAGAGAGAGAGAGAGAGAGAGAGAGAGAGAGAGAGAGAGAGAGTATACACTTCTGCAGCTACACTCACCTGTGTGTGCAGACACTGACCTCAGTTTCAAATGCCCTCTTCTGGATCTCCACCGTGTTGACTGAGACAGGACCTCCCCCTGAGACTGTGGGCTCACAGATTAGCTACTGACCCTTAAGGTCAGCTGATCTCTGCCCCCAGAATAGGAAATAAGGACAGGTGCCACCTGCCAGGCTTTTTGTCAGATAATGTTAAGGGTGTTGCTGTCTCAGACCTTGGCTACCTGCTGAGCAAGGTGAATTGCCCAGCAGTCTTCTGCTTGGAAGAGTTGCTTCAACCCCAACACAAAAAGTCAATCGATGCTGTGGAAGCCCTTGGGCTGGCTGTGATCAATTAGCTCCCCAGGCGCTATATGGGTCTGCCTGCAGACACAGGGTGCCTCCGTGTGGCAAGACTGAGTGACATTTTGATGGCACGTGAGGCTGCTTTTTGGCAGAATTTGGTTCAGGCTTCTCCGTGTTCAGAAGAGGCCTGGAGAGTCCTGGAGCCAAGCCCCTGGTCACATGGCGTTCCCTCCTCCTTGTACCTTCATTGTAGCCCTCAGCCCCCGGAGAACATGACGGTGCCAGACTCCAGAGAGCGCTCCTGATTGCTCCTGCTCAGGGACGCTGCTTAGAAAAACAAAGGGGGGGGGGGGCTGCAGCGGTGCTTCACTTGGTAAAGTGTCTGCTGGTGCAAGCATTAGGAGATGAATGCAGTTGGCAGCACAATGTAAAAAGACACACGCACACAGAGACACAGAGAGACAAAGAGAACCTAAATTGCAAAAGGTCCAAAACGGGCAAGATGTCTTAGCCTGAGCTGGGTGTGGTGGTACAAGCAGTTAGTCACAGCATTTGGAAGTGGAGGCAGGAGGATCTCTTTGAGCTCGAGGCAGCCTGATCTACGTAGTGAGTTCCAGGACAGCCAAGGCTACATACACAGTGATGCCCTGTCTCAAACAAACAAATGCGTGCCTTAGCCTGGGAGAAAGGTGACACTTGATGCCACCACCCTCTGGACAAGGCAAGCGGTGCTCAACGCAGCCCACACAGTGTATTCCGAACCTTGGCTAATCTTTGTCACCCCTTGTCTCCTCCCTGATTTCCACAAGCTGGATGTCCACAGTAGGGACAGGGAGGGAGTCAGAGATGCTGGTCACCCTAGTAGGGCCCTTTCTCCTCTTCTGCTCTCTAGACCCAGGACTCTGCCTCTGTAAATGGAAGGTGGGGCTGATTCCAGCTGGTCTCTGCAGGTCAGCGAGTCCAGGCACCCAGAGTTCTCTTCCTGCCTCAGGCTTGTGCACCCCCTGCTGGCCAGATACTGCCTGGTGCTATCTGACGCCCCTGCAAGCTGTTTTGGGAAGGGCAGCATGGCTTTAGGAATTTGGGGCTCCAATTTCAGTCCTTTGGCTTCCTAAGAAGGGGCCCCAAGAGTGCTGTGGAGCTGCTCAAAACCAGCCCGATGCTTGATATCTGTAATATGCATATCTTTTGTGGTTTTTAAAAAATACTTGTCTCTTCTTATGTGTATGCCTGTTTGCAATCATGTATGTACATGGCCCTTGTGTGTTCCTCACGTCCGAAAGGATCAGAAAATGTGAGAGCCCCTGGAACTGGAGTTACACAGGGTTCTGAGCTGTCTTGTGGGTGCTAGGTCCTCAAGAGCAGTCAGTGCTCTTAACTGTTGAGTCATCTCTCCATCTCTTGTTCATTCCTTTTTGTTTGTTTGTTTGTTTGTTGAGACAATGTCTCACTTTGTGGTCATGGATGGCCTGGACCTCAACATGTAGACTAATTTGGCCTTGAACTCACAGAGATTATCTGAGTGTTGGGAGCAAGACCTCTTTTCTCAAGCCTCCTGAGTGTTGGGAGGACAGGTGTGAGCCACCATGCCCAGGATGCTTTTGTGTGCCCTGTGTCACCCTTCATGCAAATGTGGAGATAAGAGGGCAAAGCCCAACTTGGTTCTCTCCACCAATGCGTGGATCTGGGGCTCAAACTCTGGTCCTCAGGCTTGGCTGCATGCATCCTCTCCCCGCTGAGTCATCTTGACCCCCGCCCTCGGCCCCTTTTCTTTTTGATAGAGGTTTAAACCTTCTGCTGGGAGTGTGTGTGGCTGGGGTGGTTAAGAGCACTGTCTGTGCTTCCAAAGGACCTGGGTTCAATTCCCAGCACCCACATGGCAGCTCACAACTGTCTGTACCACCAATTCCAAGGGATCTGACACCTTCACACTAATGTGCATAAAATTAAATACATTATTTTAAAACAAAAACCTTCTGCTGGAGTGGGTCTCCATCTCAAGTGCCCAACTCAGAAAATCCTCACAAAAAAATCTCCTGAAATTCCCCAGTGCAGCAGGAAACCCCTCAGTACTCACTCACAACTGTTCCTGTCCTTCTCCAGCACAGCCAGGATTTCTAGACCCTAACATTGTTTGCCCTCTTCTATCAGAAGTCACTAAGGATGGACCAAAGAGATTGTCAGCAACACCTACAGAAACTCCTCCTGGACAAAATGTGGCATATCACTGACCCCAGCAGGGAGCTGTGGCAGGAAGATCAGGTCACAGGTTCTTGACTCCCAATGACCTCACCCCAGTCTCTGCCTATGTCTGCATGTGTTTTCTCCCTGAGCTTTTATTGACATCTCTTTCCTTTCAGATATCTATTCCTCTCCTTCAGAGGTCCACAGACACCAGTGGAGAGCTTGATCCAGTATCTTCTATTTCTATTTGATCTTGTTGGCAAGGCCAGATTTCCAGATAAGGTCTTACACTGTGTTGGAGAAACTCCCCTTCAGTACTTCTTGGCACTCATGGGATCCCTTCCAGGAGCACATCCTTCCAGAATGAGGAGGGAAGAAGAGCTTCTCTGCCAGTCCAGAGTCTTCCTCAAGGGGATGTTCAGCCACGCTGAAAGTGGCCAGCTCCATGCCAGGCACTGCCTCACCTGTACCTCCCAGAAACCAACCCTGCCTGCTACCCAAAGAAAGGCACGGAGACAGCCAGGTCCACAAGGCTCCAGGCCCAGCTTCTGTGGCTGACAGAGGAATATGTGAAGACTCAAAAGGGACCAAGACTTCCTGAGGTCACATGGATGACTTAGGACCAGAGCTAGACCTACAACTGAAACTCTTGAGGCAGTCAGTCAGTGTCCCCATAGTTCTCAAGCAGTGAGAGGGGGTGGCCTGGCCAGCCCTCCATCCTTGTGCGCATCATGTTCTTCACACACACACACACACACACACACACACACACACACACACACACACGAACACACGCACATTCAGCTCCACGTCCTAACTACAGCACCACCTCAGTCAGCCTCCCTACCACTTAAGCCTACCACTTAAGCCTACCACTTAGCACTTGGGGACGGGAGGAAATGCAGGCTCTGCTCTGCTCCCCCACTGTGTTAATTTCCTAAAGCTGCGCTAATAACTGACCACAAGCTCAGGGGCTGTGCCATTCACAAATCTTTTTATGCTCTTGAGCAGTAGAAACCCACATTGATTTTCTTGTGGCTAAAAGCCTCTGGGAGGCTCGTCCAGCTTCCCAAGGCTGACGCTTCCCTTGGCTCACAGTCCCTTCATTGGGTGTCTTCTGTAACTCCAGCAACCTGCACCCACTTGCCAGTTCTTGCCTTTTAGGGGATCCTGGTAAACATAGAGGACCCATCTGGCCCTTTATCTGCAAAGTTGTTTGTTTTTTTTTTTTTGACACACAGTGAACACTGACAGGTACCAGAATTCAGGACATGGAAGCTCTCAGGATTTTATGTATTTTTTTGTTTAAAATTTTAAAACAATTTACTTATTATTTGTGTGTGTGTGTGTCTTAAACACATTAGTGATTCATTCTGAGTGACCAATAATGCATTAGTATCAAATTAAGGAAAGACATCAAAGCCCTTTCCCTTGGGGTCATCTAATCAAGAGCAAGTTCAGAAGCCTCTGCTTTGTGCTCCCTGTGTCTTCCGTCCCGACACAGGATGAGCCTGATGAGCCTGAATCTGTGCCTGCCTGGAGGCGGCCATGTGAAGTGTCCCTGTGTGTCTGTCTGTCTGAATCTCTGTCCCTCACAAAGTCCTTGCTCTGTTCTTACTGCACAGCACAGAAAGCAGCACACGGGGAAGGAGTGAGGGACACTTCACAGAAATCTTTAACAGCTCTACAAGGGATTAAGTCACTGACCGCAGCTGACCC